>CM055974.1:0-572500 GCA_029531755.1 Holothuria leucospilota | reverse complement strand
TGGCGTGTGTATACTGCTTAAGCCAAGTCTCAACTACGAAATCATTAAACGGGATACTCATCCGTTTGGAAGATACATATTTATCGATTTTTTACTCAATGAACAGGTTTATACTTTAGTTTGTCTGTATGGGCCAAATAATGATACTCCAATCTTCTCCTCCAATTTTTCTAGAAAACTTTTGTCTTTTAGAGGAGACAATATCTTCCTAGCAGGAGATTTCAATTTTGTTTTTAATTTAGAGCTCGATAAAAAGGGTGGTAATAGTAATACGAATTTCAAAGCCCGGGCTGAATGTTTAGCTCTTATGAATTCTCATCATCTTTTTGATATTTGGAGGGAGAGAAATCCCTGTTTAAAACATTTTACTTGGAGCTCTAACATTACACCCGGCATCCATTGCCGATTGGATTTTTTCCTTGTTGCAAAACATTTGTGTCATGCTATAAGTAATGTAAGTATCTCCCCTGGTATTCAGTCTGACCATTCTTTCGTTCAGTTAACTATTAGTCATCAGTCTTTTCGCAGAGGCCCAGGGTTGCGGAAATTAAACAACTCTCTGTTGAATGACCCTGATTTTATTGTTCTCATTACTGACCTTATTGAGGACGAATTGTCACATTCCAATGTTGTCGTTTTTGATCCCTGTATCCGCTGGGACTTCATCAAGTTTAAAATTCGTCAAGTTTGTATCAAATTCTCCAAGCAAAAAGCCAGAGAAAGAACTCGTAAAGAAGAAACTATTTTGAATCGAGTTGCTTCTTTAGAACAATCTCTTTATGTATCTGAAACGGCCGAGATTTGTGCCCAGTTACGTGAAGCACAAAGTGAACTCTTATTGTACTACAACTATAAGCTTCAGGGCACGATCATTAGGTCGCGGGCGAGATGGGTGGAAGAGGGGGAGAAAAACTCACAATATTTTTCAAATTTGGAAAAAAGGAATAGAACAAGTAATGCAATTTTTAAAGTCCAGAACGCCATGGGGGAATTGTTGATCGATTACAAACTTATTTTGAACGAGATTAAAGAATTTTATAAGAGTTTATATGCTTCTTCTGATTGTGATCCAAAAATATTTTTTCAACATCTGCCTAATCGTAAACTTGACGATGATGAGTCTTTATATTGTGAAGGTACACTCACATTGGATGAATGTTCTCAAGCTATTAAGTCTATGCATAACGATAAATCACCTGGCTCTGATGGTCTTTCAGCTAATTTTTATAAGAAATATTGGGACCTTATTGGTCCCATTGTTTTAGAGAGTTTAAATCATGGCTTTAAGAGAGGTTATCTCTCCACTGAACAGTCACGAGGTGTAGTTTCTCTAATTGCTAAGCCAGGTAAAAATACAGAATTTCTTCATAACTATCGTCCTATTACACTCTTGAATGTTGATTATAAAATTGGAGCAAAAGCCATTGCTACTAGACTTAAAACTGTGATCCCTAAGCTTATATGTACAACTCAAACAGGTTTTATTAAAGGAAGATATATTGGTGAAAATATTAGATATGTTTTAGATTTAATTGATTATACTTCTCAAAGCAGATTCCAGGTTTCTTACTTCTCATTGACTTTGAAAAGGCTTTCGATAAAATCGAATGGCCCTTTATTCAATATACTCTATCTTTTTTCAATTTTGGAACCTTGTTTAAAAGATGGATTGATGTTTTGTATACCAACAGTGAGGCATGTGTGTGCAACAATGGATACACTACTGGATTTTTTCAAGTTCAAAGAGTCGTGAGGCAAGGATGCCCACTGAGTCCTTATTTATTCATTTTATGTGCTGAGATTCTGGCTATGAAAGTTAATTGTAATAATATTATAAGAGGTATCTCTGTTAATGGCTTAGAAACAAAATTGCTGCAGTACGCAGACGACACTATTTTTACTTTAAGTGGAAATAGAGATTCTTTAAATGAAACTCTCCAGGTTCTGAGCAATTTTAGATCTGCTTCAGGTCTCACAATTAACATTAATAAGTCAAGCCTGTTTCCCCTAGGTCCCCTTGTCCGTTCTGAGCCTGCCTTTGTTCATGACTTTAATCTAAATATTACGAATGGTCCAATTAACTTTCTCGGCATTAGCTTCACACATAATGGTGACGATCTTTTCCCCTTAAATTATATGCCGAAACTCTCTCGTCTGAAAAATTGTTTAAGGTCATGGTCCACAAGGGACATGACACCTATTGGTCGTAATGCTATAGTTAAATCGCTTGCCCTTTCACAACTTGTTTTTCTTTTTACCGTTCTTCCCAACCCACCTGCCCATTTTATAAAAGACGTGGAGAAGGTTATTTATGATTTTATTTGGGCAGGTAACCCTGACAAAATTAAACGTACTACTATGATCAATAATATTTGTGATGGGGGTTTAAGGGTAACACATATTGCAAGTTTTATGAAAAGTTTAAAATGTTCATGGGTTAAACATTATTGTGACGACACTAATGGGCCATGGAAAGTTTTCTTCGATATTCATTTGAAACATTACGGCCGGAAACTTTTGTTTAAGTGTAATTGCAGACCGAACAATGTAAAAGTTATTTCTAGTATTTTCCTTCATGATGTGGTAGAAGCCTGGTGTGAAGCTTCGTTCAAACATCCAACTCAGAATTATGGTGATGAAATTATTTGGAATAATTCCAACATCCTGTTAGACAATAATACCGTTTTTTATGATTCCATGTTTGACAAGGGGGTTTTGTTTGTTGGTGACCTTTTTGGTCAAAGTGGAAAACCTCTTACTTTTAATGCCTTCAAGCGTAAATTTCACTTGTCGTCTATACCTTTTACTTTATATTGGGGTTTAATTAAGGCCATCCCGTCAACGTGGAGGCAGGTGGGCTGTAGATCAGTAAATCATTCGAATCATAATACTCTTTTTTATGATAAAATTATCCAAGGGACATCTGTTTCAAAGACCGTATATGCCATTTATTGTGATGTGTTATGTAAGAAACCTACAGCTATTGCCAAATGGAATGTGTATTACAATTTCGACGATGATGATTGGCGTGATATTTTTAATGTACCTTGGAAGAGTGTATCAGAGACGAAATTACAATACTTTCAGTTTAAATTTATTCATCGAATTCTTCCTACAAATAAGCTACTTTTTTATATGAAAAAAGTCGAAAACCCATTTTGTTCCTTTTGTGGGTTAGAAGAGGAGTCACTTGAGCACTTATTTTGGGGGTGTACTTTTACTTTAAATTTTATATTGGAGGTGGAGCAAAGATTTCTTAACAAACAGTTCTTTTTTTCTAAAGAAGATATTTTGTTTGGCTATCGTAATTCTGATGCATTTTCTTTAAATTTTTTGATTTTTCACATGAAGTATTTCATCTTTAATTGTAAAAGGCAAAAGTTAGAACTAGATATTAATAGTTTCTTTTACAAAATGAAATTTGCTTTACAGGTGGAACGTTTCAATTATTTTGAAAGAAGTAGAGTGAGTAAATCTAAAGTGAGTTTCCCTGATTTACGAAAAACTTTTGCCTCATGTTTCTGATGGTTCTTTTGGCAAAAGAAATTATGATATCAACAGATATGCAGTAATTATGACACGCATTTGATTTAATCGCATTTTTGTATATATTACTGTAAATAAATGATAAGATTTATGAGATTTGTTATACTACAGTGAATTTTGCCAGATTTATAAAACAATTTTTCACTTTTTGTATCTTTGACTTTCTTTGCTAAGGAGTGAAATTTCTTAAGTATGCAAGATTTTTTTATTACTCATTCTTTCCAAAAGAGCATTGTCTTACATTTATCATTCAACCTTTATTTGAAATGTCTGCTTACTTTGTTATATATGTGTTATGCAGTGTACTTAACCTTAATTTCATGACGAAAATTGATTGAAAGAACAATAAAAAGGAAAAAGAAAAAATAATAATAATAATAATAATAATAATAATAATAATAATAATAATAATAATAATAATAATAATAATAATAATAATGATGATGATGATGATGATGATGATGATGATGATGATGATGATGATGATGATGATGATGATGATGATGATGATGATGATGATGATGATGATGATGATGATGATGATGATGATGATGATGATGATGATGATGATGATGATGATGATGATGATGATGATGATGATGATGATGATGATGATGATGATAATTATGATAATTATGATAATAATGATAATAATGATAATGATGATAATGATCATAATAATAATAATGATAATAATAATAATGATGACGATGGCGATGGCGATGGCGATGGCGATGGCGATGGCGATGGCGATGGCGAAGACTGTAACTAGTTCAAAGATTTGTCAGTATGGCTTTTTGCATCTTAGCCACCTTACGTGAACAGAAAGGTGTCACCCCTCCACTTAGACACTTAGACAACACACCCTTCTCTTGTTCCCGGCCAAAAATAAGAATTCCTCTGTTTGGGGTTACTATAGGTAAGTTGCACTAGAATCCCATTGTGAATTAATTTACTATTGAAATTTGTGGGTGTATATCATGCATGTAATAAATTGGTACGTTAGGTGTACACACCCTTATTGCGCAATACCAATTTATTTCTGTTTTATTTAATAAAACGTTGTGCGTACGTCACACAGGTATTTGGACATATATTAAACTTGAGGGCGTTCCTGAAGATCATTCAGGTATTTTTTGTTTAATTTTTACCTGCATGAATATGCAAATATATCTAATTAACTGGTTGTCGCCCAAAGTGACCATTTTTTACCGTGTCGCCCAAAGTGACCAGGTGGGGGTCTAGAGATATATATATATATATTTAGATATATATATATATATATATATATATATATATATATATATATATGTATATATATGTATATATAAATATATTAAGCGCTTTGAGACTTCTTGTGTAAGGCGCTTTATATTATATTATATTATATTATATTATATTATATTATATTATATTATGTTATGTTATGTTATGTTATGTTATGTTATGTTATGTTATGTTATGTTATGTTATGTTATGTTATGTTATGTTATGTTATGTTATGTTATGTTATGTTATGTTATGTTATGTTATGTTATGTTATGTTATGTTATGTTATGTTATGTTATGTTATGTTATGTTATGTTATGTTATGTTATGTTATGTTATGTTATGTTATGTTATGTTATGTTATGTTATGTTATGTTATGTTATGTTATGTTATGTTATGTTATGTTATGTTATATTATATTATATTATATTATTTTTTTTCCTCCTGTTTATTTAAGCTTTGTTCAAAATCTTTTTGGTATAACATGTCGAGTTCACACTGTCAATATATACAAAAAATTAATCGAGTATAAAAGTCTTCATTACATCGTTATAAAGCTTGCGTTTCTTACAATGCTGCAGAACATTAATGGCAAACTTAAATTTATAAAAGAACATTTCCTTATCTAACTGAATCTTTTTCCTTGAGCAAACATAAACATAGTACTTGAAGTGAAAAATTAAAAAATTATACGGGCTGTATTCTTTTTGATGATAACCAAAAAAAATATCTTCTTTTGAGAAAAAGAATTGCTTGTTGAGGAATCTTCTTTCCATCTCTAAGAGAAAATTTGATACGAAACTACATTCCCAGAATAAATGTTCAATGGATTCATCATATATATTACAAAATGAACACAATGGAGATTCCACCTTTTTAATATAAAATAGTAATTTATTAGTTGGGATAATTCTATGTAAGAACTGAAACTGAAAATACTGTAAACGTGTTTCTGAAATACTTTTAAAAGGCATCCTAAAACGAGGAACCCACTGATCTTCATCAACGGGATAGATATTATTCCATTTAGCACGCGAAGTGGGCAATATAATATATTACAATATATTATACTATATGATATGATATGATATGATATGATATGATATGATATGATATGATATGATATGATATGATATGATATGATATGATATGATATGATATGATATGATATGATATGATATGATATGATATGATATGATATGATATGATATGATATGATATGATATGATATGATATGATATGATATGATATGATATGATATGATATGATATGATATGATATGATATGATATGATATGATATGATATGATATGATATGATATGATATGATATGATATGATATGATATGATATGATATGATATGATATGATATGATATGATATGATATGATATGATATGATATTATATTATATTATATTATATTATATTATATTATATTATATTATATTATATTATATTATATTATATTATATTATATTATGTTATATTTTTTTTCCCTCCTGTTTATTCAGTATTGTTCCAAACTTGGTATAAACATGTTGTGTTAACACTGTCAATATGTACAAAAATTAATCGAGTAAAAATGTCCTCTTAACATCATGGTAAAGCTTTTGGTTCTTACAGTGTTGTAAAACATTTACAGCAAACTTAAATTTGTAAAAAAAATACTTCTTTATCTAACTGCTCATTTTTCCTTGAGCAAACATAAATATAGTACTTCATGTGCAAAATCAAAAAATTATACGGGCTGTACTCTTTATGGTGAAACCCAAAGAAAATATCATGTTTTGAAAAAAAGAATTGCTTGTTGAGAAACCATCTTTCCATTTCTAAAATAAAATTTGAAACCAAGCTACAGTCCCAAAATAAGTGTTCGATTGATTCCTCATGTATGTTACAAAATGAACACAATGGAGAATCCACCTTTTTCATATAAAAAAGCAATTTTCTAGTTGGAATAATTCTGTGTAGGAATTGAAACTGAAAATATTGTAAACGTGCTTCAGAGATACTTTTAAAAGGCATTCTAAAGTAAGTAGTCCACCGATCTTCATTTTCCTGAACAATGTTGTTCCACTTGGAGTGAGAAGTAGGCAAGGTAGCCACCCTCATTAGTAAAATAGGGTAGATGACGTGAGAAACTGAAAATTTTCTCACCATAATTTTCTCTATTAAAAGTTCGGACTCAGTTGGTTCAATAACAGTATCATTTACATTAAATCTCCAATGCATAGGAATAGCTTTTATTAAACCCCAATAAGAAGTAAATGGAAAATTTAAAACATTGTATTTCCTAGTAAAAGTTAAGTAGTCTAGGGGTTCATTGTTAACATTAAACAGGTCACTGATTTTCATAACTCCTTTTTTATATAAGTTATCATAAAACACAATTTTACCATCAATTTTAATATTAGAGTTATTCCAAATGTACTCATTTCCAAAATTTAGTTCAGGTGTAGCAAAAGTAACATCACACCATGCTTCAACAACTTGACGAAGAAACATGTTCTTTATACCCTTAGCATCAATCTTAGCACAATTGCAATAGAAGAAGAAGGTAGATCCAAAAGATTTTAAACAGATATCAAAAAAAAAATTTTCCATGGACTCGCAGTATCAGAGGGGTAACGACGCACCCAAAAGCATTTTAAAGATTTAATAAAACTATTAATATGTATTACCTTTAATCCACCATTATCAATCTGATTAACCATAGTACTCCTTTTAACTTTATCAGGGCGTCTGCACCAAATAAAATCGAAAATTAATCTTTCAAGATCTTTAACAAAGTACGGTGGGGGATCAGGTAAGACCAGGAATAAATATACAAGTTGGGAAAGGGCAAATGACTTCACTATGACATTACGACCAATTGGGGTCATGTCCCTAAAAGACCACGAGCGAAGACAAGATTTTAACCGAGACAACTTCGGAGTATAATTGAGTTCAAAAAGGTCCTCTCTGTTATTGGTGAAAGAAATGCCCAAATAAGTAACAGGACCACTACTAACAACAATATCACAAAAGGACGTTAACGGACAATCTCTTACAAAGGGACCTAAGGGAAACAGGACAGATTTGGAATAGTTTATAGTCAACCCTGACGCCTCCGACAAATCTCTCAGAGTTTGTATTGTTTCCCGTAAGGAATTAATAGAACTATCTAAGAGAAAAACCGTATCATCGGCGTATTGCAAAAGTTTATAAATAAAGTTCCCCACACGAATACCTCGTATTTCCTTATTATGTAATACACTAATAGATAAGAGTTCCGAACACAAAATAAACAAGTAAGGGCTGAGGGGGCAACCCTGCCTGACCCCTCTACAAATATGAAAATAGCCAGTGGAGAAACCATTATTGACAACACACGCATTGCTATTGTTATACAACACAGAAACCCATTTCTTAAAATCCTCTCCAAAGTTAAAATAAGTAAGAGTCTTTTGAATAAAACTCCATTCAATTTTGTCAAATGCTTTTTGGAAATCCACAAAAAGTAAAAACCCCGGAATTTCATTTTCACTAGTGAAATCTATTAAGTCTAAAACGTATCTAATATTCTCGCCAATAAAGCGACCTTTGACAAAACCAGTTTGGGTAGGGCCTATAAGGGAGGTAATACAAGAGTTAAGTCGAGTTGCCAAAGCTTTGGCTCCGATCTTGTAGTCTGTGTTAAGTAGGGTAATTGGGCGATAATTTTCTAATTTATTGGAATTTTTACCAGGCTTTAAAATTAAAGAAATCACCCCACGAGACTGTTTAGTCGCTAGATAGCCTGAACGAAATGCATAATTCAAACTTGAAACCACATGAGGACCTATCAAGTACCAAAACTTTTTGTAAAAATTTGTCGATAGACCATCGGAGCCTGGAGTTTTATCATTGCTCATAGAAAATAAGGCCGCAGAACATTCCTGTAATGTGAGTTCCCCCTCACAAGCTGTTTGGTCACAATCAAATGAATTAAAATCCGGGAGAGTATTAAAAAAGGAATTAGAGGAGCAGGAATGCGAACTATATAAATTTGAATATTATTGAATGTTTTGAATATTTGAATGTTATATTATGTTATATTATATTATATAAACATTATATTATATTATATTATATTATATTATATTATATTATATTATATTATATTATATTATATTATATTATATTATATTATATTATATTATATTATATTATATTATATTATATTATATTATATTATATTATATTATATTATATTATATTATATTATATTATATTATATTATATTATATTATATTATATTATATTATATTATATTATATTATATTATATTATATTATATTATATTATATTATATTATATTATATTATATTATATTATATTATATTATATTATATTATATTATATTATATTATATTATATTATATTATATTATATTATATTATATTATTTTATATTATATTATATTGTTTTATATTATATTACATTACATTACATTATATAAGAAAAGTCCTGGTATGCTCCATGAAACATAACAATCAATAAAACACATTCCAAAGATGACATAATAAGAGCACAGATACGATAAGAGTGTCCGAAATATTCGCTGTTTTTATCGTACCTGAGCTCTTATTATGTCATCTTTGCAATGTGTTTTATTGATTGTTATATATATATATATATATATATATATATATATATATATATATATATATATATATATATATATAAAAGTTTGTTTGTTTAAAAGTTTGCGGAAAATTCCACGACGTGTGGGGTATAAACCCTTCATCATTTGGCACCCGATGAAGGGTTTATCGACCTACACATTTCTATAGTGTTCCGAAGCATTTCGACCATATATATATATATATATATATATATATATATATATATATATATATATATATATATATATATATATACTACAGCAATATCTTCAAATCACGTCTCTGCTTAGTATCGCCCAAGAGCGTAGCCATATTTTTCAGAGTTTAGTTACAATCTGAGAACCCCATCACAACTTTCGTAGGGTAGATCGAATGCAAGTTCTACGCATTGTTCACATTCTGAATATTCATTCTTTTATTTGTATGGGGTGTTTTATCTTCAGGGGGTGGGTTCGAGGGTTAACAAAAGTCCTTGAGAGGGCTGGAGAGGTTCTCCCGCATTTCATCTTGTCTTCGTAAGTGTATTGCCTTGCGTTCCTTGTGAAAGCATTTCTCAACGTGAAGGATTAAATGCTTTCCAACCAGTACTTCTTCAGTATTACTTATATGTGGCATTTGATTCATTTTCGCTTAGTTTGCAATCCCCCTGGGTAACGTCAGACATATCGTGAATCTATTAGTTTTTCTCTACATTACATCTTTGGGTAACTGCACAGAATATCACCCTAACTCTTCCGACGGACCATCCGCGAACGCAAAATTCTATAAGCCGACCGTGACTTCATGTTGACAAATGCCAAGAAAAACGACTTATGATAGAGAGAGTAGCAACTTTCCTTTCCCTTTTTTCAGCTGAGGGCGCTCGCCTCAAGCCCCTCCCACCGATACACGCCTGCTTGTAATCAAAGTAAAGCTATCTGACCTAGGAATGAAGTTTACTCCTGTCCACGAAATCTTGATGTAAACCATGTCCCTTCCATAATGCTTTTAAATTGCAGTCTGAGTTATCTAATTGTACCAATATTCGTCCGGGCGTGTACCATATTTCTGCTGTATTCTCCATGGTTAATACAGGTAACAGTCGTCTAGCAGTTGACATCTTTGAGCATGCGCTTTGACTTCAATAAAAATGAGCACAACAATACGTAGGGTAGAAACGTAAATGGTAAGTTGTAGATGCATTTTATTTAATTCACAGTCTCCAGGGCGAATGCGATATTACCATGTCATTGAAGTAATATTACCGTCTCTATCTGACATCTAGTCCAAAACACAAGTTTACAGTATTCGTCTGGATGTTTGCGGATTAAAAACTGTGGACGCAAGTCTCGTTTCTACAGAATACAGAAACAAACATAATCAGGATCAGCTTTTCAATTTCTACTCTTGTTTTGGGCACAAATAATTCATCTTGTCGTGGCAGTCACCGTTTAAGGAGGACAAAACTTCACTCCCTTCCAAAATTAATGTAAGTTTAAATTTTAATTTTAAACACAAGATTTTTAATGCAAAGCTGCCAGATTGATAAACCTTCCAAGTCTTGTATATATGCACTGAACCAGGGACAGTTCCCTAGCATACTTGAATGTGCTCGAACTCCTGGATCGTGAAAGTGGGAAGTTGATATCTGGGACTCGCTACATTTTCCAAGCATTGTGTGTTAATTACCTGGTCCGCTCGAGGGTGCTTCCCCGCAACCGACTTTGTCGGCTGCCGGTTTTGAAAGTAAGCCGTACAAGAGCGAGGAAAGCTGGAGTGCCAGGAGAAATGTCCACGTACTCGAGAGGCATTGGAACCTATACGCATGTGAAAAATATTGGTACACGGCAGCACCACTCTACCACCCTCTGACCAAGGAGTTGCAACTCCCTGCGCTGACCCAATCGTTACATTCTTTGCAGCAGGTTTTCCTCACAATCCGGAAAATTTTCACCCTGGACAGTTCCAATTTTTGTGGTGGGGAAGTCATCTGAGGGGTAACTGTCATGGGCAGGCATTCTTCGGAGTAACTTTTCCAGGGTGGGAACATTCCAGTCACGGCACACAGTATATTATAGCCACAGTAACAAGAACGGTGAAGTGAAAACAGTCATCTTCTAAGTGTTCCTTGGATTAAAAAGAGCATCGTCGATGCTGGATTTCAGCTAGGGTGATATTTCCTTACGAAGTTTTTGTGGATAATACTTTCATCTATTTCTTGTTTCTTTGGTAATTTGTTAAACTTTGGACAAATCCTTAGATTTAAGTTTGCCACAGTGAATTGATTATGATAGTGCCCTTTTACTTGTGCATGCAAGAAGTTGAAAACACAGACTATATTACTGGCAGTTACATTGAACCCCAACCCCATTTCCTCCCACTCACTCAAGTTTTATAGGCGTGCTGCGTTAGATCTCTACTCCATGTACTTATCAGAACGTCTGGCCTTGCTGCATTCCTTGGTTCCCTGCAAATACTAATAAACACTGAAAACTGACTTAAATCAATGAAAGGCGTAGCCTGCATATCAAAACGATCAAAGATACAACATGCATAGACACCAAACATAATATGGCGGATTGACTCCTCATGGGAGCGAAAATACAGGAAAGGAAGTTCTGAACACTGTTCAGTCATTTTCAAAACAAATATACATGTAAATATCTTATACAGGAGTTACCGGTACTACTTGTTCCTAGGAACGTTATTAAATCTGAGAAGGCATCAATCAGAATAACTCAGAGACAGAGTCCGAAAAGATGCAGAAGCCTGCCATGTATCATTTCATCTAAAAGCCCGTATAGTTAGTGCAGACAGGAGTGCGCTACCCTCAGCTGTCACTCAAAAGTACGTAGACTTGCGTGGAATCCGAATTCGGCAAAATGACGGACTCGGCTTCGCCTCGTCCGTTATTTGCCAAGTTTGGAGTCTCGACGGGTATTCACCAATAATAGTCCGCCAAATGTGAATTACTCCTTCAATCTTCGTGGGTATCCCATTAAGTGGAGAATTTGCCACTTGTCCCGATAAAGACGTTATGCTTATGACGTCACAGAGCAGAAAGTGCTCCCTCGTTTGGAGGAAAAGCGCATACAGGTATCACTGCAAATTACACTAACAAATGCAGAAAGCTGATTTGTCAACCAATCGTATATACGCGCGTAAGTCTATTACACGCTCGTGCGAAATCTACGCCGTTCGTACATGTGTTATTTTATTGTTTTCCTCCAAAGTGACGTCGTGTGACGTCAATGTATAAGGTCTATTGTGAAAAAAACCCTTAAAGTGGACCTAAAGTCTAGAAAGACAAGAATACATATTGCAGAGGATGGTAAATGAATTTCATTCATCCAACTCCCATTTTCATAGCTTATTCCGTTGCTGAGATATAAAATGTTGAAATTTATTCACTTAATTTGAAATAGTCGATTGTGCAATAATTTGTGATGTCCTTCTTGTACAACTCACATTACCTGCTTTTGTTTCCTTTTGAAATTAAAATGTTTATATGACCTTGAAACATGTATTATTTCCTTGCAAAACGTGTTGTTCGGAAAGGACTTATATAGCCAAGTCACCCTATAATAGAGTTTTGGCACAAGGTGCAGTGGCTTTCGAAAAAACAAAGAAAAATAAAGACGGTAATTTGAGTAGTACAAGAATGACATCACAAATTATTGTGCAATCCACCATTTTATATTGAGTGTATAAGCTTCAGCATTTTATATCTCAGCTCAGGAATATCCTGTGAAGATGGGAGTTGGATCATTTAGATGCATATTTTAAGCTTTGTAACATATATTTTTGAAATTCTAGACTTTAGGTACACTTTAAAGATCGGAAAAGGTTAATTGACAGTCTGGCAGTCTTACTGTAGGCATATGGGAATACATTTCACAAGGAGGGCGGAAAATGTTTGCCTGGAAATGTTCCTTTATTGGCAAACAATCATGATTTGAAATTTGTCCTAAAACTACAACTGTTTGCCCTGAAACTGACAATTTTTCTTACATTTTGAGAAATTCCCGAAAGAACGCCCTTAAAACATAATAGAAGTTAAAAGCTCTAGGTTTTCCACAAGGTAAATTGGCCTTACAGCTCATTGCTACCCTAGATTTTTAAACAAAGACACCAGGGCTCTATTTTATAGAGATTACATACTAATCTTTGTAAGTTTACGAAACAGAGACCAGGATCCTGTTGCACCTAAAGTTAAGCTTGATTTGATGTTCAAATTTACCATGAAGTAGTCGTATGTAAATCAAAGCGTAACTTATTGTGCAACGGTGCCCAAATGTAGTACCACTTGATAAGTACATCAGAGGTAAAGTCACACTTCTTTACTGAGGTTTACTAAGAGACTTTCGGTTATTTCCATTCGGAGATATAAATGCCCCAAAGACAATTTATTACGATGGTAATCGTTTATCCTTTCACCATCTTGGAATTAAAAAAATTGAAATTAATCGTTATCTTCTCAATGGAATGGACTATGACGGTAGCGCTGAAAGGGTACCATGGCAACCTTTTAACTTGAATTCATTCATTATACGTTAGTTATACGAACCAATTCCGCACCATCACAAATCTGAAGTTCTGAAATCTCACCTCGCTCGAAACCAAATTATCAAGAAAGCCAAGTAAGAAAATAGTTGAGATGGGTACAAACATCTTTTTTTGTTTCAGATACCCATCATCTCAGACTTAAGTTGATGGAACGATGAAACAAGGTCCATTAAGCGTACACAACCCGTGTGCGACTGAAACATTAACTGGAGTGTTTATTGTCATATTGGTTGCCCTTCCTTATCATATATCAGGTACGTGCCACCAAACCATTTGTTTTACAGTTATTGTGCTACGCTTCATTGAGAAAGTTTCCAACCGAGACGATGAACCCATTTAAGTACACTTTAAGTCTTGATTCATTGTTTGTTGGCGGGACTTAATTTGTGGGGATGGGTGCATCAGTATTCAAGTCCTTTATCTAACAATAGTCTTTTACCTTATGGGGAAGTCAGTAACCTTTTGAATTCTAAGAACTTAATGCACAGAATCATATTAGTGAAGTCACATTCGAGTCGTTTTTTTTTCACTTATTTTATTTTGGGGAGGGGACAGGGGCATTCTGAGCAGAGTAGTATCAAAAACTGAAGGGAAATTGCTGATACCCAATCATGATCCCTCATGTGTCACTCGGATGGCGGTAAATGGCAGGTATGAAAAATGTCCAAAAATTTCTTTTGATTTTCATGTATGTTTTTTTGATGATATTCCGGTATAAAGAAGAATGCAGTTACATTCTTTCTGCCTCAGGTAACAACAATGAACCAGTGTGCTACCTTAAGACGAAACTTGATGATACAAACACGCAAATTACAAAGATTGACTGCGCAGAAGCAGGAAACTTCCATTGGTCTCAAGTCAAAAGATTTGAGACGAGATCTGCTGTTTCCATGACAGGTATTTACTTGTCTTTCCTATGTTGGCCCACCTCTCAAAACTTCCGGTGCTACATTTGATCCTTTCCTTTACTTCGATTTAAATAGGTTAGTGCAAAGGTGTTGTACAAAGAGGTAGTGAGGCCAGAAGAAGTGCCAGGATATTCCCGACAGGGGGATTACTTTCCCTGACAAGGGGGTGCGACTATGCGAATATGATACAAGCGTTGTCACAATAACATTCGAACAAATTAGTCTTACTATATGTATTTCGTCGTTCTTTTGTAATCGCATTTTTTTAATCTCAAGAATCTGAGTCGAAACATGCCAAACAGATCCACTTTGTATTCAAGGGGACGGTTGCAAACTATCTACAGAAGCCACCTCTGTTTTTATCAAAACTTTTTCTATTCCAAAATATACATTTCTAAACGGTTACACTATGGGTTTTAGCATGACCCACTGTTTCTAAATTGTTTTGGAAGAGAAAAGTACACTTTCAATAATTACTCTTAGGCAGGGTTGTTTCACAAAAAATGTAGGGGTGGTTTTTACAGGTGAACCCAGTACGGGAACAACGCCGACCTGCCTCATTATGATTGGGGTTGACGTCAGCAAATTTGGCATTTCAAACACCCTAAACAAACACCCTAGTTTGTAGGAAATTGCACTCCAATACAACATATGTCACTACAGTTTCTCGTCTACCATGAGTGTGTGTGGGTCGCCGGTTTGGGGGAAATTTAGCATCCCAACGCCCTAGAATCCAACCGAATCTAAAACAAATTTGTAACTGTACTTCGACGTATAACATGCAGGCATCAGGAAAGATAGGGGAGATTTACGTGGGTAGCCTATAAGTGGTTGTTCAACTCAGTCCCCACCCCGAAAAAAATTATATCCAGTACGTCCGTTGTAAGCTGTGTAAATCTTCTTAGTCACTTGTGTAAAGGTTTATGAAAGAAAAATGAAACTACATCGCACGAAGCGCTCAGGAAACTTTGGGGTCTTATTGAAGGATGTGCCTTCCTTGCGGGCAGAAGCAGTAAAACCGTCAGGGAAATTGACGCTGTTGGGGTTTACAAATAATACTGCACACCTTGGATCCCTGACAAAATTTGACAAAAACGCCCACAAAATATTGACTATCAGCCAGGATCGTATCCAAGGAGGGGGTAAAGGGGCAGCCACTCCCTCCTTGAGCATATTTTTGTATTTTTTAATGATTTTTTGTGATATTGCTGGTAACTAATTAAAAAATGATTAGATGCATTTTACAAGGCCTGGGGAGTGCCATTTCCAGCGATCTGAGGAGCATTTTCGGCCATAATTTTCTTGTACGCTTCGCGCCAACCTATGGTGGCGCTACGCTTAGATAGTTTGCCTACAGGCTTCGCCCCCTCCTTGGCAAATTCCTGGGTACGCACCTGCTATCAGCTTAACAGTTACTTCAATTACACCAATAGTAAAAATAATAAAAAATACACATTTTTGGATCCCGGACAAACTTCCAATTTGTCCCGACCGGAGGGGGCCTCTCAACTACCCCGACGGGGACTGTAACCCTCTCCGCTCCCTACCGAACCCCTGAATGGTGGGCCGTTAACAATGATGTATTCATAAAGATAAACATAAGTATTCTTGTTCGTACAGGTGTATGAATGCAAATACGTGTATATGTTTGATTGGATATTTTTAATCGTCATGCATTTCATAAACAAAACCCGCGAAGCGTACACGCAAAAATTTCTTTCTGGGATCATCAGATGATGGCATAGCCGTCTAAAACTCATTAATTTTATCAAAATATTTTTGAGAACCGTTTAAGAACCGTCCTTAGTCGTCAACTTTCACATTCGTGGCGAAACTAGAGAGGGGTCCCCCCCCCCATGCGAGAAACATAGCACTAAAAGTTCGCACAAGTGATGCTTGGTGTAAAAAGATGTGCAGTTGTATTCTAATCCTATGATATGTAAAAATTACTGTTGTGTTCCTTTAATAAAGAGTTAATGGTAGAAAATGATGGTATCCGAGCTCCTTCAACATCATCCCAGACCGGAAAACATCAATACCAAGACGACTCGGAAATATCACCGAGCACCGCACCACAGGACACGTCAAAGAGAGAAACTGAAATACGTTACGAGGACACAGAGGAAACGTCTTCGAACAGCCCATACCTTATGTCCATGGCAGCAACCGAGGTCAATCAAGCACCGTCGACAGGGGCAGAAACTTCATCAATGATGGGTAAGAAATGTAAAGCTTGTTGATATATTACACGACGTTTCAATGGTAGGGTTAGGGTTTAGAGTTAGGGTTTAAGGTTAGGGTAAGGTCACCTTAATCATTATCCAATCAAGAAAGGATAAAATTGGGAGAGACTGAATCAACAGAGAGGAGATACAAAAATTAGGTAATTAATAAAATGAAAGTAAGTTTTAAATTTAAAATAGTTGCTATGAAAATCAGTAAAAGACAGACGGATATTTAGGCTATTATTACATAAGCGTGAAAGAATTTAATTTCTCTTTTGTTACCAGAGTTATTTGACACTATGCAGGTTACTTACTAATGTAAGAAACGTCATAGTGATGTTTTTTATTTATTTATTTATTTATTTATTTATTTATTTATTTATTTATTTATTTATTTATTTATTTATTTATGCCTCTTATTATTTCAAGACTTCAAGTCTTTTTAGTTTCCACATTGTCAATTAGAAACAAGCATATTTGCCTAACAGGTTACTCAGTGTTTATAATCCAGAGAAAGTAATAGCTAGGCACAATGGAAGAAAACGCAAGAAAACACAGTTGGCAAAGATTATTGTACAAAATGATTCAAATTAAGAGCAAATTGTTAAAGATCTGTACTTCTCAAACTGTTAGTGAAAATTGCATCTGAGATTTTCTTTGACCATTGGACATAAAAAGGAGAGGTGCTCTAAAGTTTCCATTTCAGAGAAACAAAAAAATAAAGGAGAAGAGAGCCATTTATTTTGATAAGGAACAGATAATTTTATGAACCTTTAATGTCATGTAAGAGAAACGAAATTGAAAATATTTATTCTTAGATTTTTGACAAAAAGATTGGAAATAGAGCTATCACGTAGTCTCATGGTCACGTAGGTACGTCTCCTCCTTCTTACTGATGGCCTTTAGAAAGGGAACTTCATTCATAAAAATAGGCCTGCATATTTAAGGCTCCGGCATTTATAAAGAAATTTATTAACAGGCATTAATTCATATTTTCGCTCATATTTTCCCCCTAAATTAGCATCTTGTGTCGTGGGAGTCACAGAAACGATGCCAACCAAGTATTGATTGGTTAGCAAATTTTGAAAGTTATTTTTAATAACGAAATTTTGATATGTCACAATGTGACCATGGTTGTCAGTAAAAATTTTGATACGCTTCCTTTTCTTTGAAAGCCTTAAAATAAACACCACATTTATCAATTCCACTGCAACTGTTTTTGGTTTCGATGAAAAGAGAGTCCTATGCAGTTATGATGGCGTGTGTGTATGTATGTGTGTGCGTGTAGTATGGGTGCGTGTGTATGTGTGTATTTGTGACACTTCTTGTTTACACGATATCTCAAGGTAGGAAGCTTGGATAGATTTTATACTTGGTATGTGGATGCATTATGGTAAGAGAAAGAACCGTGTTGTTTTTTGTGGAGGTCAGAGGTAATTTAAGGTCACCAGGGGTGAACCGCTGAAAACCTTATTCACATGATATCTCAAGTTAGGAAACTTGGATAGATTTCATAGTGGTGTGTGTATGCATTATGGTAAGAGAAAAAACCCTATTGTTTTTGGTGGAGGTCAAATGTCATTTGGGGTCACCAGGGGTCAACCTCTGAAAAACCTTGTTTACACGATATCTCAAGGTAGGAAGCTTGGACAGATTTCATAGTTGGTGCGTGTATGGATTATGGTAACTAAAGAAAGCCATTATTTTTTAAGAAGATCAAAAGTCATTTGGGGTCACCAGGGGTCAAACTTTGAATACCTTGTTTACACGATATCTCAAAGTTGGAAGCTTGGATAGATTTCATACTTGGTATGTAGATTCATTATGGTAAGAGAAAAAATCGTGTTGTTTTTGGTGGAGGTCAAAGGTCCTTTAAGGTCACCAGGGGTCAACCTCTGAAAACCTTGTTCACACGATATATCAAGTTAGAAAGCTTGGATAGATTTCATAGGTAGTATGTGGATGCATTATGGTGAGAGAAAGAACCGTGTTGTTTTTTGTGGAGGTCAAATGTCATTTGAGGTCCCCAGGGCCAACCGCTGAAAACCTTGTTTACACGATATCTCAAGGTAGGAAGCTTTAATAGATCTTATACTTGGTATGTGGATGCATTATGGTAAGAGAAAAGAACCGTGTTGTTTTTGGTGGAGGTCAAAGGTAATTTAAGGTCACCAGGGTCAACCTCTGAAAACCTTATTTACACGATATCTCAAGGTAGGAAGCTTGGATAGATTTCATACTTGGCATGTGGATGCATAATCTTCAGAGGTACAAGCATATTTTTTGTTGGAGGTAAAAGGTCTTCTGGGGTCACCGGGGGTCAAAGTCTGAAAACCTTGTTAACACGATATCTCGAGTTAGGAAGTTTGGATAGATTTCGTAGGTAGTATGTGGATGCCTTATGGTCAGAGGTGCAACCATATTGTTTTTGGTGGAGATCAAAGATCAAATTGGTTCACTGGGGTCAACCTCTGAAAAGCTTGTTAACATGATATTGCAAAGGTAGGAAGCTTGGATAGATTTTATACATAGTATGTGGATGACTTATGGTGAGAGAAAGTACCCGATAATTTATGGTGGAGGTCAAAGGTCATCTGGGGTCAAACTCTGAAAACCTTGTTTACAAGATAGCTCAAGTTAGAAAGGTTGGATACTTCCCATGGTGTTGCATTAAATCCATCAGAAAAGTTTTGTCAGTTTTGTCAGAAATCAGAGGCCAGCTGAAATCACCAAGGGCCAAAAAGCAAATATTCCCAAGAATTCCCAAGGTCAAATATGAATATGAACTGTAATTTTCCATCACTTCAAGATCACATTCAACCAATGACTGACAGAAACAGGACATCTTGGCATTATTTGGGATTACACATTAAGTGCTATATTCATCGAAACCACAATGCATTTTTGAATTCTGGTTTGATAGAAACTGATCTACAAAATGTCTTTAGGAACGGAGAAATTTAATCGAGCCCAGTATTACAGATTTGACGTGTTTGCGATTGGAAGTGATCATATCAAGTATGTTGCAATAACAGGAAAAATGACCAGTATATTTGCAGTAGGTATTCATGATTAAAAAGTATTTTCCAATGCTCTTCAATATATTTTTATACAACTTTTTGTTAAACTAGTAACGCAATCATGATGATCAATCATACTTACACCTTTATTGTTCTTTTAGATTACAGAGGATAGATCTCTCCATTTTATCTGATGGCAGAAATAATGTCAAGGAATAAGTAAATGGACATTTGTCAGTAACATGTTTAAAACCAAAATTTTTATATGGCACAGGTCGGTGACAAAAACACCAACATGATACGTCATTTTTGTTTCAAAGCAGAATTATCGTGGGTTGACCTCTTTACCGTATTTCGTTTTATTGTTCCAAATAAACTTATAAGTAAAATAGCTTGTTAAGGTCTTTAACAAACTGAACATGAAAGTTTTAGGAGTACTACAAATAAATACACTAGTTCGGAAAATACAACAAATGGAGAGTGAGGTCTCAAGAAGCTACATGGAAAGAAAATTTCAAGTAAGGGACTTACGTAATTTAGAAGAAATATGTCATCCTTTAAGTAAGAGAGAGAAGCTCGAGACTGTTTAATGAGTTATTACTCAAAGTAAATTTACAGTAACTAAGATGAAACACAAGGACAAGCAAAAGAAAATCAGATTTTTTTTTAACTGAGAACATTTAAGAGAACTATTCGTATTAACAACTAGTTAAGCGGGTACTGAGACATTATTAGAGAAGTATCAGAAATTTTCACCCTATTAACCATCGGTTAGACTTTTTCAAACATTTATTTCAATTTCTTTCATGGCAATTTACATATGTACATTTTACATAAGTGTAATATAATTTGCATACATAACTGTCATAACAATAGTACTATGATAGCAAATCAAAATTATCAAGGCTTATTTTCTGCACTGGTTTTTCTTTTAGAAATAAAGTAAGTAATTTCTCAAAATTTCCACAGACAGGCAGAATTATAGTGAGAACAATTTGAAAACAAAGGATTAACCTACTCTAAAGTAGCCCATTTCCTATTCGGTGCTCTTTGGTAATCGATACTTTAGTTTGTTAAACATGTCTTTGCAACGAACCATTGAAACGAAAATTGCAGTGTTAAAAACACTCGCGGGGTTCTCCATATTAAATTCTGAATGAATACTTTGCTTGCTCATAAACGTTACAACCATTGCAGCTGCAACCATTGAGCTACTATGTGAACAGGAAAAGAAGCTTTCAACATCATTATATGCTATTAAGATCCAAACATAGGTGAGAAGAAAATCCTGTAATGATCGATCATGGGTTATTTGATTCTTTTGTCTGGTACTTACAATTTACACTTCTTATCCTTTGCAACCTCATTCATGCCCACTGCTGCTACCCTAGCAATGGATTAAATAGAACATTCATTTGATGTCTAGGGAGTTACCGAGTCAAATAAGCAAAACAGTTTAAAATTTCAAAAACGACTGTATGTTGCTATGAAATAAGAGACGCTGGTGTAGTCGAAGTAATGTTAATGCCATATGCAAATGAGCAAACTAGACACGAGACTGTACTTTGCTGTTGAAGTTTGATTACTTTCCTCATTATTTCGCATATATATATATATATATATATATATATATATATATATATATATATATATATATATATGTATTACATGCTTGTGTGTTTAACTTGGTACATGGAATGAAAGGAATACTGATATTATCTAAGAGACAAAACGCAACAAAACGACCAAAGTAATTTGCAATTAAAGAGACTGACAATGCTAAAGTGATATGCTTTTCAAGATGTTGCAGATGAATTGAACCTATTGTGTTTAGTTTCTTCAATTAAGTACAGTGAAAATAGATCGGTGGTCTTAATTAGTTTTATGTGTTTGATCTTGGCGGTATAATCGTCGTTTTCAAAAGGATTTGGGAATTTTCTCCTCCTGTCCAAGTATTAGCTTCATGCTGCAACAGGAACTTAAATCTATGTACAGAAGGGTTGACCGCCTACACCTCTAGAGATAATTAACTATCAGAAAACTGAACGGGTGATTTGGTAAAATCTACACCCAAAGAAGAAATCATGTTTACCAAAAATAAACTGACCCCATAAAATAGATTACTCAGAATCTAAAATAATTTTGAAGTAAAAGTACTGTACCAACATGTTCAATGGTCTTATAACTCACCTGGCAAAAGTTATAGAGAAGGATGTCTTTGAATATGCATTTCAAAGAGCTTGATTCGTGTCTTAAATTCTGTGTATACAGCTACAAAAGTAATTGGTCTTACTGTTGCCTACTTGAATCAAGCGTCTTGGCGTCTTGGAGCGTCTAAAGAGTGAACTGATAATCGTTACTCCACTGCAAGAAACAATTCAGAGGAGAATTACATTTCTAAATAAGTCACTGGAATCGTCGTCGACGGTTTTATCGTTATGTTTATAAACAAGTGAAGTATAAGGGGTTTAATTGGAGCTGTTGGGAGATTATCACCACAACCATTCATCTTTTTATTAACATTAGCTGTAATTCTGTGACATAAGGTAAACATTATTAGGCTTTGGGATATTAGTATTTAATTGTGATGATCGATTCTTTTCATCTAGAATCTTTTTTACACCTTTTCCTTACCGATCTTCTTAAAGACCTCTTGCAATCTATTTTCATGAGAGTCTTATTTCCAAAACTTCACTTCAAATTTCTGAATTCTTGGGTTATACATGCAGCCTGAAAATAGCGTGCACTAAAGCCATATGGGTTAGAATTAAAGGAAGAAAAAAAGAATTTCAGTACGTAGAAATGGTAAGGGCTTAAAAAGCAGCCCCGGTGAGCACCACGAGAAACCCTTAAATATCCTTGTTGAGACAGTGAAAGTAGGGATGTTACTAGGCCTATAACCGATAACGAAGATTTACCCAGGTTTTTAGTTGTGGACAATATAAAATAAACGATTGTAGGAATAGTAGGAATATAATGAAGTGTCAAGTAAAATTCAAAAGTTAACTCTGCCCACCCCAAAATACATTCTCATTAAAGGTATTTTTGGTGGCATTTTTTTTTAAAATTATGATGGTACCATGTGAAAGGAAAAACATCAGTATATATGTTTGTCCTTATTCAGTTATTACTCGGTAGCATTTCGAAATAGCCTACCTCACTGAAGATCCTTTTTGAAGATTGGTCACTTTTGTCCTAAAGTACTGGTACCCCTAATTTATCCTCAAGGTCACAGAAGGAAATAAAAGTAGACAGTTGCCCCAGAATCCTTTCGTTATTCTTTATAGCTGAGTACCTTGCTTGTCCTGACAATTAATTTCGACTGTATATTTGAAATTTTAGCAAACTGCATAAATGGAAACATCAAATTTGGTTGAAACAAACCCTTCAGTATACCTTAACTAATTGCTAACTTTGCCTTGATTGATATGTTTAAAGGCATTGTCTGGTGGCATTTTGTAGGGGTCTTATAGGAAAGATAAAAAATTTTCACTACATGTCAACCAAACCCCATACCAAAACTCCATTCCTAACTCAAGATATCCCTTCCAAAAGACTGGTTACTTTTGACAAGAAATACCTCTAGATTTCCTCAAGGTCACAGAACATGAAGCCAAGTGGGCAAATTGTCTCAGATTTCTTTTGTTATTCTTTATAATTGGATACCTTGTTTGTCCTTGAAATTTGATACCGTTGGAATGTTTAGATGCTTTTCCGTGTAGATATAGTGTAAAACTGTGCCATAATTATCGTACAGCAAATAAAGTTATGAAATAATCAATTAAGTGATATCAACATTATAAAGAAATACAAAAGCTAAATCTAATCAATTTGCACAAATGACATCACAGATTTCCCATCATGCACTGCGGAACATGAAAATAAAGCATTTCTTCAAAAATTCGTATCTTCCAGATGCAAGATGCTATAGAGATGGGGTTTTTACTGCCTAACACAGAAAATTTTTCTGCTTTTTTTGAAAACATCAAATTTGGTCACCAGAACATACTTTTAAACAATGCCTCGAAATGTAGTTCACTCTGATTAGCTGGTGCTCTGTGCAGATCAAGGAGATACAGATTGCACATCACATGTGGTGGCTGAACAGCGTAAAGGCACATTCAGATTCTCAGGTAATAATAGGGTATGAAGTAGATTGTTTGTAAAGGGTACCATGCTATTGAAGTGCTAAGCGTTGCGTTGAACAACCGCGGGAGGTACAACTTGAGGTATTGTAGGATGGACTAAACGTTAGTTTGGATGGGAATAATTGAGCCCTTTGGGACGAAGAAATTTGCCATTCAGAGGAAACCAACTCCGACGTATACTTTATAGGTAATATAAATCACGAAGATTGAACGTACCACAAAGTACCTTACCGTGTGAGTTTTCCATAACAAAATTTAAATGTTTTCTTTCCCAATAGGTGCCGTGCACTATTACGCGTTTACTTTTCTACCAATAGAAAATTTTGAAAAAGCACTGACGGCGGCAGTTGAAATCTACATCGCATCGTCATCTTCCGTTACAGTACATGGGACAATATTTTTCCCTTTTCAAAGCACCGCCAACATCTCTTTCACACTCGCTTATGGGCAAGATGATGTATGGGAACTTCCCCTTACTATTGTACCCAGAGAAAGTGACATAAATAGTAAAATAAGTACAACTATTGTAGTTGAGACCGACGAGAAAGTAACCGTAGTTGGTCACCAGCGATGCCAAGGATCTTACAACCGAGCGACAGCTTTTCGGGTCAGAGATGTCGCCAGTCTTGGAACAGAATACTTGTTACTGGCGTATCGTGCCATTGGTATCACTCAGGCGGGTATAGTTGCTTTAAACGATGGGACTTCAGTGAGGATAAATGGGTCGCTACAAAACCTGGACAAATATGAAGCCTTTTATTTTGGTGGCTTGTACGATGTTACGGGAACTAATGTAACATCTAATCAACCCGTGTCTGTTCTTGTTGGAAATCAGGGTGACAAAATACCTTCAACGCTAATTGGTCATGATGCTGATTATGAACATCTCGAACCCCGTCATTATAGCTGGGGACAACGATTTCTCGTACCCCCATTTCCATTAGTCCAGACACTTCATTATGAGTATACCGTAAGAATAGTAGCCAAGTATGACGGTACAAATGTAACATTGTCGACAAAAGATTCAAATCAAACCCACGTTTACGTCATGCAAGGTAATGTGATTACTCGATTTGTTGATTCAAGAAATGTTTTGGAGATAACTTCATCCAAACCGATTCTTGTAGCAAAGTTTTTAACTGGGGTTAACACACTATACTCAATGGTTTTCATTCCCCCAGTAAACAGTTTATCTGCGAAAAGCGTTGTTATTCGGGTTTTAGAATCAACTGAATCTGCCTTCATAAACGTTTGGTTGACGGAAGGCAACGAACCGACTGCAATCTCTTTCAGTGGTTCAGTAGCCGGTACATGGGAATTTATACACAACGACACCAATGGCAATAGTATTGTACAAATGTCCCTAACAGAGAATGTGACGACGTATACTTTACATAGTAATGGAAACTTTGGCATTGCAGCTGTTATTTACGGGAAGTGCCACAACAGTTATTATACGAACCTTTTGCCATAGTTGGGTGATTCCCTATAATATAACGTGTGGTATAAAAATTCCTCAAGCAAGGCCGTAGTCAAGGAGGGGAAGGGACAGGGAGTGGCGTTCCCTAGAAATATTGCCACCCTATAAAAAATAAAACGTTTTCATCGCTTTAATGCATTTAAGTTTATCTCCCCCTAAAATAGTCTACCCCGAAAACTATCTCACCTTCCCCTTCACTATCTTGTCTTGCTAAGTGCCTGTCCCCAGATAGCAGTAAGGAGTATAGCGTAGTACTGGTCAAGTCAAGTAACTACACACAATGGTATGCACTGACCAAATTTGTTTCAATGTAAAATGCGAGTTATTTAAGTTCCGTTTCTGTATGTTAGCAGTTAGGCTGCCAAGTCTGTCGTTCCCCCGTTCCCCAAATGACATTTGGGGTGTCAAATATTATGCACAAAACACTTTTTATTTATAGATTTGGACACGAGGATCCATTGTCTCTTCTTCATTCAATCAGGAGGCTAAAATTGCACAAAATGTTCGCAAAACTACATTTTTGCGGCGCGCTTTGCCTCATTTGTTTTTATATATTTCGTGAGGTATTTGCCTCACTGGGAAATATGTCCGATAGTTATTGATTCAAATCTATTTCAAGAGCTATGATTCTAACATCAATTACCTTTCAGCCCAGTTTAATGTTCCAAAACTGTTAAGACTGCGTTTTTTGTTGCTTTGTTAACGCCAGGGCCGCGGCCTGCATGGGTAGGGGCGCAAGAGGGGCAGTTCCCCCTGGACTTCCCTATGTCAGTTGGCTTTTCGTGGTGGTCATAGCACGGAGACTGCATATCTCCGGGTGCAGAATGGTGTGCTGAGTTCTCTCGATAACAGCCGAGATGTCATATTCGTTATGTTAAAATTGTCGGCTGCTTTCGATAAGATAGACCATGACATACTGCTATATAGGTTGCGTTATTGGTTCGGAATAGATGGCGTGGTCCATCAGTGGTTTAGTTCATATTTGAGGGGAAGGATGCAGTGGGTGAAGGTTGTGTCTGTTTTGTCGAATGCAAGTTCTTTAGATTGTGGTGTTCCCCAGGGTTCCATTCTGGGACCAGTGTTATTAAGTCTGTACACAGTGCCCTTGGAGGATATAATTCTCTGGCATGGTTTCCTGTATATGAGGTATGCTGACGACACCCAGATGAACGTAACATGTAATGACATCAAAGCTCCATTGAAAGCTATTGAGGACTGTGTGAGGAGATCCGCTGTTGGATGAGAGAAAATATGCTTGTTTTTGAACGACGGTAAAAGTGAAATTATTTCTCATCGACATTTTCTGGCGAAGGTCCTGTACCCAAGTGTGATGTGCAGATAGGCGGCGTCAATATATCCCCCTCTGGTAGTGTATGCAATCTTGGTGTGATCATGGACTCGACTGGGGTATTGTCGGCTCATGTTGCACACTTGTGTAGATCAGGTTCGTTTGCTTTTTGGAAGATAGGTAGTATCAGATATATGCTAGATCAGAGAGCGACTGAAAAACTTATGCTTTCATTACTTTCCGCTTTGATTACTGCAACAACTTGTTTGGCCTACCTTCACAAGGAAATTAGGAAATTACAGCGCATTCAAATTTCTGCTGCCAGTAGGGTGACCATTTTCAAATTCCCAAAAAGAAGGACGTGACCGTCTTCACTGTCGCACATCAGCGTGCATGCGAACTAGGCAGAGAGTTGCCATGGACTCTCTGGTGTATGTGCATAGATACTTGGATGAATGCCCACCAGGCTGCACTTCGCTTTACATAAACTGAATGTGCATACAGAATTACAATATGGTCGTCTACGACTGTGACTGATGAGTGCCTCTCATATTTTTAGACATATCCACAGTTTTCTTTTTCACATCGAATCATGGTATGTGACCGGAATGATTTATTCTTGCTTGATTATTTTATTCGATATTTGTACTGTCCATGACGTCATGGACAGTACCTTAGGCACGCTTCTCATTTCGAGAAGCAGTTCTTTCGTTCAATGTTTCTTGATTCTCACTGAGTGCTTTGTTCTACCATTGAGCTCATTTTGTAGAGTGAATCATGTAGATGGGAACGAGACTTCTTGGTCACTTTTGGTTGGAATGGGGCTGAGCATGACTGGTTTTTATTTTGGCAGTTTTGTATTTTATTGTTTTGTTAAGGGTGGCTTGAGTAAGTCAAACTGCCTAAATGGTAGTACAGTATATTGTGGCACATGGTCGTACTGTCGTATTTCGTCAGTACTCTACGCACGCTTCTTATGTCGTAAAACACACACTGTACGGCTATAAGAGCTGTCGCGTTTGCTGATTGGTCGATTGCTTAGAGTATGTAGGCAAGGTCAATCACGAAAAGTGAGATTTCTTGAAGCATTTTGAAGCAAGAAATGAAGCTTGCAGCCTAATATAAGTCCATTGTGACGATATCTGCGGAGAAGTACAGCTAGGCTCATTGGCAGCTCTCTTCAGTATACTAACACTAACGCCTAGCTGCGTCGCGGCCATGCACTGGGCTATTAGGCCTACAGCGCTCAGTGCATAGGTGGTCCCTCGTTATTAAGAACGGATGAAGTATACTGTATGCACGTGTACGTGGTAAAAATGCTCAACAAGGGACGATTTGTTTAGACATGAAATATTTTTGAATAGGCTACTTCCCACAAGACCAGGAGAGTACTATTTCCTGCATGCAAAACCAAAAATTTGTGCTTCTCAAAGTAAAACAGTAAAAGCAAAGTGATCTGCCACTCAAACTTCGGTACATGAAGAGGATTAGAAGAGGATTAAATTATCTTCAAGTACATATAGGCCTATTGTCTGACGGATTTAGTCGAGCTTTCTCACATCTTCACTGTGCCAACACTGAAAATTGAAAAGGCGATATTCTAAAGCTAGCATAACCACTGAGGAAGTTTCCGCACAGAAACAATCATGGACAGTAAGTGGTTACGATTTTCGTAACCACATTTTCTAGTTGTAAGATGTGTCATTGTGATCTGGCACACCTTCAAAAAGGGACAAATCAACTTCCGGCGTCAAGTAACCAGGACAAGCTGCCTAAAAGCCGGACAATCCGGCGAAAAACCGCACGTATGGCCACCCTAGCTGGCCAGCCTTGTTACAAAGACAAATAAATTTGAGCATATAAACCCATTCTCAAAGATTTCGATTGGATTCCTGTCCAGCAGCGCGTTAATTTCACGACTGTATGTAGGCCTATTACACATAAAATTCTCATTTATGGTGTGGCACCGGTCAACCTGGGGGGGGGGGGGGGCTTCTGAGTCAGCGTGTCCCTTGTCGTAGTCTACGTAGTAGCTCCATCTAGACTATGGGGCATGCAGTCGAAAAGGCTTTACTCGACTTTTGTGACCCACCTCGGGGAGGGGGGGGGGACCTGAAAATTTTACATGATGTAGAATTAGTTTAGCAATGAAAGAATTCGAGCGATCCCGCGTTCAATTGTTGCACATTAACGAGAACGGAACCTTTAATTTAAGCTAATTGAGAAACGACTTAAACAAACAGCCGACAATTAGTACACGTATTGCTTACGGGAAATTTTACGTACAGTATATTGTACAGTACTGTAGTCTTACGAACGATAATGGAACGGGGGGAAACGGAACGATCTGAATGGCCACCACCACAACAATGTAGCATTACCTACAGAAATAGGACATGTTTTAAATGGATAAGGGCTAAATACACCGTTTTCTTAGAGATGGAGGAATAATTGAAAGATATATATTGCTGTGAGATTAACGTTAGACCTACGTGACAGGCCTGCAGTCTCCAACAGCAGCTAACTTATTACTGTATAACACTTGTGTTATACTTGAAACACGAGTTTTACGGATAATTTATCAACACGGGGACATCGAATGGTGATCAAATGACCATTCTATATAATTTTCACGCCCCCACGGGCCCTACCCCACCTGAAGAAATTGAAATGACCTAGCCTTGGGTAATAATTGGTTACAGACGTACAGCATATTCAGTGTAGACATATATAAAATAGGAATTCCAACACTAGTAAAATATGGCACTGCAGCGCCGTATATACTTTTATCCAAATTGAATCTTGGAATTTGCATTCCTCCTCCTGTAACGCCGACCTACCCACCCACCCATAATTGATATGTGACTAAGATCAGACTAGCCTAGGCCTACTGAATGTAATCTCAGAGAGAGAGAAGTGTACACACTGTAGCTTCTTAGTTCACAAATTGCTTGACCCCAAATGCTGATTGCCTAACATCTGTGGGTAAACTACAATAGGCCTACCTTCCAAGAATCAAGGTGCAATGGAATACCCTGCCTCAGGTTTGCAATGTATTATTTAAACCCCCACCCTCCATCATGTATAACAGACATCTCTATCTGGCCTGTCACAAGCCTGGGCTTTACACTGACTCAAGAGACTTTGTTGAATGTGGACCTACTGTTGGCCAATATAACTTGAAGATAATGTTTCCAAGTTCCAACATTTTGGGTTGAGGTAAACTGTGTGTTACTCTATGCATTCAAATTAAAGAAGCGGCTCTACACTCTTCAAAGTTCAGTGTAAAAACATATCAAGCCAAATGGAAGGTACATTCTTTTTTCTCTTTTTTTTGCTAATGTTTCTTGAATTTTTTATCAACATTTTCTTAAGTCATGCAGCTTGTACTTACCTGAAATGATTTGTAACCAGGCTGTATGTGCTATGCCTAAGTTACAAATTGTTCCCATGACCTACATGTGATGATCATTGCCAATGTGATCTCTCTGCCTTCGATGCGAACAATGTTCAATTACACATGACGTGTACAAATGTCTTCTCACTTGTCACTGTTGTTCAGTGATTGCCCTTCTTTTTACAATTTCCTCTCTTCAAAATCTTGCAAGTTCAATTATTCTTCAGCATGTGAACATAACTTAGAACATCTGGGATTTTCTTATCATTTTATCATTTGAGGGTAGTTATACCACAAAAATTGCATTCAAAAAAGCAGAGCTCAACAAGCACAATGAAATTGAAATGAAAACATCTAATTTCAGTCTTCCGTGAATTGTATATAAAGACTTTTCACAGTTGTCTGAATCATGAAAGATATTACACCAAACCACCATTATTATTACAAAATTCAAACTCATTATTACTGTAAGTGACTTATTGCATATTTCTTTCAAAATGATATAGCCAAAATTCCAGCTTCTTACTATGCAGAATTGATGGTTGGAAGCATCCCTCCCCAGTCACTATTTTGCACAGGGTTCTTGTTGAAGACTTAAATATTTCTTGATCCTTTCTCAAGTACATTAACTAAACCTCTCTCTTGGAATAATTGGAAGGGTTCTTGTGTCGAATATGCTCCATCTGTAACAGTGCTTTGCTGAGAGACATGTGTATCGAAAAGATTCACAGTTAAATTCACTGCCTGCCTTACTAACATCATTTTATGCACCAACTTCTTGTACAATACTAATATTTAAGATGATTCTGAAGTGCAGTCTCTTTTTAAAATATGCATTATGCAATAAAACATTTTTCAAGTTCATAAATTTCTTCAAGTACTGCTAGGTAAATCCATGCAAAATTGGAATCATGATAAGGTTTTCAAAACAAACATTCTGCACCCAACCCATTCCACAACTTTGGTGCAAAATGTTAATCTGTTGTGGTGCCTGCCATTTCTGCCAAAGAAAGGTGGTCCAGCTGTACCATTTTTTGCTGTGTGTCCAATCACTCAGGGTTTGCAAAAAATAAGAATGACAAAAAGAAACATTAGATTTCATCATGGCATTTAAGAAAAATATCTCAATTCAGACTTCAAGAAAACATTCCACCTAAGAGATTTGACAAAACACAGCACAATACATACCATAGCATTACGATAATCTGAACATGGCAGGATTTGTTGCGTGTCACCATACTTTTCTCAGCAGGCAAACAAAACAAATTACTTACTAGGAACTGATTGTGCATTTAGTCTTGCACTCTTCTAGTAAATTCCTGTGCAGACCTTAACTTCATTTATCAGCAAGTGCAAATGCTCTCCTTAATTTTAAAAAAGTAGCCACAGTAAAGCAGGAAATCACTCTCCTAAAAACCATGGTATATTGACGCAGGGTTCTAGTTAAGAATATATTTAAGACAGGGCAACTAACACGTATGGCCTTCAACATTACCCCGATCACCATTGGAATGGGAAACTGTTACAAAGGGTTGATGGTTTTGTTTCTGGTTGCCTTTTTGGATTTCTATGGGTTAGAAATCCAAACTGGGGGCTCAATTTCAAACCAGGTTCAAAGTGAAAATGTGAAATTCAAACCGGGTGCAGCAACCTGTGTAAATAGCCTGGCTAGAACCCTGTTGACGCCTAAATAATGTGGGCCTAGGACGTTGCTGCGATTGACAAATGCAACATCTTTTTTGAACCTGCAGCAAGGAAGTTTTTCACAGAATTATGCAATGTAGGATTTGTCTCGAACCATGGGAAAAAGCAGTTGGTAGCGTTTAGTCAGCCTATTGTTACAAAACTGCGGTACATCAAGGTAGTCTAAAGTTACTCCTAACGTTAGGCTATGTTGTATTTGCAAACTAAAAAAGGCTAGAGGCCTATTGCTTGCGTATAATCTGACGACTTAACTTACCTTCGGTTTATCTGCTCGCTCAAACGGTCCTTTCTTAACTCTTTGAAATAATAGTTCCTCTCTTATGCCATCCTCTGAGTCGAACGCTGGCTCTTTGTATGGTAAGACTGAGTCTAGACTATCTAACTTGTAATTTAAAGTTTACCTCATGGGTTAGGCGCAACACTAACCGACTATAATAGGCCTAGGCCTATTGGTTACACACGTAAACAGTTTCCTGAAAGAGTATCCCAAATTTTACGAAAGAATTTGAATGACTTCCTTGCGATTTAACGAAGGTGAGCAATTACTTCTTGGTAAAAATGAACCTACTGGACATCATTCAAACGTTTATTTTATTGAAATATTCCGATATCTGAATGCCAGAAAGAAAATCTTTTGACCTGGATTTCTTGATTTCTTGTAGAACGTACGTGATCTTGGTTGTCAATGCAATGCTTACATTGGAGCTTAACGTACGTGCGCTGTGATTGGTCCAAAAAAGTGCAACACATTGAAACCTTATCAGACGACAAATCTGATTGGTTGAAAAAGGCTATTTTATAAGCCTTAAATGGTCTCCTTTTTTCGGTTTTCTCGTTAATGTGCACTTTCTGCACTCGGGATTGCTCAATTTTGTCTATAATATTAACTAAAAAACACTCTGCCGCAAAACTGGGTCCCCCCGAGGTGGGTCACAAAACAAGCGAAAAGAAGACCATTCCCCATAGTCTAATCGGGGAACTCCGGCTCAATTAACCACGCTATGGTGAGCGTGTTTTTTCGATCTGTGCACCACGCCTTTGGAATAAGCTTCTACATTTACTAAACCTCAGAGGACGATTTTCATCTTTTTAAATCTAAACTGAAAACTCACCTTTTTTGAAGAGTATTTTTAACCAGAATCGTTTATGTATTGGTATTTTACATAATATTCTTATTCTTTTATCAGAGCGTTTAAATTTTCCAGTTTTTACTGGAATTTGATAATTTTATTTCGTCGCTTGCAATTTATATGTTGTACGTCGCGTTGAGATGTTTTTACATCTAATGCGCCTTTTAAGAATAGGCCTATATTTTTCTTTAACTTTACACGTCTGCATATGAGCAGGCTTCAGACCTCTAGTGTTATCTCTCAAAGGGGCTACAGCATGTTTTATAAAGTAGCCCATGATTACCTTTAATTACAAGCTAAACTCAATGAGCTTGTAAAGTAAGTTTTTATTTTAATCAAGTCTACCCTTTCGTCTTGAAATCTAAATTTGTTTCTAAAGCATGAAATCAAAGAAGAGAAAATGTTTAGATGCAACTTACAAGGTCTAAATGAGCCGAAAGGGACCAACCCGCAGCTGGTACTAGCCTTGTAGGGGTTCCATACCACAAGAAAAAAAAATCAGTGAATAAGTAGAATTTCTAATCACATAATCAGTTCGAAGCTTAACCAACTAAAATATCCTACCATTTTGGATCTACGAAACAAGCTTAGATCAAGGATAATTTCTAAGAGAGTAGGGGTGTCGTTCACACACCAGGTATCATAAAGTGGTGATGCCTCCGTAAGGAGTATAGGTGATAAGTACTTGCACGCAAAATTTCTTTAATCCTGACCTCCATAATTTCCCTCAAGCTTCTTGCGTGCACCAGGACTTTCCACTCTTTTTCTCATTTTTTGCTGACGAAAATGCTGGAAATATATTTGCTATAATTATAATTTTATGGCACCCAAACCCCACTAAGTCACCTAGAAGGGCTTAATCTTTTTTCCAAATTTTCCAGGCGAGGCCTCGGATCCGCCAACTTCTATGCTCGAATCTTAGGGATTCCCTTTAGTGGCATACTCGGTAGGTAGTTCTCACAACATTAATTCATATTGGGTGGAGTGGTAACCTTAACCCTAACCCCCGAATTAATACATCGTTAGTCCGAGTTAGGATGGCATATAATGTTCAAATTGTGATTTTCTTTTTGTGTGATCTAGTGCACATTCAGTGTCATTTGGGGATACTGTTAGTTACATGCTTAATTCAAATGGTCACAATTTTGTAAATATCTCAGAGTTCGGGGCATCGCCTCCTGTACCCCCACAGGGGCGTTATCCCTGGACCCCATTAGGGCCCTTACGACGGCACGCAGACCTAGTGCTTACAGGTAAGCGCTTTGCGTCACTATGACGCCCTAAACACAGCTCAGTCCTTCATGTGGTGTGCCCCCATTACCCCCGATTCAAAAATTCTGGCGGCATCATGAATGTAACAACCATAATAGAGCAGATGTATAAGACGCTGTGATTTAGGGTTTTTTTTCTCTCGTTCAGTACAGAGGATGGTGGGCGAATTTGGGCTCAGTTGTGATAACCTATTCGTGTAAATTATACATTTTAACGCAATTTGTATGAGTAAACCCATGGTGTAATATGTTCTATAAGCTGTCAAAGATTTTTTTGAAAGGAATGTCACAGACTTGCTTCAATTTGAATATGTGGTTGATTTATGTAACAGTAAAAATGTAATCTTAACTGAACTTAAGAAAACGTTGCTGCGTGGTCGTAACGTAACTGTAGGTTCAGATTAGGAAAACTTTAAAAGATCATAAATCGTTCGATAAATTTCAAAGATATTCGGAACCAGACTCTGCAAGAAGTTTCTTTATCATTGTTATGCCTCCAGTGTTACAAGAAAGAATGTCCTGATTACAAGTTAGCAGTAGTATAGGCAAATATTATTAGTCATAGCCTTGCCACTTTAGTATCATGTTTTTATAGTACTGAACATAGTCTTACATTAAATTATAAGCGTATGTGAGTACGCTTTCATGGGGAGTAAAAGTGAGGCTGAGCACATTTACCCGAAGTTTTAAATACGTGTGCCCTAAAAGTAGCACATATTTCCCGGGAAAATATCATATTTTCTGCTCAAATGGGGAAAGGGGCTGTATCCCCCGCCCCTCTGCCTCATACGCCTGTGCATCTGATAAATCCAATGGTCTTTATCTATTTAGAAGTTATAGATTTGTCATTCTTACAGGTTTTTGCAAACTGTTGAAGGGGACTTTTCCTTATTTATTATATATTAAAATGAAATTAATGAAACTCAACTCTAAGAAAACTGTTTAGTAATAACGATAAATATATGATGTTTTACATTGTCTTTAATGATGTTCGCATTGCAATAGTGTAACTTTTTACTCAGTTTTAGTATTTTTCGTCGACTAAATATTATTATAGACGCTAGTTTCTCAAGTGACGTCGAGCGGACCATTTGCTCTTTTCCATACTTATTAAAATGGCCGGCCGTAGATTTGAAGAGCTTGAAAGTTTTATGGATGTTCATTGTTAATGGAACTTCCGGAATTTTTATTGTCCTGAAAAAGAAAATATCACTGTGATCAGGGAGCTGCCACCCTAACGTGGCAGCTCCCTGCTGAGACCATGCATGATTACACAAATAATAAGACTCTACGTATATCACAAGCTGTGTTTGTTGTAAACATGTGTTCTGCACGACACTTAAGCAAGAATACATAACTTTGACCTATTTGAACTAAAATGATCTTTGTGGGACTTGCTATTGATGTGTGCCTGGTTACTTATAACTGCAGTCTAATTGATCAAAGTGTTAATACCGTAACAACCATGATGGTAATACCTAAAAATATATTTGTGTTAGTAATTATGTGGTCAAAAGGGACGTGACTTAGGATGTCACTAATAATTAAAAAGCAGTGCCAAAGTTACACCAACTTGATCAGATCTCGAAACGAGACACCCACATCTATCATTTTCACTCAAACAAAATCACTTTCTCATTAGTAGCTATAGTGTCCTACTCTCACGCTTATGCTTTATACAGTGTCTATTACACTATAAATAAATTACCATAAGGTAACTAGCCCTTGTTTAGCCTATACGGTAGGATAATAAATTGATGAAGTAAATAGCCCTTGTTTAGCCTACTTAGGGCCGTAGCTAGGGTCATATGTTTGGGGGGGGGGGTGAAGGTCCCAAATTCCGACTGGATGGATATTTTTTCCAACTGAATGGTGGCGCGTAAATTGCACCATTTTTTATGCGCCCTGCTTTTAAATACAGCAGTGGGGATCCTTCCTTTGTCACTACATAAAGGTGCCGTCGTGGGGGAGGGGTCAAAGAAGAGGGATGACCCCTCCCCTTTGAGAAATATTTGTTAATTTAAGGTTGCTTAGATGCAAAATGGAGCTATCTTTGGGATATTTTTGGAGCTGATCATATATGGCTAGACAATGTCCATAATTAAGCGAATTCTAATTTTTCCGACTCGTTTTATTCTTTTTCGAAATGAGTGGCGGCCCGTAAATTGCATCTTCGTTTTTATGTGCGTTACGTTTGTACGATACAGCAGTGGGGATCCTTCCTTTGTCACTTCATAAAGGTGCCGTCCTGGGGGAGGGGCCCCCTCCCCTTTGAGAAATTTTTGTTAAGGTAATGTGCTTAGATTCAAAATGGTGCTATCTTGGGATACTTTTGGAACTGATCATATATGGCTTGAAAATGTCCATAGTTTAGTGAATACTAACATTTGGTAAGGTGAAAGTAGAAAGTATGTTATCTAAGAGAAGAATACGTTGTCAACAAACCTCCTGAAGCCCCCCTTTTTGACTACTTAATGCCTTCTATTCTGGCATCTAAGGCTAGCAGATACCTGTATAGGGCCTCCTGGAAGCTCTGGATCAATTATATAAAATGGAGCAATGACATAATGCTTATTAACTGACATCTAAATAAATATATAGAATATGACGCCAAGCACTTTACATCTATCGTATTTTTACTAATTCTGAACGAAAATCCAGACGAACAGCTTCCAGCAATGGGAAATGGGCGGGAAGGAGATGGGCGGGAGGGAGAGTATAGGTGCTGAAAAATGATATTAGACCTTCTAGACAGGTATAGCAAAAGGAATTTAGGACTAACAAGCGCGTTTTCAGAATGTACAATTAGTTAATGCTATAAAAGTTCACTGGTACGTTTGTGCTTATAATGTTCATAAGTGAATACAACGTGGATTGTGAGGATTGCGCGCGAAGCGAAGCGAAATTTGGGGTTATACTTCAGTGCCAAAATGAAAAACCTGCACGCAGGCTCGGCCAGGGTGGTGCTTTGATTTGCCGATATTTTGATTTTTGATTTGCCCTGACTGGGGGCCAGCTACTTTAAGTCCCTACAGATGTAATGGGTGGCTGAGTTCAAAATATAAGGCACGCGAAGCGCGCCGAAAAATTTGGGGTTATATTGAAAAAAGATTTCACATTTTTGTTTTCATTAAAATAAGTTGAAAAAGTTTGGGTTTTTATTGAAGAATCTGGACAAAACCAAGAAATTTGTTCGGGTGACTGCATGGTCGCCGTCGGGGATTACATTCTCCATCTTACCCATTAAGGATCCCCTACGAAACTGAAAAACCTTTTTCTTACAAAATATGTTTGCCAAGAAAGAAGAAAGGATCTTCAAAAAAAAAAAAAAATAGGAAAAAGAGGAAAGAACTTCGCGACGATGCATTTTCATGTCTCTCTAGAATCACGCCTACACGGAAGAACAACATTTGTGGAAACGATGAAATCCAATATGTTTGAAACGGGGGCGTTACCACTAGATAGAACTATAGATGAAAGCGCGCGTAGCGCGCGAAAATTTTTTGAAGTTATGGAGAGAATCTTTACAGAACTTACTGGCTACGGCCCTGATAAATAGACGTTTGGAATATTTTCTGAGTATATCTATGTCTTCACCAATATTAGTCTATTTAAAGTTTTGCGCAATTTTGTGGGGCTCGGAAAAATTTGGGGGTGGGGGGGGGGGCTAAGGCGCCCTAGCTCCCATAGACTGTGTCTTGTATAATTACCTTAATAATGTTCATGAGATTGATTGTAAATCTTGACGCATGCGCGCAAAGCGCGGCCATATTTTCATTAAATGAGATTTCCATAATAAAGCCTGCCTTCAGAATCTGCATCGAGATACTTTCAATTGCCCAACAAACCAACACGCCACTCAAAAAGTCAGTTTTTTACCTGGTAATTTGTAAACAGCTTTCAACTTCTGCTGTTGTGCTTCACCGAAAGTTGCTATCGAAAGATATTGATAATAAGAACAACACTGAGGTAAGGTTTGAAGCGCGCGGAGCGCGCGAAAATTTTGAGAGTTTGAGAAGAATTTGCGAAAAAGGACAGTTTTGATTTGATTTATATATAACGTTTGGTATTATTCTCCCTTGGTCTAGTTGGAAAATATACACAAAGTTGACATAGACTCAGTCGGAAGAATGTGCTAGACTGAGATATCAGAAATTCCAACTGGCATCTCAGATTTTTCGACTATCGTTGCTCTGATGAACTTTGGGGGTGAGACACCCCCACACCCCCTGGTCGCGACGGCCCTGAGCCTACTACGGTGATTAGGACTGAATTTATTTCGTCGGTTTTCACGTGATCTAAAAGAACATGACGAAACTGGTGAGAAACCAAACCTAGTTCTTTTTAAGTCCAATGTGCGATGTCATTATGAACGCTCCAGACCTCTTTAACGTATGAAATATACGTATTTTCCTTGCCACCCAAATGCAAAATCCAAGAAGACCATATTTATTTCACACATGCTGTATTCAAAACATTGACGTGTAGTATGCAAAGTTTCGAAAGTTTTGTGCGTATACTGTACTACTGCCCTTGTAAATTGAGAGAAAGTAATGTCTTTGACAAAAAAAAAAAAAAAAATCTCACAAGTAGTCTCGAGCATCGGCTAATTAAACGCCCATTTCATTTCACCGTTTACGCCTGGAGCTGTCTCAACTCCGCTTACCATAATTTATAATTTATCGAAAAAACAGTTATTAGATACGTCTTGTAGCAAATCATTGAAGGCGTTTCCATGGATGCAAATACTTGTTGGTCGCTTATTGGTGCAAGCTTTTTTGACTAAGAAACGGAAATTAACTCAAGAATTGTTCAGTTTACACAATCTTTGACAAACTCATTACTATAAGCTATTAATAATATTTGATAATATTTCTGGCGTTAGTAACAGGGAAAGCACGAGAAAGCCAAAAGGTTAAGTGATTCTTTGCCACTGAAATGTAAGTCTACTAGTCTAGTGCTGTGTTTTCAGACTTACAGTGTTTCACAAATTACTGTCTTAACAATTTTGGCACAGAATGTCTAGGATCCATGGGCATAAATCAAACACATTAATACCATATTAATAACCTTTTGACCTCTAATTGATGAGCTCAAATGACCCCAAGTGACCTTTCACCTCCATTTAATATGGGTTATCCACATGCTAACTATGAGATTCATCAAAGTTACCCTGTATGACATCATGCGTACAATATCTAATTTTTTTATCCTCTGGTAACCCCAAATAACCTTTGACTTTCTGCAAAAACTATAGGGATTCTCTACTCAATAAGGGGTATCTAGATGCCAAGTATGATATCCCTTGAGGTTACTCTTCTTGAGATATCGTGTTTAAAAACAAGTGTCACACACAAGACATCACCGACGCAACGAATCCGTAAAAAGTTGGTTCTGTGTTTCCAAATGACGAAAATTAAATGGCACCCATAATTATTAATAATATTCTCCCACATGGTTTTCGCACTGGTTCTCAATTTTTGGCAGACGGTAAGATTTATACGGTAAGTTAGTAAGATTAATGCCAGCCACAGTACAAAATTTCAAATTTTCAGATACAGAAGAACGGAGTAAGAACGAGGGCAGTCTCAAGTTGTAGAGTCGTAAATGAAGAACATTTGTTAATTATAGAAAATTCCATGGCATCAGACCTGTCAGATGTTAGCGATCAAGCCTACGTTATAAGATGACTTTGTGATCAGAGATGAGTTTGAGTCTCATGATGAATTTCACTCCTGTACTCACTTTATTAACTTATTTGCGAGATATGCGTCTTCTTACCCAAGAACCATTCCCATTCCATCTGCTACATCATAACACCTCTTTGTATACACGACAAAACAGGATTTTAACAGTACCTCTACCGCCCTTTCTGTCTGATTGTCCTGTCTGTCTCTCCGTCCGTCCGTCCGTCCGTCCGTCCGTCCGTCCGTCCGTCCGTCCGTCCGTCCGTCCGTCCGTCCGTCCGTCCATCTGTCCGTCTGTCAGCTCGTCTTTCTGTCTGTCTGTCTGTCTGCCTTGCTTCACAAGAAGCTTTAACGTTTGTTGACTAACTCGCCAAAACGTCGCTCAGCCTTTAACAATTTCTTCAAAAATATGATTAGATTAGACTATGTTAACAACCGACAAAAATGATGGAGAACAGGAAGGATATACTACTATGTTGATCACAGCCAACAGAATTGATCCCACAACGAGTTATCTCTTTAAGCCTAATATGACAACTGAAAATCATGCACGCTTCTGATTTGATTTTGTCAAAAGCTTGCTCCTAGCCAAGTATTTCGTGTAGAAGATTTATTAGACATCTTTTTATGGATTGCAATCGCTGTCGGGCGAAACAAACATCTCCAAGGAGTTTGATGATCTACGAGGGATGTAGTCTGTTTCATTTGTAATTATGAGAATCATTCATTATTGGAGACGTTTGTACATCTTCGTGGCAAGTGCATTATTCATGAAAGAGATGAAAGTCAATTGTCAAAATTTTAATAAATTCATTTCATTTTGCCAGAAAATATTCTTAGTGCATACATAAAGTTCGCGGTCGATAAAATTGTAAATTATTAGGCGTTAGGGGAATAATTGATGTGAAGTGTTACTTACACGGTACACACAAATATTGTGCCTGAAGAGATGGTTATATAGATGCAGATGAAAGCAAATATATTTTTTTTCACCAAAAATAGGTTTTTACAAGAAGTAACAAAAGTGCACCTTAATTGAAATCATCACTAGACGTAGGAAGCGCCCCGGTCAAAATGTGGTGGGGAGGAAGTATGCTTCCTCTCCCTTTAATTTAAGGACGAAAACCCCTTACTTTTTCCCTCTGTAAACAATGTCAAATATTTACAGTAATTTTCCTTAAATATTGACCAATATGTTGTACCAAATAAGTTGCATCTAAGGACCTCAAATATCCAAAATTTTTCCCAAGGGAAACACCCCTCCCCTAGAACGGACAACTTTCAGCGCCCCAGTCGAGAACAGCTTCTTACACTCATGATTGAAAATTGAAATTTCTATCCCTAGGACCAAGCTTACATTAAGGCACCTCCTGACAGTTATTTTATATGAAACACTATCTTATCATATTACCAATTGCCAATGTGACAGCCGACATAAATTCTGATTGATGTTCACTTTCAATAGGCATGGGACAGATATTTCTTGCCCAGCCTGGCGTACATTTCAGCTTGTTCGAGGGGGCATTGTTGTGGCAGTTTAATAAACTTTTCTCAAGGTTTGCAGTGGATATCACTAGTATTGTGTTTTTAATTATTTTACCACGTTCTTTATCACTTCTTTTATTATGTTTATGTGTCTTTTACATGTCGTCTATTATGTTATATAGTACAGAATGAATAAATATATGAATCAAAATCAAAACGAATTTTTCAACAAAGTAATATATCAGTTTCCAAAGTTTTATATCTGATCTCACAATCTTAGTCTTGACTCTTGAATTCATTTTTTGGCCGATTTTCTGTTATTGTGGAAATTTCCTAAATTCCCTAAATTATAGATTCAGTTTCTTATTGTCATACCATACACCAATGTTCAAATGCCTCTTGAAAAATTTCCGTGTAATTCATGTACTATACTGGGAAGCTATCAAGATGATAGGGGCATTTATATGGTCTACCGCCCAGTTGAGGTTTACCATAGCTACCCGGAAGCTCTTGGGTATTTCGAAAAACATAGATCGTCCGATGGAATTGTACACAAAGTACAGTACTATTCTGGAACAACTTAAAATAAGACGAAATTAACTGGTAAATTTTGAGGAAGGGGGGGGGGTGGTGGTGTAAGAAGAGAATGTAAATGCACCCCTAGTTGGGTCACCGTGTGTACGGTACTCTTTCTCATTGCAGAAAATCAAAATTTGTCGCTAGGAGCCGACTGTCCCCTAACCCAGTGGTGTAGATAAGGTAGTTGGGTTAGGGCTGCAAACCCCTATAAAAGTCTACCCTGCAGGACCCCATTGGAATTTTCAAGAGTGAAAAAGTATTTGAAGCCACTAATAATACGGCGGAGCTCCCCCCTCGTAAAAAGTTTTCTTGCTATGCCCACACTCGTTCTCCGATAGTGACATGCAGCAGTGAGTTATATAAACCTAGCTTTAACACCCACAAAAAAGGGACGCACTCTGATAGAAGCGGCAAAACTCATTTGAACTTTAGTTCAAGTTAAAGCAGCACTGGTTACTTCACTACAACAGTCCTCTTGTTCAAATGCCTTTCAAATATTTATTTATGCATCATTTCCCAACACCCAAATTCTTATTTTAGGGCAAAACAACAGTGAAAGATGATGGGGACGTCTCCATCCACCTCAAAATGACGACAGTAAGTATAAACCATGTAGATCAACAGGCTAATGGGTCGCAATTGTACGCAGGTTAGTAAGCAATTGTCACTAGCCAGGACTGCAGGAAGTGATCTATAGTGCATGGGATAACCTGAGGTGACCCACATCTATATTAAAGTAAATTAAGGAGAAATATTTACATGTTAAATACGCTAATACCCATTACTTCTTGCCATGGCTGCTCACGTAAAACACGAAGAAAAAGGAAGCTAATCAAATTGGAGAATTTATTTCAAGAGATTCTAAAACAGTGCAAACTTAATTTCCAAGTGAAATCATCTTATCACTTCCTCAAAATTTCTCCATTTTGTGTTCAGTTTACCTTTTAACTCTGTACCTAATTTTCCTTTCCCTTGTTAATCTTCCTCGCCTTTATCGACTGCACATATCTCCCCGACTTACTACAGCTCTTTCCAGAATAAATAAACACTGTTATTCCAGAGTTATTCATGAAATGAAGCACATGCTTTAATAAGTGGTTTTATATCCAACAAACACACAAGTAATTAAGGATTCATTCTAGAAATCGCATTTTTCTAAAACTAAATATATATTTCAGTTTGATGATGACAGTATAATTGATTGTATGTAAGACACCATGGTTTCAAAATAGTTACACTTTTAAGAAAAATTTGAAAGACATTTTAGATAAGAAAAATTACAAATCTTTGGTATATTAATCCTTCAGCAAAGGGCAGCATTCATGTGGGAGGAGGTCCTGTAAGGAGGGGTACTATGGTGCTCCCGAATATTTCTTTGGGAATACTCAGACACCCGGGGTAAATGCAGCTTTGCCCGTTTTAAGTTGGACACAAACGAATTGGGTTAATATCTTGTTTTCTTTCATATCACAATGAAGTAAATGATATGTGCCAACCTTCCTTTCTTCAAAAAGTAACCAAGCGACCTCTCTTGATGATGAAAGTTTGAGCTATACGTGTTGACGTCTCATTTGCTACAATTAATATTTGAATTCACTTTGGTCATTGCACGGTTGGTACAACGACGGAAAACGTTTAGTCACATCAGGGAGGTACAGGAAGGAGAACCAACATTCTGCAGACACTTTTGAAGCAATGTTTGTTTCCGAAGGTAATTTTGCCTTTCGCCTCAAAAAGTTTATCAACATTACCAGAATCAACTAGGATTTAGTGACCTATTGTTAAAATGACAATGAATAGATCCACTCCTTTCGTTGAAAAGTTAACTTTTTGTTACCAGTCGTCACAAAAAATATGAAATTTTTACATTTTTGCCGTTATTGGTCTCAATTAATGTAATGTCTCTTAACTTTATTGAAAATTTTCCACAAAACTTACATTTCGAGTATGTTTCTAAGTGATGAGGAAATTAGCCAAACTTGGAAAAACGATTTAGGCTTGAACAATGCTTAAAGCAGACAACGTAGGGGCACAAAGGAAGTACGTTATTTAAACTTTCATTGACAGTCGTTTAGCTAAAACTCTTGATTAAAGGCTGGCCCCGTCGGTAACAAATCTCAAATCAGAGCATATTAACAAAGGCAATTGTTTTAGGAGTACTTGAGTTTGAAAGGGCCAGATCATCATTAGGAAGGAAGTCAACATTGCTAAACAATAGGAACAAAGAAACCTGCCAATCAAAGTTTGACACCTGAAAAAGATATCATTTCAAGTACTTATTGTGTGACAGATCTGGTTGCTTTGTCTCCTTCCTACCACCTCCCAGGTCACATTGTGGAACCTAGCACCACCCTCCTTCCTCTCCCCAGGCCTTTCCCTTTGCATGGATTAATATTTCCGGCTCTTCGACATTGGTGACAGACAGAAAAAAAAACACAATCCTGTCACCACACGAGGTCTGTTATTAGATATTAAGATATAAAGTAAAACACATATTTCTCTTTAATATCGTCAGTGATTGATAGACCTAAGAAGTGACCCAGTCTGTAAGTCATTCTTGCTTGAAGATTGAAAACGATTTTTTTTTAAACATTCAAAGAGCTACTTTTAGCTCCAAAGTTATCAAACTACTCTAAACGTTCCATTCACATGTTAAGTCCCGAGGAATAGGCTTATCTCACAGGCAGACCTTAAACAAGGCTTTCCCAGTAGATCTGTAAATTATTTCATAATTTGCTTGTGTAGAAACCTTGACATTGAAATTAGAAAATTAACGCACATAATTTGACCTGGCTTGTGATTCTTTCGCAGTTCCTCGATTTCGTTGGCCTTTCAAATTTCGAACCCCCTTCAATTTGGGGTTCCTTCTCTGGGGACGTTAATAAATAGTTGTTTGGTTTTACGCCCTTCGGCGTTGGTTGTGGGACTGAGGAAAGGCATAGCTTAGAAAAACCCTTGATATATATCAGAAAACCTCACAAAAATGTAACGTCTCTTGTTTTCAAATTAATGTTTGCCAATGACAAAGAAAAGAAGTACACTAACCCTAGATAAAATACTGATCAACAAGTGTGGATGTTTTTTCTACTTACTAATAAAATAATTAACAAAACTTGTCAACTTGATTGAAAGACAATGTTTATTATTTTTTTCACTTAAAGTTTGAAAAGTTGAATTTGGAAAACATTTGATGACTATTCTCCACAATACGTGTTTAGAGTTTTGAATTTTTATTAAGTTTTTACTAACATTTTTAGTTCGTCAATTGAAATAACTTCAAAACTATTACTATAAGGTGCTTTCTGTTTGCTTGGTTATTTCGTCTCCCACAAACATTTCTATGTACAAATTTATGTAACAATTATTTATTTCTTTAGTGATGTAACGAATCAACTTAATTAAGTAGAGTAATTCACATTTCAGGTCAGTCTAGTCAAGTCGAGCCAGTGCAGTGGTGAAGTCTGGTCTAGTCAGAGCCTCAGTCGAGTTAGGTCGAGTCAAGCCGGGTTGAGAAAAGAAGTGAAGAAAGGCCAGTTTATTCGAGTCAGCGAGTAATGTTTGTCAACTCATTTCCACGTGATAAACACATATCGATTCTATGAAGGGGCTGTCATTTAGAACCTACATGTAGCACAGACAACCCAAAATACCTTTTCTGTGCGTCAGGTTGTAAACCTTTGCAATAACCTTGTAATGTACAAAAATCATACGCTAAAAACCCATTACCCTATGATATCGGTTCAAGTGTATATATGCAGTTGTTGGGAAATTCTGAAGGATAACCAAGCGATTGACCCAAAACTTAAGAAAATCTCGTCTACCGGATATAAAAATATGCGACCCCCCCCCCCAATAGCGGAAACGAACTCCTCACTTTAAAAACCTGTTGGGTATACTTTTGTTCAGGCTTAGCACGTATGACGCTGATGTTAAACTTTCAGGCATTGAAGTACCAAAATTACCCTTTTCCGATACACCTTTACCATTTTGAGTAAACGTTTACCAAGCAACGGTTGGTTCTTTGGCCAACGTGGGTAGTTTGTTACTTTTAACAAAACAATTGAGCAAGTGGCATACGTGACCAGTGACCAGTCTGGGGCAAAAACTCAACCAATAGTTTCTAGAGTGCAGTGATCGCAGACTACCGCGTTTCGTCCGCACCTACACCCCTTGACAAACTTACTACAAGGTTCAAATAACGAGAAAAATCCCCACAAACTTACAAGGTTAAAATCTCTCGAGAAATCTCCCAAAACGTATACAGAAAGTTGACTGCAAACCATTTTAGACCCACTATAACGACACTATAGGTAACCCTCAACTTTGGGCTAAAGCATATACTGCAAAATTGCACTCAGGGCTAGAATCTTAATAACTTCAAACTTAGCACTACTAAGAAATTATATTTCAGTATATCTGAAGTATTTCAATATATATATGCTGACTGTGTGCCAGTGGTTCTGAACTTATTTCGTCCCATTCGCAATTAACCACCCAGACTTCCCCCGACCAGGGAGTTGTTAGGATGGAGATCCGAACACCTCCCTGCCCCGACTTAACATGTAACACCTAAAAAAAAACAGCTGAAATGGTTTTCTCTATTGTCCACATAAACAGCGAAGAAAATGCCCAATGGACAATGGAATAAAAAGAGAACTTGCAAAAATTGAGAAGTCAATACCATAAAAAGAATTAATCCATGGCTAGGCTACCACTAGATAATACTCCACAACGGATCACGGTGAGCACTGATTAAGGCAGTAGTGAAACGACTCATCTGACTCATCGTATGGGGGCCTTACATTTAGATGGCTCTACGCCATCATACAGCTGCACTGCGTCATCTCTGCAAACAATGAAACTTCAACCAAAAACTCGCCACACCCCTGAATAACCGAAATTACTCCCTTTCCCAGCTTAAAGTCCACCTCTGTATAACAATGTAAAATCTGAGTTTCATCAACTAAAGAAGAGTACAAACTGACGACTTTTTCTTTTTCTGTTTAGGGGAGGATGACGTCGACCTGTCCGAAGTAGAAGGTGTGGCGCTACCCGGTTTCACTGGAATTGATTGAGAGCTTGTCGGTCGCTCTGGAGTAATCATTTGGTCCTCTTCCATGTTTGGAGTTGCTCCACGACTATTTGACCTGCTCCTGGATTTTGCATTCGACTGTGCGGAAACTGGTCGAGTTGACGGTGTGACACGACCGGGGGATTTGGTTGGTGTTGGGGCTGGAGACCCGAGTGAGGGTGAAGGAGATTTCGATGACGATGGACGAGACGGTGACTTTTGCGACGACTTTTCAGTGGGTGACGCAGGAACAGGAGATTGTCCTGTTTTTGTCGATTCTTGGATCACTTTCTCCTCAGGTTTTACATATTCTCGTATCTGTCGTTCTAATTCTTCAAATTTTGCATCGTCAAAGTTGCGTTGACTCTTCTCGTGAGTAAAATCTATATACAGTAACTGCGTAAACGTCATGCTCATTGGCCCAGGCGGCGGCCACGTCATTCCTTCTTCTAAGAGGAGAGGTATGATTGGTTTGCGTAAGGCATCTGATAAACTAACCTCTCTCCGGCAGTTCGCAGACAAAGCGTATTTAGAAGTGACGCATGATAAAATGACCTTTGAGAAAGAACAGAAGTTAGAACAAGATTGTTTAAAAAGTAATGTAAAATAAAAAATGGGGTCAATGGATCAAGAAACTATTCTCATTAGTAAAAAGGGTGTATGTTGATTATAAGACCAATTATCTTCTCCTCAGAACGACTCATAATGATTTCGAGCAAAAGTCCAAGTTTGAATGGCAGCCCCATATCGACTAAATAAGGCAATCTTATCACCTCCCGGGGGCAAACATCGCTTGTCCAGGAAGTTTTTGAAGTTGAACAATAAATGTAAGTGACTTTAAAAGCGTAAGCCGAAATACGCTGGTAAATATACTGCACATGCCCTCTAAGGTTTGCATCCTCAAAGGTAAATGAAATGTTCGCTGCAAACCTTTCTAATGAAATTACATGACAAAGCCAGGTGCTTACAGGCAAAGGATAAAGTGTTCCGACAAACATGGTAAAATAAAAATAAAACTAAAAAATAATAAAAACCTGAAATACAGTTGTCGCTATGACAACCGCAGTCTCATTAAGGTTTTCTTGCATAAAAGAAGCTGCTACCCTTTCATAACGTAACTTGATCATTAGAACCACAGGCTTGAACTATAAAATAAACCGATTATCCCAAATTGTGATATTGTAAGCCGTCGAGGAGGGTACTTTGCCGTGCTCAGCTTGCCAGGAGGCGCGCGTTCGTGTGACTCATTGGATTCGTTTTTAGTGCGCTGAAACCTGTGTTTCCATTGTTTCCAAGGAGACGACTATAATAGACTTGGCATATTATGTATTTATACACCCAGTGCAACAAGCCTAGGGGCGGACACATTGAGATTGTACTCTCTGTGAGAGGATTTTCGCCGATCTGACAGTGTCTTGCATTTCTGTCGGTTGGACAGTTTGACTGTCAAGTTCATATCATTACAATTGTATCTGCGCCCTGCTGTTTGCACGCACCATTAGCATACCTTCTGCAAAATGATCTGTAACTGTCAGAAGGATAACTTTAGAGTAATTCCAAGCTTAAAGTCCCAGTACAACTTTGTATACGAATTTGGATAGGAGAAATGAGTTGTGCTTAAGGTTACTTAAACCCAAACATTACCAAAGAAATGATTTGTTGGAGAAAAAAGACATTTACGGAAGTGAAAGGTTGTTTTAAACAAATCGTGACTGTAAATGTAACGGCTGTTTTAATATGCACAAGGTTCATCAAGGTGGGAAGTTCTAGATCCTTATGAATATTCATTACTCAGCTCTTCGAGATTACATCATGTCGACGACTGTCCAGCACAGCACGCGAGACAGCACTATGCAGCCAGCTTACATCTACTGCATACGCACTCGCTTACGGTATTTTCATTGTGCACTAATCAACGACGAATGTTAGGCTACGATGTGCTTGATGCACGAAGAATGTAGCTATAGGGCCGTAACACACAAGCAGTCAACTTGCGTGACATTGGCGGCCGGATGCGGGCGTGCATGTCCATATAAACAGCCTGTATTTGCCTCGCTGTGCCAGACAACGTTATCTTGCTTAGGATTTCAGGTGAGGTTTTCCTCCTTTTTCATGTTAGTTGTGCGACAATTTTGTTGGCGTGGGTAATTATTTCTAACTACAATTCAATTCTAAGCCTACACTAACCTGAGTATAGTCCTAGGCTGTTTGTGTAGTCCATCCGTCGAATATACAAGCAAATGCTCTGCACTGTTTACGTGCGTACATTTCACTACAGTTGAGCATGTAGGCAAGGCACCTATAGTTGTTTATTCATGAATAATCATAAACAAAAAGACTGTCATTGGTTCATACTCCTGGCTGATAGGCTCATTACGAGGAGAGAACTCGAATTTCAGTTGGCAATCCGAATTCAACATCTGCATTTCGGACAAAGATTACACCCGAAAGAAGCTAAGACTGTTCTTCTAGGTATGTTAGAACCTCTTAAACTGTTACCAACTTCATATATCTGGCTCTCGTGCTATGACGATTTTTGGCGGTTTAAGTATTTCTTTATACAAAGTCGTACTGGGACTTTAAGATTTCTCTCCACAACTTGAAACACGCTGATGTCAAGTGAAGACCCTCAATTGCTTTTTGTGAGCTAGCCTCAGCTAGGGATAATACTTCACCGTACATTTCACTGCGATTGCCTTGCATTGCGGATGACTCACAGATTAATTATTACGACACAGAAAATAGAGTTATTGAAATTAAAGTTAACAAAATTGACTTCTTTTGATAGAAAAGGCGTTTTAAAAATAGTAGGTTACTAATTAGAACTGCATTTCAATTTTGCAGCTTGAAAGGTTCAATATGAATTCATTGTATTGTCGTTACATCTAAGTACCGAGTCTCACGTGGAGAATCGAGTTGCTTTTGAAATTCCAGATTACCGTTAAGTGAGTGTTCACAGCCTGATCACCGATTAATTAAAGGTTGATTCATACTTCAGTATAGCGCTATAAAGCTGAAAGTTTACTGTTCAACTCTGAGGCTCTATGTTCGTGATTGGCCCTGAGGAGCAAGGGATGATCATGTATGGGTCTTATAGCTTTATAGGGCATAAAAATTTGGAAGGAACTTATAAACTGGCCTTAATGAAGGGAAGGAATCCCGTCGTATGTAGTCGTATTGTGAACGTTCGCACTTAAAGTTGTCTCTCTCACGGTGTTTTTAGTGAATGTACAAAGGACGTTTAATGGAATACACTATAGCTTTACTCCTAGACCTCGAGGAAACTGCTGCTTTCATAGTTATCCTATCGGAAAACTTTGCAAAGTACACTAGGTTACAGTTGCGAAGACATGAACAGGCGGAACAAGGCACGTGACTCATCCAGCGGACATCATATCTAGCGCGTCTTTTACATTGACGTACCTTACCAGGACTATGTATTTACACCTTCATAGATAAGTTTCGGAGCATCTCATCCTTCTCGTTTTATGTTGAATCATATGATGGCAGTTTTTCCTTTTCAACCTGTGAAACTATTTACAGAGTACGTTACAAACCGGAAAACATGTACTTAGTATGCAACCCTTCCCCCCGCTATAATGAAAGTACTGAAGCCTTTCATACTGTTGCCCATATGACAAAAATCAAACTTTACCTTTGCATTTCTAATTCCTTTGTCTATTTTAGCAAACAGAGGATCTCCTCCTCCCATCTGCATTATATCCAGCCAGCAGGGGTAACCTAGCCTTGTCAGACGGCTGAAGAGAGTCTTGATCTGTGGCTGCATGCCCCATTGGTAGGAGATGAAGACAGTTGGTGGGCGTTCTGATTGCTGAGGACAGTAACGGCGGAATATGCAGACATGAGAACGAAAAATTGGGCATAAAGTACTGACATTAAGATCTGATGATTACACCATGCCTTACCTTATATTGTGCATTACAGCTGAAGTATTCAATACATCTACTGCGTTTAGCTCACTCTTACATATGTACACGTTATTACTGCAGGAGCGTAGCTATGAGTGGCTGGGGGATTAACCCAATGACCCAAATAAGAAAAATAATGCTCCCATTACCTGTTTCTTGGGAAAATATTCCGATGTAACTCCCGGACCTGAAATCTGCATTACGAAAAAACGCCCTGAAGTGGCCCCTGGACCTTACGCCCATGGGGGCACTGTAGTCCGGCGGTGCCTCTGGAGTCACTGGGTAAGCGTGATCTGTACCCTCCCCTTCTGAACCACCGAATCTTGACGTACTTGTGCTATTGCACGATTCTGATGTTTTTCTCAACTAAGCAGGTTTCAAGTTTAATTTTTGAAAAGTACCAAGGACTAGGACCGAAGGGCGCAAGCAAAGTATGCGTGAACGTCTCTTAGGTTTCCACAAATGACCTAATAGACATGCACTTACTTTACGCCAGCATACGGATATGAAAAATTCTCTGTGACATTTATGGCGCTTTTGTAGCAAACTTTCAGCTACAGAAACTGATCCGAAGAGGTGACATTTTGTTTTCAGAAACACCTTTCGAAACTGATAGTGTAAACAAATACCATGAACTTCAGGAGCGGATCCAGGATTTTGCAAAGGAGGGGCTGGGTGGGGAGGGGTATTCTCGTGAGGGCAAAGTTCGAAACTACGAGCGTCAAATGAACCAAGCCTCAATGGGGGCCCTGTGACTCCTGGGAAAATTTAAATTAGACACTGTTAAATGGTATTTCTATAGTATAGTAGTTTAGTATACATAAAGTTTGTAGTGCAGCTTTGAAACCGTCTCGAAAAAGAAAGTGATGTCGAAACAGGAGGAGGGCTGAGGCCGGAAAATGACTTCTCTTCATCCGCGCCTGAGCTAAAGACATAAAAATATACCTCTGTAGATTCATCGCTGGATTTTGGTGGAGAAGAAGTTGCATCCGTCTTTTTAACCACTTTGACTTCCGGTGTGTCATCAATTTGAGGAACCCAGTTTTCGTACTCTGTGAAAATGAAATCAGACATTTGTTGGGAATCTCCTTACTAAAACCTGGATACACATACAAATTAAGTTGGTATAAAAGGGTGCTTCAGTGTAGTAGTGAAATCTGGTCTACATTTTTGAAAAGGTGACCAGATTTGGACTATTCTTTGGCGAAGTGAGATCACTTCTGGTGGGTGGGTTGCACTTACAGCTTGTGTATGTTGGAAACCTCAGACGATCTGCAAGTATGGTGTTTTTTTTAGGTACTTAACTCGTAAGTTGAATAATCAATTGCTCTTAGTGCGTTTTTCACATTAGTTTTGGGTATTCGTTTTGATAAGAATTTTTCATGTGCTTCATTGACCATGTGCTTAGGTGCTGTCAACACCTTTTATATCAAAGGTTTGCAGGGTTTTGAAGACCGAGTCTGGACTTGGACTAAGTTGCAGAATCAAGGTCTTTTTGAAGATTCGGAAAAGGCCCAGAATAAGCCAGTTCATAGTAAATGTGGCGTATTACAGGTCAAGGGTCATAAGGTTATATCGGTTCCTGCATGCGTGAAAGACTGTGGTGATGAGTAGTCTACAATATACACAACTACGCACAACACGTGGCTTTTATTGTGTTCTTTACCAACTTGAATTACAAGAAGACATGGGGGATGGCACATGTGCTGTGTTAACTCTCAACTGGTTTATTGTGGCCGCTGGAATCGACAATGGCTTGGCATCGGGGATACTCGCACACTCAGAATTGACCAGGAATTGTGAGGGTTTGCTATTACCTTTTGAAATAATTTCGGTGTCAGGCGAAGCATAATAACCAATTTGCCCTAGAAGTTCATAAAATCTGTCATCTGGCCAAAACTTCTCCCCTCTTACGTACTCCCCTTCGGAGAAAAACTGGATGTAGAGAAGTTGGGCGAAGAGCATACTCATGGATCCCTCAGGAGGCCAGGAGATGTTCTCGATTAAGATGGGGATGATTGGTTTATTTAACAGATTGGCGAGATTAACCTGGAAATAAAACAGAAAAAGATAGATTTAACGTCAAGCCATACATTACGTGCCGTTACATTGTTATTGTTAAAATTTCCACGTTGGACGGCGTCGATCTGCTTTGTGCGCAATTCGCGTCTCAGTTCACAGCTTGATTGGTTTTGATATTTCTACGAATCAGTGTATGAGAGTCCGACAAGTAGCCTTTGTTTTCGTGTTCAACAGGGAACCCTCCTCATCTGTGAAATTTTCTGCACGTAGTCTGTATTGGTGGTTTCTTATAAGAAATTTAAAATTATATCTGTTCTTTGTCATTTGTTTTGTAAGAATCACCGTTCAAAGTTAATGATGATACTTGACATTTCACGGTTATTTACATATCAGGCAGGAAGAAGTGTCTCTAGAGTCAGCTTTTTAATACCTCTGAAGCACTTGCAAACAGTACCTACCAAGTTTACCAAAAATGGGTTTCGGGTTTATTTTATTCTAACATAATTGCAACAAGTTTATGTAAACTGGCACATATGCCAAGAAGGAAATATCATAGTTATTTTAACTACGAAGTCGACGATCATCCATCACAAAGAAAATTTTTAAGACGAGCTGGGTTCATTTCTTAAATATGGGGTGATGTGGTGGTTAATAACTTTTCACTGTAAATGCTCTCCCCCATTTTTACTTCTTAAATAGAGTCTTAATCACCTCTTTGTTACAGTTTTCCGACTTTGCGTATTTTTTGGTCACCATGCATAAGACAATTTTAGCCGCCCTCATGCCTTCATTGATTTTAGCAAACAGCTGGTCACCACCTCCCATCTGACCAATGTCCATCCAGCATCGATACCCTGCCATCTCCAGGTGGCCCTTTAATGTCTTTACTTCCGGCTGATGATCCCACTGATAACTGATGAAGACAGGGCACGGCTTATCTGACATCTCATCCGCAGGTTTTGGTACCATTTGATCTGAAAAGGGTTCAAAGTGGTACTTCTGACTTCATCATTAAGCAACAGATTAAAAATATGACATATGTAAGAAAAAGGTCATTAGCTTTGAGTTAAAGTGGAAAGATAACAAAAATGGGTGACGGGGGTTTTACTTAGTCCGGTATGTAAAGCCTAAACGCGTATGTAAACGCGTAGTCCGATAAAAGCTGTCTGTCGATGTGACGTCACGAAATAATTAGGTTACATTTCATTTACCTAGTCCTCTGATACAAATCAAATATTTACACAGGTTGGCAAATTCTTTGGTTCTCTCCGACCAGAGATGGAGAAGATTCTAACTAAAACTCAAAAAATCGGACCGTAATCCGATCCGAAATCGCTGTAGTGTGACCCTCGCTTAAGTGAAGTCCCCACTTTTAAAGAATAGCCCATTTTTGTTGCCTCTGTGATGTGCATAAAAATCCTTTTGAAGGACATACTTTTGCAATAAGTTAACCTCAAAACTTATGCACAACATGGATCATTCAATTACGACTACCTGTCTACAGACCCTGAGATAGTCCCAAATATTTCAAAGACTTCCCGGTACAGGGAAAGAGACCCCCTTCCTTCGGACTTCGGTGTGAGACGTGCATCCCACCCCACCATACCCCTTCATATGTAAGACCAGCTTCCTGAGCTTGATTCTGTTTACCAACCTGAGGCTAGTGAGCATAAAGAGAGAGAGTAAATATGTTGCGAAAAGACAAAAACTGGAATATTTACTAGTAATAGGAAGAAGTGATGAAGGTAAACATGAAGTAAACTATCTAAGAAATTTTAATTTGGTGCGTATGCCATCAATTATAACATTGGTTTCAACAGTGCAAATGGGAATATTACCATATTTCCAAAAATTCGCATAAATACGCTAGTAACCAAGTAGCTAAGGGCGATGTCTTGATATGTCGGCAGTAATGCAACGCCTTGAGTGTTCAGGTGTTGTGTTTTATGAAGGAAGATCAGTGAAGTTGTCATACGGTGGCTAATTTAGGGCTAATGATCTTTCGGAGAGGACAGGAAGGGCGGCAACACATTGATTAGGTATTGTTCTACTTTCGATTGCAATTGAACAATCACAATCCAGGAAACAAACATGTCACAAACCTGCGTCCTTAAGTGCCTTCTCTACAATTTCGGCTGCCTCTGTTCTTCCCATATCCTGTAGAGCTGTGAGAATAGCGAAGGTGGCATCACTACTCTTATGAGTGGTATACCATTCTGCTAGGATGGCCATCGTTGGATCAGGGGACAGGGCCCAGTTGCGGACGTCCTCACCAGAGTACCCTAACCGGATTGCTAGAAACCTCCAGTCATACTCGCCCTCTTCGTTCAGAATCTTTGCTATATCACGTGACCACTTTGGCGCGTTAGTAATTGTCTGAGAATTGAATATAAAAAGATGAATCAAATGTCATGGTAACAGGTTCACAGAAGGAGAGGTACATATTTTATTACTTTCACAAGAGTACAACATGTCCTCTTTTTCGAACCTCCATACTCCCAGAGCGTACTTACAGAATAATTATTGTTGAAAACGATTTTCCGGAAAAACGTCATAATCATTCATTACATTGGAAAAGGGTACATCGTCTTTGACCCCCGCCCCCTTCAACGTATTTTGGTTCGCTTGAAAAATGATGAGAAAATATCGGTAGCAGACTATGATAATCACAGTGGCACTATAGCGGTTACTCAAAGCTGCAAACCATTCTGCTTCTTCAGCGAAGGTTTCGCCATATATAGATGTCCTGCCAGCTACTTTACCTTATGGCGGAAACCGTTTTTGATATTTCATATATGCTTACTTGTTCTAGCAGTTAGTCCTATTACATTGTTACAAATACACAGACTTTACTTCAAATCAGAAAACTGAGAAACACTGCTTTTAACACGCCTGTATTTCAACACGATTTTGTCAGCAGACATTAGTGACGAGATCATATTGAATCGTGCATGTATTTCTTCTCATCCAAAACAGCCAAGTTAAACATTATCCTTTATGGACTAAGTCAAGCAGTAACTGCGTCCATGTAGCACTCGTTCAAAACATCTTACATGTCAAAGAAATTTTAGACCGAGTTTGTAGCGGCCAAGACAAGAGGCGGAGAAACATGGGGTTGGGGGCTATAACCCCTCCACTTTTTGACAAGGGGAGGTTGTCCAACACAATTAGCCCCCAGTTTTCAGGTACACTTCCGAAAAAACTGAAAAAAGCAAATGAGATAGTAATAATAAAAATAAGCGACCTTTAGTTTTAACTACTCCCAGGTTCCTAGACTAGACGCAACTAAACTGTCACTAACATTAGTGATCAGTCAGTTGTCAAAATTGTGCCAAGGTCCTATACACCTGGAGCGGTGATGGAGTGGGGTGTACCTTTGCACTGCCCTCAAATGAGAATACATAAATATCGGTCAGTTTTGAACTATGAGTAAACCATATAAATATGTACTTGTATATTGATGGACCATACCAGCTTGCTGAGGCAACCGGTTTGCCTTATCAAGCTGGGAAAAATAGTTCATAAAATACATAATTATATGTCTCCTATTATGCATACAAAATTCCGTATAAAGTATGCACCAAATCGCATATTTTCACATAAAAAAAAAGTTTCACACCGCTCCTCCCTCGCTTTGCCAAGTGTGCAACCCCCCACCCCTGACAAGAAATCTCCACCCCTGTCCAAGGCTAATATATGAAACGTGATGTTAGGTCTAAAGGCAGAACATCAGTTAAGGAAAATGATGTCCCCCCTTATTGACGATGGGAAGGGAGGGGTGGGAGGAGAAGTATATGTAGAGAAAATTGTTTGGGATGAACATATATTCTGTATAGAATGATGACCTTTTCTCAAGTTGGGACCTGTTGTGTTGATTGTTGTGGGGAGGGGAGGGGAAACCCCCTAGCTACTCTGGCTATACCTCATACCTTGTGATCGATTTCGTCGACTTTCACAATCAAGTCATCCACCACCACCTCTAAGTTTCCAAGTCTTTCACCTTGCTCGTTCACTTCATTTTGGACATTTTCAATTTTCTCCCCTTGTTCCGCGACCTCATTGTCCAGTCGTTCAATATTCTTCTCATTTCCGGTCACTCGATTGTCAAGATCATCCAAATCCTCCCTCTGCTCGGCCACCTCGGTACTGAGGTTTTCCAACCTGTTAGGATAATCAAATGAAATCATCACTGAAACATCATATGTAATCAAAATATCCCCATTAGTTTTTATGTAAAAGCTCGGTACTAATGATTTTATCATCCAAAACTTTTAGAGGAGGAAGGGATGTGTTCGAGGAGGAGTATGGCGGGAAGGGAGTAAAACAGGCCACTACAACCAAGATCCACATACATGCTGCATATATGCAGCCAATCACTGATCTGTTATGGCGTGTTGAATCAAAATGTTGCAATATCCACTAATGCCAGTTGACTACTTTTGTGTGATTGGTCCACTGCAGGTGTGAATAGTACCGTGCTATTTTTATGTTTTATATCCCGTCATGTGATAGAGGCGCGAGGAGCCGGTATTAGCATTTTTGGGATCATGTGTCTGTGTAGGGGCATAACTAGCATTTTGAGGGGTAGAAATGTTGGAACGGGACATAGAGGGAATCATAAACGGCATTTCGTGAATTTATTCTGGGTTGTTCGTTTTGTTGGTGTTGCGGAGGAGAAACATACCCGACTTGTGCTCTCTCTATAAAAAACACTTATTTTTGTGTCCAGTCTTATCTCTATAAACTCACCATTGTCAGTCCTGATCAATTGCAATGAAAGGAATCATACAGCCTGATTTTAAGAATGTGTGTCCCCTCGTTCTTATGGTCCTGAAAATTTCTTTAAAATAGTAAATTTAAGTAACTGAAACTTAGTTTATGCGCACACACAGTATGACTATTGATATCAAATGACCTTTGATGACCTCTGATAACCACTCTCCTCTCTCTTTCCCATGCCATTCTTAGCTTAGGGGAATGGGGGAGAAACAAATACCGTTCAGTGACTGCCGCAACGGCAGTGTCGGCAGAAATCATTGTAGATAAGCAAAATGCAGTAGCCACTAGGTCCAGTATAGGAGATTTATGTTGACACCTACCCCCTCCCCCCTTATAGTAGGACCACAGTTCAATGTTCTACGGACTGAGTCAGAAGATTGTGTAGAACCCCCGACACAGAAAAGCACCTGATTTAATACAGGATATGAGAGTGACGCTTAAACAACAACCATCCTGATTACGGGTAATCTCACTTCTTCACTAGAAGCACAAAGGCGACGATCCTTGGGGATGCAGGAGACATGCAAATCGTTTGGGTCCGTGACAATATACCTATCGACCACCCCCGAATTTTATCAACAGAAGTAATAAATTTTGTTGATGTTTAGTACGATAGGGCCTACGACTTTGCTATGACTTAATAAACACGAAAGGTATTTTTTTATTTTTTTTTTTCTTATTTTGCTCCCTCGGTGCATACTTTGCCACTTCCTTTCAAATGCATGACTAACGGTTGGATAAACCTACCTACATACAGAAACATATATGAAAGTATACGCTCATGTTTACGTATAAGCATTATTTTTGTAAGTGTAGGAGTACACGTATATAGTAACATGCACGTATACATGGTTGTAAACTATTATTTTCTTCGTTGCCTAACCTTGTGACGGCAGGTAGCAGAACTGCAATGATGTCACATACTGGGACATACAGATGTGGATGGTGGTCAAAGGGAGATATGAAGTGTAACCGCGGAACAACCACTAGAAACCTCAAAATAGTCGAATCTTTGCCGAAATAAAGTGTTACACCATCATCTTAATAAGAATTTGATTTTTTCGAGATATCTATTAACTCTGTCTTAACATTTCGGAAACATTTGACGCATTATCGAGATGTCATAGGACATACCTTACTCGGTATTTCGAAAGAGACAATCTCATTGAAATTTGTCAAGTTATCGAGGTACCCTTTAACATCAAATTCTGAATTTTGACAAAACATAGCTCTCTGCCGAGAAGCAGAGGTAGGTGTTCATCTCGACAAGTTGACAATTTGACAATTTTTTCCGAAATGTCAAGTTAGCCTTAGTCGGTATCTCGTAGTACTTTCATGGGAGTACAACCGTCGGAAGTATAATTTTTCCAAGGAGTTATACTACACATATTTACACCCGATTTATACAGGCGTACCTCTTATTATATTGAGCGACACAAAGCTTGAATTAAAATATTGGTGAGAAGAATACCGGCCAATAACGGCGTCTTTTTCTCCAATATCTTTCATGTTAATTGATGAAACAGATATCGTTACACACTTACGTCCTGTCTTCCAGGAAATCAATTATACTTTGGACCATATCTGGAAGGCCCATTTGGGTCCCGTCTTTCTCAGCCTCTATAGCAGCTCTGTGCTTTTTTAAAGGTTCTTTGTGGGCTTGTCCTATTCGCTTCATTTCCATCAGAATAACTGTCTTCCACATAGGGTCGATCGTCTTTAACTTTTTAGCTAATATGGTAAGGTACTTATCCGCCATTTTCTGTGTGAGAGAAGAAAGTTCAAAGTTTGCATGATTCTTGAAATCATACTGCGTACTCGTTGAAAGTACCTGCCTTCATACCTTGGAGGACTCAGATGGTACTTAAGGTACACGGAGGTGACATGTTTGCCTTCACAAATTTTAGGCAAATACCTTCAGAAAGCTTAAAACACTATTTATTAGATCAGTGTCATTATTCACCTTCAAAGAGATTAACTTCTACTCTAGAGGGGAAATGCTATTGAATAGTGCCACCCCGGTATACTAATTCATGAATGACTCTGATTAATCATGTGACAATTTTTTTTTGTTTCTGAACTGTCCAATTCATATAGAATAACTATTTAGTTTATATTCAATATGAAATATTTTTGCTTTGATACATCATGAAAGATATTTGTAGGAGAAATAAGAGGAAATTTGTAAGATGTAGGTGTTGCTTTCAATGAATAGGGGCGACTGATCATTCCTTCTAACATTTATTGAAATTTGCAAAGATCTGTGTAGGTAGATCAAATCCCAGACTAATGCAAATGAACTCGTTCTACCCTTCTTCCACGGCGTGCTCTTCCACATGTCTATGCGATGAGGATGGGAAGTGTTTTAATAGGCCTGCTTGCCACTCGTTTCTGTGATAGTTAAGAATAAATACATTTTAACGCCCCCAAAGTAATCAGTCAGTGTACATTAATTCACATAAAGCTTTAATGGTGACATGTGCCAAAAAAAAAAGACATAAGAAACTTCTGAGTTTCTTTTGTACTTCAGTAAAAGGCTATATACCATTCAGTTTGTATTTTCCTTTTGTTGTATATATTAGATGCATTCTAGTTTGCAACTTGTCATTGAAATTCACATTCCTAGTTTAAATTTAACTGCCCCATTTTAATAGAATAGATAAAGTCTAACGAATTAATTCGACAGAGATAAACAAACAGTGTGGCCTACCTCATTCATGCGACCAATATTAGCAAGGGTCTTACAAGCTGATGCAACCACCATTGGATTCTTATCCCAAGCATCTATCAGTTCGTCGTCGTATTTGACAACCTCCTTCGGATACTCGGCAGCAACCTCTGCGATTGCCATGTAGGCCATATGAACACACGACGTACTCTCTAAGTCTGCAACCATCGTATCAAGGTAGGGGACAAGTCTCTGTATAAGTGAATTGGATGACAAGAAATAAGTAAGGATCGGTAGCCTCAACATTACAGTCGTTTCAAAGAGCACAATGGGAAACCGGGAATTAAGGGTTCGAACAGAGCAGGAACAAGAGAAGATAGCCCAAAACAAATCTGCAAAGAGCCTACTCTACTCTACTCTACTCTACTCTACTCTACGCTCAAAAGCAGATTAAGAAGAAGAGCTTCTTATTTATAGAGAGAATATACTATGTATGACCTAAAACAACCAAAAAACGTTAGATAAGGAGAGGAAAATTTTCCTTTTTTTGAGAATTTAAACAAGCCGACCCATCTAATTTTGCAACGTCTCTCTTGTTATCAGGGCCGTAGCCTGCGGGGTGGTGGCGGCAAGTTCCCCCTGCGATTTCCAAACCCTGAATGAAAAATAACCTATTTGAAAAAATTAGTAAAAATGATAAAAAGTCCAATGTCCTGATTATGTTTTTAAGGCCCTCAGAACCTGGGAAACCGCATAGAAAGGTTTTGTTTCCCTAAACTTTGCCCAGGGAGGTCGCGGAACCCCTGCCGCAGACGGGGTCTTATGCGAGTAACTCACACTGACAAATGAATCTCCATCCTCCTGTATGAAGTCACAGAATTGCTGAGGTCCATATTGATCTTAAGTATTGTTTATCACGAGGTGCAACAGCATGCTTACATAAAATAGCCTATGATTGTCTCCTAACTTTAACGAGCTTGTACAATACTTTGTGTCCTCTTTTAACACAAAGTGATTTTACTGAACATGTTTTGCAAAATTAACTGTCTTCTTGAAATATTTGTTTATAAAGTATGAAGTCTCGAAAATATTTAGATGCAGCTTTGCAGGTCTAGAAAGTGTCATTTCCGCCAATATGAGAGGTATTTTTAACAAAAAATACACCTATAGGCTGCGTACACCAACCGATGGTGGCCATCCAAGTAGCGCACTAAGAGGGAAAGGGTACCCACCATGTCTTCGGCACGGTGCCATGCCACAGTCAAACAACACTTAACAAGAAGGATTTCTAATTAATATAATCAATTCCAAGAATTTTCTAATATAGCACCATTTTGTATCCAAGCGACCTTACTAAGGCAAATATTTCTCAAAGGGGAGGGGCCTTGAACAGCGTCCCATCCCTTACACCCAGCCTAAAAGAAAGTTATAGACACTTAAAGCGAGAATTTGTAAACATGCGACCAGTTGAAAGCTTTCCTCAGTATAGCACAATTTTGCATCTGAGCCAGAGCTAACATACACAAAAATTTCTCAAAGAATAGGTGTAGCACTGCGACTCTTATAATGTCACGTCCTGCATTTAGCCCCTCCTATTAGATCCCCCTTATGGCGGCACTGGGTGATAAAGGAAGGATTCGCCTTGGTGCCAACTATCCTAGGCTCGTCAATGGACACTGTCATGAACTGCCCCCTTGGGGATTTCGCCCAGGCTATACGGCCCTTGTCATTCTTGTGTTAAAGAAAAAAATTCCTATCTAAGAACTGAAGACGAGAACTGCATATTCTAAACTGTTTGGAAAAGTTTCTTTGTAGGAGAGTTAACGTTCATAGATGCTGTTAACTTGAATCTTTTACTGTTGTCACTAAATTACAATCATGGGCGTCCGTAGAAAACAATTCAGGGGGGACAAAATTTTTTAGGGGAGCCCAACTTTTTTCATGGGAAATATTTTACTCCCAGAAAAGAGTTTAGATGCTACTTTTTCCACAGTGTTGACAAAGGCGTGGTCAGGAATTTGTCAAGGGGGGGGGGGGCGAAGTCCATAGACAGACTCTCAGCGCTCTGCGCCACCACGAGTTGGCGAGGAGCGCAAGAAAATTTTGGCCGAAAATGCTTCCCAGATCGCTGGAAATGGCACTTCCAAGGCATATTTACCGCATATAAAAAGGAAAAACACTAGCAGTATCGTGCGTATAAACTTTAAAAATACCAAAAATATATACTCGAGGGGGGGGGGGGGGATGCTGGGGCCTGAGTGATGATAGTTTTATTCAATTCCTGTTTTGAGAGTAGGAATTCACACTGAGTGAACTGTTAAGAAATGTTGATGCTATATTTTTGTATTTTCTTTATTTTTTCTTCGTTTTTTCAAGTTTTTGATTACAATCAACAAAAAGGAGATAGTATTCATAATTTTTACACACAACTACTTCAGCTCAAAGGTTTGGAAAATGTGTGCAATTTATTTGCTAATGACCTGGATGCCAGTTTCCCTTGGTATTAACTTCCTTTAGAGCTTTAACTAGCAAAGCAGTTAAGCCATGCTACTATACTATTATAGATGGTACTTATCACCGCATGCAACAACTTCATTTAAAGGAAAGATTGCAGCACAGTGGGCCTATACAACATGCTAAAAAGTGGTGTTCATGCACCGGTCCTTCCCGCTGCTGTTGAGCAATCGCGACACTCATATCATGTAAATTGATCGAAACATATTTTTAACGGTGACATAATTTCTGTCATTCTGACGCAAATCAATTTGCCGGGACATAAAACTAAAATCAAAGAGTTTCTCATGGAATGAGATTTTGTCAGTTTGATACCTTTGGTTCTCTCTTTGCCACGTCTCCAACAAACATGTAGTAATACGTCTTATCTGAGTCCTCCATGTCGTCAGCAGCCTTTTCGGCGAGTTTATCAAAATGTTTCATCACTTTTTCAGGTGCATCTTTGTAGAGAGGTTGCAACACCACTATAGAAAACAATATTAACCATATGCATAGAGAAGTACCTTTCTGATGAAAGAACACAAAAAGTGAATCCAATGCAACATTTGAAGGTTTAAGACTTCGTTAAACAGGCGCTTAACTATTCCTTTTGTAGAAGCATGGTCAAGAAAGTAGTTAAAAGTGATGTCACAGCCGCGTCACAATTACTAGTTATATACCAAGGGTCTCATCGTGAGATTAGTAATGATAACTTGCCTTACCGGGCAATTCATGTGTTATACTTCGACATTACACTTCTTACTGAATTGTTACATTCATACAGAGTGACAATGTGGTCAACATATAATACGCATTTCAGACCGGGAACCCTCGCATTTATCCCCTAACAATTTATCATATGTAACATGATACCTGCAAGCAAAATATGAGGAGATTTGTACAATTTAGCTGATGTTTAAAAAATCGTGTTGGGAGAGACTTTATTTCTTTCACTGTCTTTAGGATATCACTTCATCCTGGCAAACAATCGCCTTGATTCACGAAAGGCCTAGGCAAGTTCATCGAGTCTCTTACTAGTGTCATGAACACCTCCTGGAGGTATCAATATTTAGTTTCACATAACCTATTAAGATTTTGAGCGCATTCAACAAAAGGAAGCAAAGTCAGCTATTTAACCTGGTCTGTACATGGTCGCTTCGGACCAGGAGTGCAACAAACTTCATCAGCTGTGTAATTGATTTTAATGGGATACCCGAACAGGTGGGTGGGAAGCCATCTATAAGATCCATCAAGGTTACCCTTCATGAAATATCATATTTACAAGATATTCACCATATGATCTCTGGTGACCTAAATGAACTTTGACATTCACCAAAAAACAAGAGGGTTTGTTTACATCATATGGGGCATCCATATGGTAAGTATGAGCTCACATCACCCCTTTGAAATATCATGTTTGTTTGTATGCAGTTTATAATGTTTTCACCACTTGACCTCCAATGACCTCAGATAATTTTGGACATTTACCAAGAACAGTAGGGTTAATCTACTGACTATAACTTATACACATGCCATTTATGCAAAGTGTCTATGGTTTCTACTTGAGATATCACATTTACACGGTTTTCAGCTTTTGACCTCTGGTGACCTCTGACCTCTTCTAAAACAATACGGTTCTTCCCCTCAATAGACTCTTTTCCCAATAAAAATTACAAAGGATTGTGGGATAGAATTTTGGTGTGCATCGTGTTTTTGCCACAGCGAAATGCCATTGACAACAATATCGCCTACCAGAACTCCATCCCACAATCCATTGCAATTGTTATTTGGAAAAGGGTCTATGACAAACCTATGTACCAAGTATGAAAAGTATCCATCATTCCTTTCTTGAGATATTGTGTTTACGAGTAATATCCAAGGGTTTCGTAGTTTCACCTCCGCTGACCTCACATAGTTTTTGACCTCTACCAAAACGATTGCCTTCGTTTTCAAACTATAATACACACTTCCTAGATTGAGATATTGTGTTTAAAGGGTTTTCGAATTTTGACCTCTGGTGACCTCTTACCTTCACCAAAGCAAAAGGGTTCTTTTTCTTAATAACTAAATTTGTATGGTAAGTATGAAGAGTGTCGATCATTCCAACTTTGAGATACAGTTTCAAGGGTTTCTCAGTTTTGACCTCTGGTGACCTCAGATAGCCTTTGAGTGACCTCTACCAGAATCGATTGTCTCTATTTTCTAACTACAGTGCATCCACATGCGGAGTATGAAAAGTATCCATGCTTTCTACAGGGAGCTGTAATCGTGTATACAAGGTTTGGGTTTTTACCTCTGGTGACCTTCCATGACCTCTGACCTCCACCAAAAGCTATAGGTATTTTTCTCTTAATATGGCAAATTTAATACATCTAGTATGGAAAGTGTCCGTCATTCCTGTCTTGAGATATTCTGCGTACAGGCTGAACAGCAAAAACACACATAAGCCCACGCACACACCAATAAACACGCCATAGTGACTGCATAGATTCATTTTGCCTTCGGTAAGGATTCAATAAGGGATGTAGTTAACAATTTGATAAAAACTAAACTGACCGGTAGGCCTGAATCCTCATCTCTTTGTCACTTCATGCAACCCTACTTGACCATAAAGGCATCGCATTGGAACGTACAATGGCTATTGCAATATCCAATGAAATTATAATTATTAAACTTCAGATATCTGCGAAACAACGGACATCGATGATAATTTGAAAAAAATAAATCCAGGGCCCTAGCCTGGGCAAAATCTCCAGGGGGCAGCTTATGACACTATCTAATCAAATACCAAATGGTATGCTTACAGATAGTTTCCACCCAGGCGGACCGTCCTTTTTCACATGTTCTGGGTACCATCGCGAATGGGGGATGAAGGGAGGGGCACATGTAAAGCCTGGCTTAGGTTCAGGCTATTGCTGGCAAAGCTTTGAACTGATTATATTTTTACAGATTGTCATTATTTAGTGATATTCTTCATATTTTGTGGCTGCGAGGAAGGCAGGAGGTGCTGTTTAAGAGGAGGAGATGACGTCCTATACTCTTTGAGGAATTTTTGTCAATGTGCGGTGTCTTGGATGCAAAATGGTGCTTTCTTTCTAAAGCTTCGTAAACCGTTGATTTGATTACATGTTTAGGAATCCTTATTATTTAGTTATTTTTTTCTTTCCCGTTAGGGTATAATCGAAAGGGATATTGCCTAAGGGGAAGGATTACACCTCTACTCTTTGAGAAATTCTTCTTGTTCTAAGTTTTCTTAGATCCAAAATTGTGTTATATTTGTGGAAACTTTGGACTCATAAAATGATCTAAACTTTTAATTATTTACTGAATTCTTCAGCGCTATGGTATGCATGGCACCCCTATAAGGTTAGTACCCTGTGCAGGCTTCTCCCTATAGCACTCTTAGTGCGACAGGTGAGGGGAGCCACCCTCAGTTGGTGCGTAACCATGGCGTAGGCCTTGGCAAGAAAATAGGGGGAATGGTACATTTTAGACTTTAAAAGTTGCATCCTAGCATTTTTCACTTTAAATTTCATGCTTTAGAATCAAATTTAGTTTCAAGAAGGAAAGTTAGATTTTATTAAAAGGGGAAATGCAGTCACCCCAATCTGAATTAGTGTACCCGAGCATCCTATTTCATGAATGGCTCTGGGAAATTATGTTACAATATGTTTCTCAATGCATCATTTGAGAAATTAACGTATAGAGTAACTCCTTGGTTTTCTTCAATATGCAATATTTATGTTCCAACATATCATGAAAGATACTTGAAGTGAAATAGGGGATATTTGTGAGATTTAGCCGTTGTTCAAAATAAGTTTTCGGCGACTGCTTTTGGTCTTTCAATTAAAAGTTACTTTATAAGTTCATTGACTAAGCTAATAATTAAAGGTAATCATTGGCTATTTTATCCTTAGCCAGTGTATATGGTGGTGTATTCAAGCGGTGTTCCTTGAAGGAGGAAGGTGGTTTATTCGTCAGGCAAGGTAACTCACATGAAAACGCGTCCCTAGCGAGGATCCGGGATCTCCCCCGGACACTTTTAGGAAAAAAACAACCCTTAATGCAATTTTCCGTGATTTTTGGGCCTTGAAATCATAATATGGACAGTGAAATTTTCGGTAGTTCAATATATTTTCTCAAGTACACCTACTTTTATTTACGGCTTCGAAATCTCAGGGGGCAGTAGCCTCCCTGCCCCCCCCCCCCCGCAGGCTATGGCCCTGAAATGGGATCCGACCGGTCAATGTTAGCGATTGTAACACGAAAGTTAAGTTCTTTGTAACTTTCATTTTTTGGTAGCTGCCAATTTTTGTCAAGTCCCTGGATATGTGTCAGGTACTGTGACACTTTTATGACTTTGCCTTTTGCAAGTCTAACTAAAATGTCTATTTTATTTCTTGAAAAGTGGACCTGTCCTGAAGAAAAACGTGTTTACCGATGCACTCTTTCAACGTCCAGATCAGAGGGGCACTGACCTGGAATTCCGACTACTGATTAAGTCTATATCACTTGTATCCAAATCTCATGAACTAAATGATCGGATTCGGGTCGAACCCTTTTGAACCAGACTGGGTTCAAATTTCATCCCGAAGTTTAAAAAGTGTAGACCAGTTTGAAACCCCGATGAAAATTGCAAAGAGCTCCTGAAATGAACCGAAAGTATTAACGCTTAAATCGAACCGTTTATGACCCTTGACCTTAGCTTTCCACTGTTCACATATTTTGAAAGTTTTGAAGTATATACTCACGCCCGAGGGTGGAACCCTTCCCTTCAAGATAGACCTCCATAACAACGTCAGCACACGGAATCAGTAAATCCGTCTGCTGATAGATGCAACCAATTGCGTTTGCTGCCATCTCCTCCAGTTGATCATTTTCACATTTCATTAATTTCACCGTGCCCGGGATGAATGGTTTGATCAAGTTAGCTTGAGAGTAATTCTGGAGAAAATATTTAAATGGTAGCTCAGAGAAAAGAAAATAATACGTCAACTGTCACTTTGTATGCCTTAAATATGTATTTTTCGTTTCTTAAAGAGTAATTTCGGGAGTTCATTGAACTTTGCAAAACCTTTCTGGCATTGTAATTCGGGGTTTTGCTGCTAGCTACTAGTAAACCCTCCATAATACATGACCTCTAACTAGCCCTAAAGGACCTCTAAATAGCCCTAAAGCCGCAGATATTTTATCCACAACAGATGAATCATTTAGAACGTTAGTTTCTTGATTGGTATATTCAGAGGCGGCGCCACAGGGGTGGCAGGGCAGGCATTTGCCGCCCCTATGGCTTTTAGCTCAAAAAATAAAATCGTCTAAATAACGTTTTTAAGGCATACTTTTGTGGGGGTGGGGTGACAGTACAAAATAAAACAAATGAAAGCACCATTTGGCATCTAAGCAACCTTAAATTAACAAAATTTTCTCAAAAAGGAGGGGTATCCTTCTCCCCTTCGACCCCCTCGCAGGACGGCGATTACTCACCCCACGTTTGCCACCCCTTTCAAAATACCCTGGCGCCACCCCTGGGTATATTATTATTTACCAACAATCAGGCCTTCATTTAACCACGCTAGATCGATATGCAAAAGTGTATAGCACGTAACTTACAACCCATGACAGCAGGAAAATCTGATTGGGAAGTAGCGATGAACTTCAAATAACTTAATCTTAAGCTAGGTCCGCATTATTCGGAATACCAAACCGCAGTTAATGTGATCGAACCAGTGGTGGTTAGAGGTAGATAGTGCAATGGATGAGACCCGTGATGGCACTTCGGTATCCAGACGTATTTAATGGTAACCTACTAGCATGCAAGGCTTATCTCATATACAATCAGAACATCAAACAGAAGCCCTTGAGTATCCCGTATGACGGTCACTAAATCCCTCCAAAGTTATTACAATTACCTTAAAACGTCCTCTTTCACTACGTTACTATTTCTGAATGAAGCTAATAGAGTTCAGAACATATATTCTAATGGGCAGTTTGTCTTGAACGTATAGACTCCGTCTGTGAACACTTTACAGACTCTGATCCAGCTATACCACATCAACAATGCCTGATAAGCTTACACGGCTTATGTGGACGCGCCAGGAGGACCTAGTTACTGGTAATTAATGGTATTTATGGTATGGTATAGGATCAGTCATATTAACCCAGCCTGAAGCGAATTTTACCCTTCCGCTTATGCGTATGAAAGCACAACTATCGTTTTTCCAAGCTTGCAGCCGACTCTGGTTTAAAGCCTGCAGAATTCCTGTATAGGGGACATTCACATGCAAATATGGGGGTTTGTAATCGACATCCAGGACACTATTTCCCCGAATTGTGGACTCGAGCCAGGTTTTTCCTCAATACGAACTTTATTTTCTTGATTGTAATCATGTGAGAAAAAGTATATTTAAATTTTATTGAGAGCAGTCAGTTTTCTACTCACCCTCATAACGGTGTTCGAAAGAATATTCATCGCCAAAGTTCCGTATCCAGACAGCGGTTGTCCGTCTAAATCTTGAGTAATGACGTAATCAAACAACGTGGACAGTTCAGTCGATGCCTTACTGCCAGGGAGTAAAAAAGATTACAGCTTTTTTGTTTAAATGAAATAAAATACCGTACTGACGAGTCAAAAGAGCAAAAATTATCCACATTGAATCGAAGGGCTAAAGTCTGTTCAGGCGCATAGCCAGGAATTTGCTAAGGGGGGGGGGGGGAGGGGCGGGGCTGAAGGGAAACTATTAAAACGTAGCGCCACCATAAGTTGGCGCGAAGCGTACTAGAAAATTTTGGCCGAGAATGCCTCCCAGATCTCTGGAAATGGCACTTCCTAGGCCTTGTAAGTTGCATCTAAACAATTTTTTTATTTTGAGTTACTAGCAATATCATAAAAAAAAATCATAAAAAATACAGCAAATATGCTCAAGGAGAGGGCAGCTGCTACTTTCGCTACCCTTGGCTACGCGCCTGCAGTCTGTTGTTACTTCATGTCATGTATTTTCCGCCATATTTCACATCATTTTCCACCTGTTCACGATATTTTGCAATATGCAAATATAGCATACGATATAGGATACTAAGTGAACAAAGTTTGAAAAAGCAAATGTTTAAATCAGTGAGCAGGCAAAGTTGACAAACAGAACGAACAAAACAAACAAATCATCTTCGTGCAAGAACAAAAAGGTGATGACCGAATGACTATGATGTAACCTTAAGCCTTCAATCTAGATAATCTGGGGGCCTATACATACCAAACGTCCGAAGTGAATGGAACTCAACAAGTTGATAACTAAATAGGATAATACAGGATTATGTAAAACGGATCGTTAGAACCTGTTGATGTATGAGTTTCACCCATCAGCAATCAATATGCTTTTATGCTAATTGAGTTTTGTGTTATATATTTCATTTAGTTTTACTCTTTTTTCTGTGAAAATTTAAAAACCAATTACAATGTTATGTCATGCTTTATACGAGAAAAAAACCCATCTTCTGAAATATTACGAAATGTTGAACTTTTGAAAGGACGTAATATTTTACATTATTATTAATTATAATGACAAGGTAAGAGGTGTTTTCTGTACAAATTAGTTACTTACACTCCTTTTTCTCCGATGTTGCTTATAGTGTAAGTAACCATGTTACTCTTGTTTCCATACTCTGAGATATCATTCTCCTCCCGTTTTAACCACTCAAGCATCGCAGTATACAATTCCGGCAGTAATTTTTCTGTGCCCTGTATAAAAACAATGAAACCTTTTCATTATAAACAGTCAACACGGGCCAATGATGCATCAACAGACTTGAATGAAAATGTTAAAAGGGCTTTAGAGGCTGGATAAGTGAAATTTTGGATCCCCTTTCTTCCCTTTGGACAGTATCTGAATTAAAAGAGACCCCCAGTACATTATACTGCATAGGAAAAATTGCACACCTGCTTTTCATGTTCGGCATATATTTACAGTGCTGAAATATGATTTGGCAATTAAGTAATAATGGGAAATGCAGTCACCCCAATTTGAATTGATATACGACTTCATGTATTGCTCATTTTGATGATATGACCATATTTTTAGCGAATATTTGACTTACGCAAAAGAAAAACTTAGTTAACATTTTTAATTTTGCAATATTTAGGCCCTATGTTTTGAAAAACTATGGTCGATACTTCCGTCAGGAAATAAGAGGAGATTTGAAAAGTGGAAATAAAATTGTATGGAGCGATTGCTTATATTATTTCCTTTTAAACGGAATCACCAACAGATCTTTGAAAATAAGGTAAAGGTTGTATCTGTCTTTAAGACTGATCTTCTGTCAAGGTCATACGGAGTATCTCATGTTGTAAGCAGGCACGTATGCAGCTTTTTCACAGTGGGGAGGTTCGATTTTACGCTAAGTGGAAAAAAAAATTTCCGCGCGCTGGGAGCGCGGTATATTGCCCTTCTCTGCCGGTATTTGGTATGTCCAAAAACTGAAGACTTTTTTTTGCTTTTAACCCTTTTAGGCCTATTTTGTGTCCCCGACGAAGTGAGGACCTTTTTTGCGGGCCTTCAGACGGAACTCATAATGTCCGGGGCGGAACTCCAAGTCGTTCTGGGGGGCTCGGACGAACCCCTGAACCCCCTGGATACGGGCCTGGTAAGCTAGTTTTTAGCACATATATACGCCGTATGCAATATTTTGATGAAAGGTTTGACAATTTGAACGGTTAAAAATCCGTCGGATTTTCAGTTCATTGGAAGCAATGTCAGGTTTTCACTTGATGGGGAAAAGGCCCATTAAGTAATCCTGCATCAAGCAATTCTTCTCGTGAACTGTTATATTTTAATGAAAGGATATCTCTAAAAGAGGTCTGGTCAAATTTGAACCGAATCTGATCAGAGGGGCACCGAACAGGAGTTTGATCGATTCTTTGACTAGATTTGTTTCACAAATGATCAGAATTGGTTTATTTTTGAGCCGGATCTTGTCAATTTTTTTTACCAGATTCCTGTTCGGTGCCACCTGATCGGACCTTTTTTTAGAGTATATAATTATACAACTTGAGCAAAAGAGACAACTCATGTTATCAGCAGTGAAAACTAAATTGAATGTGATATCATACTTACGTCATAATTCATATCGCTGCAGTCGGTGATTGCGTATGATAATACATAGGCCATCTCGTCAGTTCTCTTGTACCCTGCTATCAACAATTCCACTATTTTCTTGTTCACTTTTTTGATCATTTTGTCGCGTCTGCGATGAATCATAGAAGGTGCGGTAAATCAATCAAACCCAAAAGTAGTTCTCCCTTGTTTTATTGGGAGGACAATTCAGCATAAAGGAAAGTTTAGAATGTCAGCATAACGATATATGAGAATCAAATTATGAAAGTTTCAAGGTGGATAATTGCAGTATTATTCAATAACCTCTAAGGGCTAAACTCATGGATTCATCCCTATTGTTTATAATTATACCGTTATGTTTCATGAACAACAGCGCCACCCTTTCGTTGAAAAGATACAATAAGTACAACGTACCATGGAACACAATGATGACAAAGACTTTTGAACTTTTGCCTAGTTCTCCTCCCCACCCCCTACCCATAAAAAGACCTATTATACTGTAAACTGAAAGAAAAAGCTTAATTTCCTTGTTACCAGCAAACACCACGGAGAATCTTAATCGTAAAGTAGTTTTTCGCTGCCAGATGCTACATTTTAAATATACATCAATATCCCACAACGTTTGAATCCCATGGTCTTTTTCAGCACAAATGACTTTTATACGTACACAAATGCTTCTATCATGTGCTTTATACACTCTGTCATTGCCTCTCCAAGTTCTGTCTTTGATGGTTCTAGGTCCTCAGACCACCAATCGTCTTTTTTTGTTCTTACTAACGTTACCGGTGCATGAAGACTGTCGATCATCTCTTCAGCATCCTTGACCCTGTCCTAAAAGATTTAATACATTGAAATGAAGTAAATAAATTATTATTCTGTCGTGAAACTTGACAAAAACTACAACATTTCAAGAGTGTCTTATCTTTCGCTAGATCATCCCATTGTCAATTCTGAAGTCTCTCCAAGCAACGATCTATTGGTCAGTGATTTTTCATTAAATGGAAAGGCATCATTGCATACAAAACCTATTGAAGGTAGTATCGAGAAAACATCCCTCTAAATGCATAAAATAGGTTAGACCATGAGTGAAGGAAATATAGGGAAGCAACTTGATAACAGTTGAAAAGACATAAACACCTGTCCCAAAGTAGTTTATTTTGATTTATTTACTTTTTTCTATAACAGAATGCAGACAGAGGTACGATAAAAGAAAGAGATTTATTGTAATCAAAATCAAAATGCATTAATGAAACGAAACAGTTCAAAAATATATTTATAGTCATGCAAATCAGTATCGAGATATCAACACTGTAAGCCGTAGAAACACTTTTCAAAGGGGTAAAGAAAGTTCCATTTAAGATAGAAAAAAAATATACTGTCATTGCAGTCAAAAGTACATCTTGAAGTCAAACTAGACGTTTGCTGTTTTTGTCGTGAAGTCACGTAAAGGTCGACGGTTACTTGCCTTAGAGACTGCCTCATACTACCCAGAGCTAAGTATTACGCCTAATGCTAGCAAATCCTATCATTCAAAAACGAAAAAACAACATCAGTGATAAGCCTTCGCTGATTAGTGGTCATCGTAACCCACGTTTGAAAGTAGTGTCAAATTCCTCTAAAAAACGACACAACATGGCAGTTATACCTCTCAGTGATGACAATAACACTCTCATTCGGCCACCTTGTTCGGTATTTGACTCTTTTAAGGGTTGCTTAATTAGCAGGACGTTCGCATATTCCTTGTTCAATCATATGTTTGGAGAGCCTTAAAGAGGGGCTGAGCAAACAGAGTCCGCTCCAAGGGGCATTAAAGGGGCAAAACATTGGAAAGAACCCATCACGTTTGTGCGCTGTGTGATATATGTGCGAGAAAACCCATCATTAAGGCATACTTAAGTCAGACTGACATTAGTAGGAAGTGACGTCACACTGAACACATCTCATACACAAGATGAGTTGATTTATTACAGAACAGCGAAACCGACTTCAGGTCACTGACTTATTACTATTTATCATAAATTGGCAATCAGCCCTAGAAGACTATTTATTACGTTCGAACTTACCTTCCAGTTAACATAATCCTTGGATTCGAATATTTCTTTGGCCATCTGGTAATATTCGGTAATTTGTTTCTTAATACATTCTTTGCAAATCTTTGTCAAAATATCTCCATGTTTCCCTTTTCTGTGGAGAAACGATCGCATCAGTGTAAACTAACTCCACATCAGAAAAGTATATACAATTATTACCACGGGCAGTTGCCATTTTTGACCCTACGAGTGAGAATGACTCAAAATTGCTTGCGAATAAAACAACAAAACATATTTTGGAAAATACATTATATACAAAGAAAAGTCATTTTCTCGTCAAAATGTCACTGCTTTTTGTCTTAACGTCTTAAGCATATGATGCATTTCACAAGATTTGTGTGCCATCAGAAATCTATTCCGTAATATCCTTGCAACACGTGGCAAGTGCCATGAATAAATAATATTAAATACTTAACATTTTTTTCTTTGGGTTAGGGATAGGGTTAGGGGTTAGGGTTAGGGTTAGCCTTCTCAAAGTTTAAACGACAAAATTCCAAGTATTACCGAAAAACATTCACTTGCTACAAGATAACGGCGTACGATATATATACACGGAATCCAAACAAATAACTTTATTGATCCAAACCAAGAATTACTGCCATCAATACACAATAAGAAACTCAACAATCAAGAATAACCAGGTGAAAATAATAAACAGTACTAGAGGGATGGCATATGATCTTTGCATCTTCTTCTGTACAAAGTACTCAAATGAATATGAATGGATGTGAAAAATCAAAAATCAAATCAAATATCGGCGTTTGGTGAAAGCCAATAATGCCGAACTTATCAGTATTTTAAAAAATAAATGATTAAATGTATTTTGTCAAACACGATAGGTATGGCATTTTTTCGGCTACAGTAAAAAATTGTCCATCCAGACACAGGTTACATTATAGGCTGGTCACTGACAAGGGCTCACAAGCGCGTGAACAGTATTCTTGGCAAAAGCAATGATACACTGTTGTTTCGGTTATTTTGGTTAGACTGAATCCCTGCATAAAATATCAAAACTAATGCTTAATTTTTAAGTACAATTTTCGAAATGAAATTAATGGCTTTCGATTGGAATATATGTTTAATGATTATTTTTGTTATTTTTTGGATTATTTTTTCTGTCAAATCGTTGTTTTTACTTCTCCGGTGCTTTCCCGTCATATTGGCAGAAATGTTTACTCTTGTGTGGGAAGGTTTAAACAGTCCAGCTTTGATTTTAAAACAAAAAATTCCATTACTGCAAATGGGGATTCTGGCATTTTGCAATGTTTTAACATAATTTTTGGAAATGTTTCATCCAGTTTGTAGGTCATTTTGTTTTTTCGCCATCTTGATTGACCTGGATCTCGCCAGAAAAATACACAAATTAACTTTCGAATATTTATCATAAAATATGAACAAAAATTAAGCAGAGTTGAGTCAATAAAATAGTTTTAAAGATTATTTTCTTTATTATTATTTAATGTAAAATATTCATAATTTTGCTGCCATTTTGATTTTGGCAGCCATTTTGAATGAGTGAGACCCAAAATATTTACTGTTACCACTTCATTTCGTATTCAGGGAACCATAAGGTTTTCAAAAATATTTGGGCGGAGAGTTAGGAGTTCCGTGAAGTGCCTCTGGCCTATGGCCTATTACAATATGTTTAGCTTTAAAATTCCAGGACCAGGAAGCCACTCGGGTTCATTTGGAGCTCTACATTGTAATCCTGGATGAACACTAGTAATACCATCCTTCTCTTTCGATCAGTGCTCAGAGGGTAACAAGCCTCGCATGTACTAACCGTACCCAATCCTGCTTCAGGCACCGCCATTTGAAGTCCCTACGGACAAATTGAGTGTATTCCCATGCTTACGCTGCTTTCCCAATAGAGGTGGGCAATACTTGCCCTACATCACTGCCACGGCAGACAGCTGAAGCGAGTATGAACTGTACAACTACATAAGTCGGACAGCCAGAAACCACATCAACGCGAACAAGGAGCTACCCAAACCAATGTTCAGAGCCACCATAAAATTTCCAGGTGGTTTTCCTGGAATCTGATCTGTTGACCTCTCATATACAAAGCAATACACTCAACCATTAAACCACCTGCGACGTTCAAAATCTTGCAGTTTCATGGTTTCAAATACGTTTCACCTTTGTCAAGGAGTCATAAAACATCTCGGTTTCTAGACTGTTGTTTTTAAATAGTTACGAAAACTTCGAACAAACATATTTGAAAATGGTAATGATAATGGTGGCACAATTTTGTACCTCAACCCCTTCCAAATAAAATTTTGTTTGAAATGAGAGGGAAACACCTCTACATCAGAACGGAGATTCGTCAGTCAACAAATAGTTTTGTCTCAGCACAGTTTTGATCAACTGAGTCTATTCAATGTTTATTTTTAAACAATCGAGGAACTGGTGCATTAATTTTAGGTGAACAGTGGCTGATTTGAAATAGGCCTACACATAGCTCCAAATAAAATTATAGCGTTTTATATTAATTCACATTTGTGAGGCACTTATGGCTTTTCAAAAGTAAGCATGTGCGAGGAGAGGATTTTGCCATCATCAGTGGCTTCAGAGATTTAACAGAAGAAACATTCTTACTTATCTTTCATGAGGGAGGGGAAGTAAAAATTCTAGCACATAAGATCCCAAAATAAAGAATGTTTAGAAAGAATAACAAGGGATGGGAAGTGCCATTTCCGGCAACCTAGGGTCAGTGGCGCCGCCAGACTTTGGTGACTGGGGGTGGGGGCCGCACTACAGAAGATCCCTAGATCCAGCCCAGATAAACACAGAAAGTCGGTGCTAATTGTGCGTATTCTTATCGGTGGTAGTTTGCACCCTTCCTTTGTCACCTTGTGAAGGTGATGCCCTGGAGAGGGGTCTGCGAGAAGGGGAGAGAAATTTTTGTTCATTTAAGATGGCTTAGATGCAAAATGGTGCTATCTTTGACGAACTATCTTTGACGAACTAATTTCCGAACTGATCATTGCTTGGAAAACTTTTACAATTCGGTGAACTCTTATTTTTGGTTAAGTGTAAAGGAAAGGTGTGTTGTCTAAGTGGAGAGGTGACAGCTTCTCTCCTTGAAAATTGTTTGTTAAGGTAAGGTAACTAAGATGCAAAATGGCAAATCTTTCAATTAAATACATTCTTAGAAACTATTTTTATTTAGTGATATTTTGGCTGTGGCAAAGCACCCGTTAGAAAAAAAAAAACGTGTAACGACAAGTACATGCTACGAATGTTACCGTACATGCTACTCATGATATTAGATTGCTTTAAGATTCTCTATTGATAAGGGGTCCCTACAGATGTCGGAGATGTACTTTTCCGGAAAGTGTTTTGGTCAGAATAATGTATTGTTGCCCCAGTAGTGTTCATGAGATATGGAATGTGAACTGTGACGAATGCCGGCGAAGCGCGGGGAAATTTTGCATTGAAAATCATTTCAATAACAAAAGTTGCATGCAGACTTTGTACCGAGACACTTTCAATCCCTAACAAAATGCATCCGCCAAATAGAGGGCAAATCCTCTGTCTGGGAATTCGTATAAGCTTTCAATTTTCATAAAATATGTCTTCCCCAGATTTCCCCTGCTTTGCATTCTTGCAATGCTGTGCTCCTCCATATGACTCCTATGCAAACGAACAAGCAGGCTAATTGTAAAACCCTCACCGATTAATAATGCAGATATGTTTGAGACGGTATTGATAATAAACACAACCATGAAGTGAGGCTGCAAGCGCGCCGAGCGCGCGAAAATTTTGGTTCTTTGAGAAGGATTTGCGAGAATTTTGATAAACTGAGAACGAATTGTGATAAAAGATGATTAAAATAGATTTATCACTCAGTCAGAAACACACCTCATCCTACCCCTACAGAAATCTATAGCTTAAACGCCTTTGGGGCTCATTTTAAAACTTTGGGAGAAAGTTTTCGGAAATCAATTGGAGGCACGTTTCCCCATGCCCCCCGTGCCCCTCCACTGCCTAAGATTCAATTATGGCAAAACTTTCTTGGTACCCTACACGCCAACCGATGGTGACGTTCAGCTTAGAGACTGTCACATATTAATGGTCTACTTTCCCTAAATCGACGCTCCCCCATTGAAAAAAAGCCGCATACGGGCCTGGAAATGTATCACAGAGAACAGCATTGGAAAGGTGCAAGTTGCGATTTCATGGCATTATAACAGACTTACTTCAAGTCGACAACTTTATAAGTGACGGATCCCTACTTCAACAAACAAATAACCATATCTGGAGAACAGAAGGCGATATGATTATGTTGATTTAACCTGTTTGTAAATCATTACTTTAGCATATTTAACTACTTATAAGTTAGGGCTTGTTACTCCTCTCAACGAAAGAATCATGAGTGCAAAGTGTAAGAAACCGTCCACCACCAGAAGAAAGAAGAACAAAAGTGGCATTAACAAAATTGTACAAAACCTCTTAATATTGATCACATGCATCCAGTGATTCAAGGATGTATCCCTTATGGTCTGATAAATATCAGGTCACAGTATTAAGAGTGAAAGGTTCCCGTCTTTAAAGATGCCGTTTTAATCATCAATCTTGGAAAGATTGATGGTAGAATATTCTAGTTGTGTGCTACTTACGACTTTTTGCACGACTCGAGTACTTTATCTGTCACAGCATCCTTAAAATTTCCTATCGTGCTATTCTCTTCCTTGTTTGTGGTTGAAATAACCATCTTTAAGATGTCCTTGCCGAATTTCTCGATGGTGGCACCATCCTTTTCGAGCTCCTCAGTTAATTTTTCCATGTCAGACATTCCGCCCAGATTGACACGATCACTTGTTTGGTAGTATCTTTAACATAGGCAAACTGTTCCAAAAACAAGAAAACTACATTATGATGTAACCATTGTCGTAAAAAGAGGAAAGAGAAATTTTGATCAGATATCAAAACAAATTCATCGATTATCTCCCTTGGTTGTAAGATATCTCATCCGCAAGATTTCTTTTCTTGTTAACTTTTTCGGGGGGGGGGGGGTTAGACCGTCCCTGGCACAGTTACATCAAAATATTTTCCCATGTAAGTTGGTTTAGGTGCAAAGTGGCAATGTCATTGGGAAAAATTGTGCTATCGTTTGCAAAGGCTTGAACGATTATCTTCACAAATTGTCATTATTTAGTGATATTTTTCATATTTTTTGGCCGAGCGTAAGTCAAGATGTGCTCTCTAAGAGGAGGGATGAAACTGTCTTCGAGAAATTTTTGTATTTGTAAGGTGGCTTGGATGGAAAATGGTGCTATCTTTGGTAACGCTTTGTAAAGAGTCGAATTGATTATATGTTTAGGAATCATCAAAGTTCAACTTTTGTTGCGTGTAATTGAAGGGGGTGTTACCTCAGCTAGGGAAGGATGACACCTCTACTCTTTGAGAAACTTTTCTTCTTCTAAGTTTCCTAGATTTAAAATGGTGTTACCTTTGGAATTTTTGTACTTAAGCGGTGTATCTTGAGGAGGAAGATGGTTCATTCATCAGGAGAAGGAACCCGCATAAGAAGGCATCCACTGCGGGGGTTCAGGGATCTCCCTGGGAAAATTGGGAAAAAACAGGAACCCTTATATGCGATTTTTCAGGTTTTGGGGCCTTGAAATCATAATTTGGACAGTGAAATTTGCAGCAGTTCAGTGTGTCTTTGTCAAGTAGGCCAACTTTCATTAACGATTTGCCCCCTGCCCTCCATAAGCTATGGCCCTGTATTGAGTGTGTGGCGTGACATCACGACGGCCGCAGTATGAAGTGACAATTGTGACACTTAACATAGAGCATGACGAAAGTACCAGGTAAAACGACCAAATTTCCTATTTTTAGGCATTTTCCAGTCTTGTAACGAGTCATGACTCGAGTCACTAATTTTCAAAAGGAAAATGACTAATACGTTGATTCGAGTAACTGACTCGGCTCGAGTCACATTGAAAGTAGTAAATTGACTCGACTCGACTGCAAAATCGAGTGACTCGTTACAACACTGGCATTTTTAAGGAGTAAAACACGGCTTTGGGGTTAGCTGCTCCCTATGCCTGTGCATGTTGAGTAAATAGGAAGGACTTTTAACAAGGCTCAATGGAAATTCCGACTATTCCCATTTCATGGCTGAGATCTCGTCGTTGTTTATCCTATTCTTTTTGTATTTTTATCTCCACGCTAGGAAAGCGTACAGGCTTCTTTCTCAGACACAAATAAATGCTGTTCTCTCTGGGCGCACTTCTGCAATCTTTAAATAGCAGTTATATCGCAAAAATATAAAAATTAGGTTACTGTAAAGGAAGACATAAACGATGATAAAATTACGTGAAGCTACGACAGCATATTAACCTTTATTCAAGTCAATAAGATGACAGAGCTCTTTGAAAATACAAGAATGGAGTCATCTCAACAAGCCGAGAATAAACGAAGACGTAGTTTGTAGCAAATGCTTTTCAGTTAATATTTCTTCCTTAATCATTATCATCTTACCGTATTGAAATCGAAGCAACATCATGTCCCTTTATATCGGCCAAGCAATAAATGAATTAGAAATGTTACTAGGAAGGAAACAGGTTTTAGGACGAATGGGATCGTCTAGAACGACAGAACGACAACGCCTAAGTGTAGCTCTAGGTAAAACTGGGTTTCCTTCCAGGGCCTCATTTTTTCTGGGGGGGGGGGGGGGGGGGGTGGCACTTGTGTTATATTGCAATGAAAAAGAAAACTTTCTCATTCCTGTATAAGGATTGGGATTAGAGAATGAGAATAGAGACCTTTCACAAAGTCAGCTTTCAGAGATAAATGATTCGATCACTCGTTTTCACTTTTGTTTCAGATCGATGTGTATTTCCCCGCGTTCAATTTTAGGTGAGGGCAAGCTCAAGGACTGACTATGCTGCATGAACTCTTGCTATGCCACTCGTCTAACGTCGACAGGGGCGTCACTGTAGGGCGGGGGTGAGGGGTGCTAAGACCCATGAAATTTTGAAAGCGCCTTCTGTGAGGAAAAAATTACCCCCTCCTTCACAAGTCGTTTACTTTGCCGAAAAATATTTTGGTTGAGTCTACAGAAATTTCGGGAAAATTTATGGTCACAATGTTTTTCTCTGTCGGGTTGCAGGTGTTGCTTTGGATAGTTTTAATTGCATTGGGAATCTATTCTGTTTGTCGGGAAATTATTATATCTTGTTGGAGGGATAATTTTTAGCCATGACCTCTTCGTTTACAGTTTTCGCTGTCACTGATGGGAATATGAGGGTCCTCGCCAGAAGGTTTTTAAAGTTAAATACTGTTAGATGCGATTTCCTGGCATGTGGCATTAAAGTAATTCACAACTTTGTAGTGCACCTAAGGAGGGAATGTTAGACCTACTCGACTTGTTGAATTCATTTAATCCCCATTCATTTGATGGCCCCGGAATCGAGATAACGTCCTCCAGGGGCGATAACGCCCCCTGTGGGGACCAGGCGGGGCTAGACGAATCGCGAATTGGTTATGACTACCACGTAGATAAAAATATGAGCAATTACTGTGGTGGTTTTTTCTGGAACGTTGTAATGTATGGAAATAATGGAAGCTTCCACCTAGAGTCGAAGACAATGTATTTAGTAATCTTTTAGTGTATAATTTACGTCGTCGTGTAGGTTGCAGAGTTCACATCTACGTTTTTTTCTCCAGTTAATCGATTCATCTTCTCTGAGGCAAGTTCATTTCTCTAGGGCTAACCTACAATTATGTATGCATCACACACTATCATTGCATGTGGTATTCAGACTTTTATCAGCGAGGATGAGGCGCAACCATCTCTCTACTTGTGTCATGGAGATTAACGTTTTGAAGGAAAATTTCCACTGTTTGATTTTGGCACTCAGAAAATGGATAAGTGTGCTAGTGATGTTAAAAGGCGTGAATTGGTTAGTCGGGTGGATTTAATTTCTCTTCGAGAAACGATGATCTCTACCAAATTGTAAAGTTAGACGCTTTAATTGAAGAAAATGTGGTAACCATACTTGTTACATACTTCCTGAAATACATTTGTTTGTATTACGGAGTTTATGTGTTTAAGTTTATGGAGGTCTGTGATTCAACATATATCTGAAAGGAATTGCTATGGGTTCGGGAACGCATGAACGCACCTCAGTTCGAACGCTTTAAGATTGTTGTTGTTGTTGTTGCGTCGTCGTCGTCGTTGTAGGGTGTTTGCTGCTGGAGAGAATATTACGAAAAAGCTTTTCCAAGTAAAGTAGAGCCTCAAAAGTGTTTTCGATTGTATTGCAGAAAGAATATTAATACTTTTGTAGTTTTAATGTTGTCTGGTGTAGTTTGTAACCACATTGGTATAGTGTTAAGGTGGAGCCTGAACGCTTGTTTTCGAGTTGCTTTAGTTTGACGAAAGTTTATAAGATACATGTAAACAAAATAAAAACGAAAATGCATTGATAAAAACACCTTTCAGTGCAGATGACAAACATATAGTAGGCCTACTTGTATTTGTAAGTGATATGCAAATTTTACATTAAAGATAAACATTCCAACGGACACATATTCATTTTTGGCAGACCAGAGAGGTGCTGTTGGAATAGCCAAATCTTTTGGACAAAATGTACTTGAAACCGATTTTACCCCTTTCAAGTATCCACATTTGATTGGCCGGTCTTTTATTCCGATTGCTAAGCCTCCCCAGACTTAACCCTGCTGATGATCTGTTTAATTTCCTCTCATTTCTAAGCAATCCTGATACAGCGACCATAATACCTTGATGTGAGATTTGTTACCGACAATAGCTAAGCTGTAACCAAGTTATTTTTTTAAAGGCTCTAAAATCATACCCCAAACGGTTAAATTTCTCCCTACTAAGTTTACTCAGTCAACTCCCCCTTCAGTTTAAACAAAAACACCTGTCTAGTACACCTCCAAGACAGATCGAGCCACAGTAGCCAGTACTGAGTTTCAACTGCTCAACGCCATACTGACATATAACTGTTTGTGAGCTTAATTGGGAATACAGCTGACCATGTAAGTCATCATTGACCAACCAGGGCTAGGGGAGTTGTTTGAATCGGAATGTCAATCAAAATGCAGTCATTAATTGTATTGAGAACCATAGGGTTATTTCTAAATATGTATAGGGGATGCCAGAGCCCCTATAAGCGACTGCCAATCAGCCTAGTTTGAATAACCTACTTTCTTTGTTTCAATAAAAAACCGCTATTCGAAACGTAAGTTTTGAAAGAAATCCTCACTAAGGCCCCTTCCAGATTATGCGACGCGACTCACTGCGACGCGACTTTCTCGTCGCGGGCTCAGTTGCACGTCTCAGTTGCAGGCGACCGAACATGTTCGGTCGCATGAGACTGAGTTGTGTAACGGCTTACAACTGCTTCCAACCAGTTACAAATGTTTTACACTTAACTACGCGAAGGAATAACTGCGTCGCAATGAGTCGCGTCGCAATGAGTCGCATAGTGTGGAAGGGGCTTAAGATTAAGTGACCTGAAATTAATTGCGGCGAAAAAGGACGGACTTTCGTATTTTACATTTTCGTCCCATGACTGGCGACGAGAAGTTAACGAGTTCAACGTAAGGAGCGGTTTTTTTCATTGTTATTTGACAATGCTCCACTGATTCCAGTTGATCCTGACATTGCGATAAAACAGTTTTGGAGAAAAACAAGATTACCATCGAAAAAGAATATATTGAATCAAAGAGTCTATAGAATGCTTGGCCCCTTTCTGACACCTCCTTGCACTCCTTAGAGAGACTCAACCGTATCACTCTCCCAGCCGGTCACTGCCGATCTGACCACTTATCGAGAACGGTTCAACAGAATACGCTGTCATGTACGTGTTCGGAGGCGCTTACGATGCTACAACGATTTCAGCCCAGATCCTACTACGCAGTTCAATGCCAAGTTCGATCCTGTCACGCAGTTCAACGAATTTCTTTAATGGAGACACTGTGAACCTCTAAAACATTCTACAAACCTTGATGTGTTTACAAAAACTGATTACGTCATAATTCTAATTTTAGAGCTGATTACATTTTAGAAGTTTCTCGAATTCTCTCCCTTCATGGATGCGTTGCGTAAAAACAAAACACTGGAAAGTCTAATGGACTATAAAAGATACGATGTACCAAAGACATGCTGAGAGATGGAAATATTCACAGAGACAGAAGTAATCACCAAGAGAGACCTTGTTGAAGAATCTAGCCTAGAGAGATACTGCTCACCCAAGAATTCCCGAGAGCCTCGACAAATAGACACCATGCAGACTCGAACTTACACTGTTTTGAGAGACAGACAGAGAAAGATCGAAAACGACTTCAGAGTCTGAATCTAGAACGAGTTGTGGCTGCCACTACTAGCGTGGACCTATACCGTAGAGACCAGATACGCGAGAAACCATCAACGTGTCGTAGCTCAGCCTATGTGAATGCAGCAATATTAGCCGAGCTAAGACTAGAGATAAGTACACAGAGTAACTATTGTAATCACGGACCTAGCTTCAAATTGGTAGATTTTATAAGATTTAAGTAAAGGGGGTATAATAATAAGCTGTTAAGACTTTACATCTCATTCGTCTGCATTTTTCGCTGTTGCTGGTTTGTGTAGCATACCGAGCCGTAACATATGGTAGCAGACCATTAATTCAAGGGGGATCCCAGCGGAGGACATTACCCCACGAAGTTACCACCCGAGAAAAATTTTGGGAGGACAGTTTAGACATGTTGCTGAAGTGATGTGTTCTTTTTGTGATATGTATGTGGTAGGAAAGAAATTTAAGTACTCATCCTGCAATTGAAGGTAATTCAGGCACTTTCTTGCAATATATCATTCGGCAATGCAAAATGGCATTTTGAAGGAAGTAAACAAGGTGGAAACACCACCCTATTATACAGACTCTCATAGCTCAAAATCTCAATGGTCATGGTACACAAATTTGAAATTATTGCGAAAGGCCTACTCGTGAGCTTTCATATGAGGTAGCTTGTGCCCGTTGAAAACTTCTACAAGTCTGAGGGTCCAGAGGCCACGAAATGGACCAAAATTAGCGTGTAAGTCAAAGGGAGAAATAATTAATGGTTTGCTACCTATAGAGCATATTTCAAAACTGGCAATTATCCTGGATAACGGATAATTCTGAGTCAGCCTGCTTAGGTAAGACCACGTGGGCACATAAAAGCGTCAAATTCACGCTCGAGTAACGTTTTGGGCCCAAAACCAGTTTTTCGTGATTTTGCTGTACTATGAAGTAGGGGTATATCCTAGCGAATATTTCGTGTACTTTTCAGCGCGACTAAGTTCCACTGAAACATCTGATGACCTTGTGGGCCTTGTGTCCCTCTTCTTAAGAGATTACATGAGCCTAAACCGCGAATTAATCAACCAGTCAGTAACATGTATTGTGTGGACGAATGTTTTGCTGCAATTGTGATCTTATTAAATATGTATGATTTTCTTAGAACCTAGGAAGTAGGCCTTAGCTGTGTTTTACGTGCCATTTATTTGTACCTCATTGTTCTTCTTTCCTGTGATTAATCTATTATAAAATGTTTAAACACTTGTTCACTGGCCATTTTTCTATAGAAAACTAGGTAGCCTGTTCCCAAGTTAGGCTGCAGTCATGCAAAGGCCAGCTGATTTCTTACAGTATTGCAGAGCCTGAAAACTCCCCTCTTAATGGTGCTGTCTGCAAAATTTGGACACAAAATGAAGCTGTGCTCCTTATGAAGAGCATAGACGAAAAAAAAACACACACTCTTCTACTTAATTAGCTCTACTTGAAGGGTTTGAGGCCAGTAATGATGTCAGTCCACTGACTGTAGCTCTGTATGCACGATGATGCATACTAAAAGTAAAGTGGGGGGGGGGGGGTAGCAAATTGCACTATAATACTATCATGCATTTTTATGTCATCAAAATATTATTCCAGAGACTCAGTGATGCAGTTGGAATAATTTTTGGAATGTATTAGCCAGACACGTAGCCCTAGGGTGGGGGAGGGGGGAAGGGGGAGCCGCCCCCTTGAGCATATTGTTGGTAGGCCTATTTTCTAATGTTTATTCTTACAATATTGCTAGTGTTTCCTCTATCGGTATTCGGTAAATAGGCCTGGGAAGTGCCATTTCCAGCGATATGGGAGGCATTTTGAGCCAAAATGTTCTTGCGCATTGCGTCAACTCATGGTGGCGCGAAGCGCCGAGAGTCTGCCTATGGGCTTCGCCCCCCTTGACAAATTCCTGGCTACGCATTGGTATTAGCCTACATTACAGTGTGGACGTTGCACGTTTGGTTGCATTGGAACTATTTTTTGTTTTAGTCAGTGCCGAAGAGAGTTTGGTAGGTCAGAATTAGTGGAACAGAAGGAACAAAATCAAATGCAACTCTTTTCCAAATAAGTGGTTTGGATCACCTAATATTATGTGACTTCCAGTTGTACCTTTTGGCTGTTCTAAGTGATAATTGGTCTCCAAAACTCCCTTAGTTTCGGCTTCAAAACTACAATGAGAACTGACTTTCATGATATTTGGCTTCAGGTTTATAGCATTGTGTAGGATTTTGTGGCCCTGTGGAGGAGCTGCGGATACTGAAAACTTTTCAAAGAGAGCAACAACATCTTGAAGTTCTAGGAATTAACCCAAACTAAAATGCAACGCCACTGTCATTTATTCCAATGGCATCAAAGCTCTGAACTGTAGGCAGGCCTGTTGCCACACTACTAAAATTTGCAATCAGTGATATGACAGAATTGAGCCCAAAGAGATGAAATATGCATTACATTTTGACAAGAAAGTACTTTAGGCCTAGTATGATTCTTTGGTATCTCTAGAAGGGATTGAAGAATTAAATCAGTGTTTATAAATCTCAACTGAACTTGTGGAAGAATGAAATTATAAGCTTGAAGTGGCTTAAAACTAAAGGACATGTATTACACAAGTCTCTGTAAATGAGGAACCGGTATATGAGAGCCGCAGTTTGCAGTAACAAGCTTGTGGTCTGGAAACAAAATTCCCGTGTAGATTTGAGGCAAGGTCAGGTTGTCAAATCAAAAAACGGTGTTTTAACTCATATTCAGAAAGACTGCAAGAGTCAACTAGCAGAATTTAAGAGCTGAAGTCCAACGTTGTTATTATCTTTAGGTAGCTGACCACTTATTCAAGGGGAATCCCCGAGGAGGATATTACCCTACGAATTTTAAACTCTAGAAAAAAAATGGGGGAAAAGGTTAGACCATGTTGCTGAGGTGAAGTGTTCTATTTGTGATGTGTATGTGGTAGAAAAGGAATTGAAGTACAGGTCATGGTACACAAATTTGAAATTATTGTGAAAGGCCTACTCGTGAGCTTTCATATGAGGGGTAGCCCCGTGGGTTGGGGGTTGAAGAATATGCCCACGGTATTTCCCGCCTGTCGTAAGAGGCGACTAAAGGGAAGGACTTGCAACATATTTGAGCTGTATTTGAAACCAAACTTGAACATGAACCGTATTTGAAACCGTACCTTTTTTCTAGTTGACACTATATAACACATTCGTGTTGGTGTGTCGTTAAATCTCATTTAACTAACTAACAAACTCAAATGGGGGTAGCTTGTGCCCGTTGAAAACTTCTACAAGCCTGAGGGTCCGGAGGCCACGAAATTGACCAAAATTATTGCATAAGTCAAAGGGAGAAATAATTAGTGGTATGCTTCCATAAGACCTTGCATTGACTTTACTCTACAAAATGTTGAGGTTTGAAGGATGAAAGGTTAGTCACGTCTTGTGTACGTTCTGAAAATGCAACTCCTCTGCGAAGGGTTGTCTTGTTTTGGTGTTCGCCCCTCGCTTTCAGTGGTTTGTAAATAATAGTTTCTAAACCAGAAAGCCCAAAGGCTTAGTGTTTCCTTGTTGAGAGGGGGTGATTTGTTGCACTGAGTTCATCCCGCAAATTTATACTTCTTGACTATATCATTTTTTGCGATGTTTTCACACCTCTGTTGACCTCATACGGCATTTGAACCCCACGAAAAAGTGAGTAACAAATAAAAAAAAAAAAAATGAAAAAAAAAAAAATGTTTTAGGGAGGATTCGTACCGTTAGCGTGAGAACCCAAGCTCTTATCCACTACGCCATCAATGAACTGTTTCTACGTTAGGTATTTCTAATTATGTTTTAGTCACAGCATCCTTTTCACGTGTTCATAATTTGGTAACTGTAACTAGAATCATTTCTGTAACAGTTATACTTGTGAAAAATAATGTTGTTCTCTATAACTTTATCTTTGGAATGGTAGAAAATTCAGGTCTTACTTTTCGACAGTCACGAAACATAGAACGCAGTTTAGAGGTACCGCTCACTGTCTAATTAGTTTACGAGGTTTTCATAGTTTCACCTCTGATGACCTCATACGACCTTTGACGTTCCAACAAATCCATCTTTATACCAAGTATGAAAAGGATGCATCATCCCTGTCTTGAAATATCATGTTTTTTCAAGGTTTTCGGCTTTTGACCTCTGATGACCTCAAATGACCTCTGAAGTCCTCTGAAAACAAAAGGGTTCTTTCTTTCAATATGATAGTTATATACCAAGCATGAAGATTTTCCATCATTGCTATCTTGAGATATCGTGATCACAAGCAGTTTTTAGAATTTCGTATTTTCACCTCCGGTGACCTGAAATAACCTTTGACCCTTAATAAAAATCAATAGGGCTCATCTTTTGATTATAACTCATCCAATTGCCAAGTATGAAAAGCATCCACGCTTCCTACTTAGAGATATCGTATTTACAGGGTTTTCGGTTTTTGACCTCTGGTGACCTCACATGACCTTTGACCTCCACTAAAAACAATAGGAATCTTTCTCTCAATATGATAATTCTATATCTCAAGTATAAAAAGAATCCATCATTGCTATCTTGAGATATCGTGTTTACAGGCCAAGCGTCACAAACACACATACATCCTGATCCTGATTGGCCATGTCGTAGTCGACGAAGCCCCATCAACGGCTGTTCAGTGGTTTATCACCTCTGCGCATGTGGGCCCTTTCGTGGGATGCGAGTCCGCCAGGATTGCCGCAGATTCTGTTGCAGTAAGAACATCGGAGGGAGTCTGCATCTTTTGGTGTATTTTGGACATGCTGCGAATGCACCCTCATGTGTCCATGAATACCAGTTGGTGAGGAGCAGTCATTGTGGCAGATGTGATTGGTTCTGTAAAGTCCGGCCTGCATCTGTCGCTTCAGCTGTTTCTCTGCAGCTTTTTAGTCCTCCTCTCAGACTCCATGTGTTCAAGTCCTTGGTGTATGGCAGTTCTCCACTTGCGTCTTTCAGAGGCAGTGCTCTCCCAAGTGCGCAAATTAATACACACACACACACGTGCACACAATCTCCCACGTGATTATTATATTTTCCTCAGTGCTGTCAACAAGGAATCAAAAACATCGCCTTACACATAAACACATAGGAATCTGGTTACTCTCCAAGGCAGAGTTAAGCTTGCTCGCATTTTGCAAATCTTTGCAAAACTTGTCGCACATGATCCCCTTTAAACGTACACAATCAGCCAAGATAGGTGCAGGAGTAACACACGTCCGTCGGGAGGGCAAACATCTTTCTGGCGTCATTTAGCAACGGATCTAGGGGAGTGCCACACGAAAAGTTATGGTCATTCTGAACAGGTCGGGGTGTCATGTTTTGCCCGGTCCACTAAAGGGAAGGAAATGCCGATAGAGAAAACGACGGGCCTAGTGCAAAGCAAGTGTATGCGGGGTCGTCAAGGCCCCAGGTGGGGCCTATACACTGTTAGCACAAATTAGTCAAACATTGTCTGATACGCCTAACCCAAGTTATTCAAAGGCGTTTGACTAATTTTGTACCAATTGACTAGATTTCTGACCAATTTTCAACCTCTTTGACCAATTTTTTACTAATAATTATTGGTCCATCATTGTGCAATTAGTCAAATATCATTAGAAATTGGTCAAAATGAGTGACTAAAATGGGTTAGGCGTATCAGACAATGTTTGACTAATTTGTGTTTACAGTGTAGGCAACACTTAGATGGGAGCCCAAAATGTGATAAATCAAGGGTTAAAATATTTGCAAGAGTATGATGCATACCCTACCTTAAATGTCATTTTTGCACTATTTCTTTCCGTACAAATTAAGTTCTAAGATTTCTTCCCTTTTTTAACATGTCACTCTTATGTCTGTATATAAATACGGACACATTCTATAAATATAAGCCAAATTTAGATAGATATAATAATAAGACTTTTCCTGTATTTCCGTGTACAAAATAAACGGAAAATCCTGTTAATATCACATCTCCTTTTTATATCACATCTCCCTTGATCTATGTATGGTTATACAAAGGAGCAAAAAATTTACCCTTGTCAACAAAAATGAATAGACTTTTGTGCTGGTCTACATAACATAAAAGAGTTGGAAATGAGTGACTTTGTCATGGCAACGTAACTGCACAGAGGAAGACTTCGACCGAAGATTATGGATACCGTTGCTTGGTAGTTTTTGAATGGTTGACTTATTTCCAGGGAGATTTTGGTTACTTCATGAATTCATTAGCTGGTTCGACAAAGTACAATTTGCAACCGAAGAGGGAGAAGAGGCCTCGACGTTACAAATGCCCATCAGTTGTCGTTGCTACGGTGTCCCTTTACCTCAAGGTTGTAGACTTTTGAGTGTCGACGTTTCAATTTTAATTTGATCAGAGTATTGTAGGAGGGCGTCGAATTACAATCCATATATGTTAAGTATCGTTAAGGCAGAAAGCTCCGAAGCATGTCTACAGGGTTGAAAGTTTTATTTTAATGCGTTTAGCTGACTTGGAGATAGATCTTGGTGATAGATGTGTACTTTAAAGGCCTCCATACAAACTGACTTCTTTCCGTGAGAAGTTTGCTGTCATGCTTTGAAAAGATGTCCAACCATTTGACCACTAATAATTAATTCATAAGTAAGCATGTTCAAAATCTAAAAAGAAAAATCTGCAAAGGTCTTGTTGGTATGCCCCGCGACAGATCGATTAGATCACTATAGACACCACGAAGCTGAAACTATACTTATAAGTTTAAAACATGAAAAAATAAGGGACATAAGTTGTTTGAAAATCAGTTAACACAACTACATACGCCACCACTGAAAACCCCAGTATCAAACGTTGCCCTCCTCAAAAGTCCGTATAGGCTGACCTGAATTACATAATAGGTCAACACAATTGCCTGCATACGAGAAGTTTCATCAACTTGTTAACACTGTGCAGCATCTAAAATACGGGTACGAATGGCAGAAAAATCCTCAAGGTTGCAACCAGGAGGGAGAAAATCTACTCTCCGTCATGGAACCCCCCCCCCCTTTGGGAAAATCTTTCATTTTTGTCGGTAGCTTGATGGATACGATGAAGCATTTAATCCCACCTGCGAACAGTAGCCCCGACGGTTTACATCATACCTTTGCGCTCAAGAAGGCAGATTTTTTAAATAAAAAACCCCAAATTTTCAAATTTCCTTCAACAAACCCAAACCTCGGATCTTCGAGTTTTCATCAACAAAATCACAATTTTTTTCATACATTCTTAAATAAAACCTGCGACCAAAAAGTGTTCTTTCGCCATTTTTCCGGTAACCGGTCCCCCTTATCGGGGCTTCAGGTGCTGGCCCTCTAGTCGGGGAGTTTGAAGTACTCCCCGTTCGTTAAATTCTGGCCACCCGTGTCAATTGGTGAACTGGATCGGTTTAGTAGTGTATCTTTCTTCATATACGTCTATTCTTTCTCGACTTTTCTACCAGTGGCATACCGTACGACTGAGTGATATACTTTGTTAAATTGTGGCTGATCTTTCAATAATCTTAGTCACTTTTAGAACTACCTAAAATATCATTGTCCATGGATCGTCGACTTATGTCGTGGGAATATAAGTGAGATAAAACTGTCTCTAGCCCAATGATTGTATTTACTCCAAGCCATGCAAGCCAAAAACTGTTTTTTCCCCGAACAGCAAGCAACAGCAGTAACGGTTGAGTTTATCTGTCATGCTCCAGGGTAGTACCTTTCTTCTCCACTAGCTTACCCGTTAACTTTTTCAACCCTTGCCTGCATGATGGACGAAGGGTGGCTTTGTTTATTATTGTGAGTGTGTTGCAGAGTTGAACAAGCCTCTCTACCTTTCGCGACATTCATGACCACATGTACACTTGGGCAAAAGGCCGTAACCATGCATTGCAAGCCCTTTTTTATGTGCGTGTTTCACTCTCCCGAAGTGCCAGTTCTTTAACATTTTGGAAACTCTCCTTATTGGTTTTTTCAGCACTACCAAATACTTCCAAATAAGAGTTCTTATCAAAAAACAAAGAAGCAAAGAATAAATTAATAAAGAAAAATATAAACAATCATAAGGATTCATGTGAAGAGCAAGAATGACTTGATTCTTGTGACACCAACAGGACCAACCTATCTACCTAGAAAACTTTTTGCCACAGCACAAGTTACAAAGAAAAAAATATTCGTCAATTAATTCATCTGTTCATTAATTTCCACACACACAAACCCTACAAATATCTGCTTTTACTATGCCCAATGATCCTATAGCAAATTAACAAACCCATTCAACTTTTCTGTATGTCAAGGAATGTCGCAGTCATAGAACATACGGTGGTCAAAAGTTATTTCTTTTATGAAAATTCATGATAAGCAATCGTTTTAGTGAACAATACAGCAGTTAAACAGCCGTGTTTTAATCAAAAGGTGTCTTTTTCATAAAACACTAGACAACGCCAGGTACCTTTAACGTAGAAGGCATCTTTCGTGGGCTACCGTTTCCAGCAAGAAAACACTCATTTTTGTCGCGATAAGCAACGAGACAACTTGCTTTCGTTTGCTATCGCCTCGCAACTAAACAGGTTTTGAATAGGTTGTGTGAGTATCTCAAACATTATGTCTTAGTAATTCCTGCATTTAATTAAATTTCATTCTGCAGTTTTGCAGTTAAAGTGAGGACAGACCTTTCTAAAGTTTCAGAGTACAATTGAAAGAACAAGCGTGTTCGTGTAATCATGACATGAATATAGTTGTGTGATATCATGCATTAGCGGCTCGCCATAGGGGCACGGGGGGGCACTTGCCCCCCCAAAAGTTTGCAAAGCATGGTCTTCAATTTTCAAAAATAAAAATAATAAAAAAAAACATGTAATTTGAGATGGGTTAGGCCCTCCCTTTTCCTTAAGTGGGCTTAAAATTAAAGAAGTGAATAACTTTCCAATGTAATGCAAAGGTTAAACATTAATAAAGTGCTTTCAAAACGACATTTTTTCGGCGCGCTTCGCGCGCGTTTTCTCAGTTGCTTGTTTGTAATCTGATTAGCTTAGGCATCGTAATGTCAATTACAGAGTGTAACGGTAATGCTGGAGTTAAATGCCCATAGTTTTGCAGACACTTCAGAGCTTTCGGGGTCATTAGATACACAACCCATTAGCCATGTTGATTATCATCCACGACTAAAAGCAGTTTTGCCAGGGTGTCACCTGGCCAGATTAGCATAGGTATCTGTCTACAAAAAGTTGTAACGGGCATGTATTCTAAAAGTGTTGTGTTTCCCATAGAAGGAGAGGTTTCCCTTCCCTTATCCAAATTGACAGCGCCGTTGGCCCACGAGCGGTCTTTTGACTGTCAAATGGCCTGTTATAAGCAAAAGGTTCTCCACCTCTGTGTTAAAGTATACCGTTTCAATTGATTTAAAATAAACACACCAAACAGTCATTCTAAGCTCAGTGTGATGAGACTTTTGACTAGTGGCCTAGCTATTTGTATATAGGATGAGACGTCGTTCTGAGTTAGGGGAATTCCTCTCCCCCTTTAAAAAATTTCGTTTCGGAACGGTACTGAGATCCAAAATACTTAGTGCTATCATTTCATCGTTTTCAAGTTTCTTCATGCTCGAAATTTTCGTTAGTTTAAGAAAACAATCCAGAAAACCAACATTTTATGGCTTCTTGGCAAAGCTGAAACATATTGTGACACAATGAAAGAAACAATAAAATATTTAAAGGTGGGGCTCATTTTATACAAATGGATCAAGCCGTTTTGCCCATTTTACCTGCCTCTTACTCCACCCCTATGGTAGTACGGTAGCGATCGGTTGATATGGCTGTATTTATTTTTAAAGTAGTCAGCTCATGACTAACTCCCTGATATGGTTTTTGAAGAGCTTTTGAAACTACATGGGCATCGCTGTAATACATAATAATAAGCATACTCCCATAGGCGTAGGAGGCGGGGGACTGGGGGGCTGCAGCTCCCCCAACAAAATATTTTTGTGAAAATTCGGGCAATATTCTGAGAATTTTTCGGGCACCTACTGAAAGAAAATTAATGCAATAATGTAGCTTAACGGAAATCGATACTTTAAAAAACTTCCTTGGTAATCAAAATATAGTTCTGATTTGGATTGCGCCATCACCTATATATTCGGTATTAATTCACCAGTGTGTTTTCAATGGTTAAACTTATATATTATGATTATTAGTGGTGTATTTGAGGAGCCATTAGGCCATGCATTCCCCCGTCACTGACGCCGAATTTTTTAGTACCTAAAATAAGGCACAAAATTTACTTCAAAGGTAGCATATGTGGCATCAGATTGCATGTAAGGACACCTAATTTTTCAAAAATTTTCAAAGGGTAGGGGGTGATGCCTATTTTGTTCTTTTTAGTCCCTAAAATTCGTACGGTAAATTTTTTAACACAAATTTTACTTCAAAGGTAGCATATGTGGCACCAGATTGCATGTATGGACACCTAATTTTTCAAAAAATTTTCAAAGGGGAGGGGGACACCCCTCCCCTCCCCCAGGCTGGCGATCACACAACACAGTGCCTGCCCCACCCCCATGAGAGAAGTCTTGGCCACACCACTGATTATTATCATCATTATTGTAACGACTTCCCCCAGAATTATAACCAATATGGAATAGACAGTAACGTGGCAAATTATTGTATGCAATTGGTAATGCATGCCTATATGATATGTACATTAACATTTTGAACGCGCGGGGAGCGCGCGGAAATTTTTGTTTCTACTTTTCGGGCAGATCGTTACAGCCCCCCAAAACAACTTGGGCCCCTACGCCTATGCATACTCCTATTTAGGCTATTGTACTATCCGGAGCTGACCAGTAATATTGCTGGGGGGTCTTCCCAACCTCCCTGAATACGGATTTGAGTTTGCCCCCCCCAAACAAAATTTCTTAGAGCCGCCCATGGTGATATGTATAGTCAGCATATCCTCAGTGACATCAGAGTTGTAACGCTATGATGTAAATAACGTTATGTAGACCTTTCCCATGATCAACCACAAATGGAAGTCATTGTGGCCAATATTCGACGAAAATGGTTTGAAGATAACATCCCTATCAACTACCACTGGACTCCTTTTATTAAGAAAACGGGAATTACGGGCTTATAAAACAAACGGGTCATTTCCTCTAAGGTCAATAGGAAACAGGAACAACTGTATGATATGTACAGATTGTGATACGATTATCGTGGAATAACGTAGTGAGGAATCTTTAGTCTAAAATAGCGAACTATTGGCCTATTGTTACATGTTTCATTTCCATCTTCAAGGCACACCTTTGTGTAGAGTTATAAAATTTGAACTTCATTCCCTTTACTTCAAAACGGCGGCTGATGGCACAATATTTTTGATGTCATCCTTCCATTAGTGAAATTATTTGCTTTTTATTTTCAATCTTCTTTTCCAAGCTAAAATGCTTGAATGACCTTTAAAACTGATCTTCTTGCAAGCATTTTGTGAAGTGAACTCAGATACTGACACAAGTCTTATCAACCCTTAATTATCAGATGGGCCTATGTGATAATAATTTTATAATGACAAGTTTGAGAGCATTGTGGAGAGATAGGGAAGTTAATGGACCGGAAATCTAAGTAATACGTGTCCGGAGGGGCGTTGAAGACCCCCAAAAATAAGAAAAAGAAAGTAAAGAAAATAGAAAGCGAGGTAAAAAGCAAGAACAAAGGAGTACGGGAAAAGAGGGAGGTTTGCTTGTACTGTACCCTAATCCTAACCCCTAATTTACATGATCAACACGTATTTTAACACCATAATACTTTCACTTCATGATGTTAACTCACGGTTGTGTTCAAATAACAATTCATAGTATCTTCTGATATTTATTGAAAGTATTTCTATTCATGATGAATTCAGTGACTCCGGAAGGGCATAAGGGCAGGTGTCCCAATCGATTTTCGACCGGACATTTAAAATGACCAAAGGACGATGAAGTTATATATTTCTGCAAGGGGTAGTCAGAGGTATCTTTCCGCATGAAAAGTGTATTAAGCCTACATTAAGTGTTTTCTATCACAAGTTTTTCGCAAAATACTAAATTATTTGTTTGAAAATTAAGTGTCGTAGTGTAGATCCTGCTTGCAATTTTATAATGATGTCTTATGCAAAATGTCGCGCACGATCATGCACCGGTCACACTCAGACTTTCATACTTTATATTAGCTGTACCCAAGGGCGTCGATTTGTGTTGGACATGGGGGAGAGGGATGGGAAACCTAAAAATGATTTATCTGAATATGTACCCATATACGTATATGTATGTATGTATGTATGTATGTATGTATGTATGTATGTATGTATGTATGTATGTATGTATGTATGTATGTATGTATGTATGTATGTATGTATGTATGTATGTATGTATGTATGTATGTATGTATGTATGTATGTATGTATGTATGTATGTATGTATGTATGTATGTATGTGTGTGTATGTGTGTGTGTATGTATGTATGTATGTATGTGTGTGTATGTATGTGTATGTATGTATGTGTGTGTATGTATGTGTATGTATGTATGTATGTATGTATGTATGTATGTATGTATGTATGTAAGTATGTATGTATGTATGTGTGTTTGTACGTACGTACGTATGTATGTATGTACGTACGTACGTACGTATGTATGTATGTATGTACGTATGTATGTATATATGTATGTATGTATGTATGTATGTATGTATGTATGTATGTATGACACCAGAGACCCGTTTAAAAGTTGCCAACATCTGAATGCAGTTCACTGGAACCAGCATGGAAAGGGTAGTTTTACCTGTTTTAAAAAATGATTAGATGAGATGCTCGTCTCTACTACAGAGATCAAAATGTGCTGAATTGAGATAGTGAATGAACAGAGGGCTCCATGGACCCTAAACTTACCTTTCGAAACATTAAGTCTTACGTTTTCTCAACAAAGCTGTTATACATCAGCAATTGGCGCTCAGAGTACGCTGAAAAATACATTATCAAAGAAGGGAGTATGTTGCAACTTCCCGATGATGATCAAGGCCACCCATAAACCATTTGAGTTGGGGAATATGGATATGGGCTACAAATTAGTTTTCCCTTGGAGATCTTATTGTGGATTTGTTGTCATTCAGTTACAAGAGTTGCAGTTTTATAACTACTTTGGCAATAAATAATTTTTCAAGTTTTATCTGTCGTTGGAATGAAGAGACAATATGAAAGGGGACAATCTGGAGGAGTTTTAATACAATAACTTTTCATTTTTCACACCCTTATGGTAATATAACCCCCATCAGACACCCACTGATGATAGTTGCGTGTGAAGAACACCTAGAAACCCGCATGGTGAAATAAATTTGAATCAATCACAGGGACTGTAAGTGAAAAAAGCATTATTTTAACATCACAATATCCACGCAGTAGTTTAAATTAAGAAGCTAGTTTCCGAGAGAAGCATTCATAGATATGTTTCATTAAAAGCTGAAAATAATCTTGTCTATAACGAACAGGAGTCTTGTCAAATATTTGGTGGCGCTAGATTTGGCTAAAAGTGAACTAAGTTGTTTTCCTTTTAACCAATTCTGGTAAAGTTTGAACCAAATTTTGTCAAATATTTGACAAGTTCGAGTTCGTGCCCCTATATGGAATCGACTGTTTTAGAGCACTGGGCAACTCGCAATGCTGGATGGGTGTATCCCAATCAAGTGCGTTAATCTGAAGGCCCGGAATGTATAGTTGAATGTAATATTTGCCTGTGTGCATCAACTGGTCAAAGAGTGTGTCAGTACTCACCGGGTGTGTATGTGGCAACACATGCGCGCGAATCTGCCCCCTTCTCGTCCTATAGACAGTTACAATTCTCCCGACTATGTTACTCCTGGCCCCTTCCAATATTGTTTTGAGCCCTTCCTTGTGCAGACACAAACCTAGTTTATTGCTTAAAGCCGCACACTGAGTTGATATTGATAATTTTGTGAGTATTTTGAAGACCACATGACAATGCTTATATATTTATCAAATTATTCAAGTTTGACATCCAACACTTATGCAAAAACTAAAAATTTGGAATTTTTTGGACCCTTGCGTATAATGGTCATGTGTAATTATGATTTATACTAAGGTGGAAAAGTCTCTGGTTGCGAATTTTTGAAAACCGAATTGAATCATTTATTAATTATGAAAGTTTATTTGATTGCAGGGTATGGAGATAGTCTTAGTTTAACCTGTCATTAGTACATGAAGAAAACTTGAAAGGTTTGAAAATGTTTTGTGAATTTCACGACCCAACTCAAAGTGCCTCTTTAAGGTCAAATCCTGATGGGCATAAAAGGCCATAATATCTAATGAGAACATTCTCTGCGCATGATGTGTAATGTGAGCTCAACAAAGACCAATCGAAAATTTTGCTTTCTTCCAACAGTCCAACCAAAATGAATTTGGGGGGATGAGTGTCTGTCTTTAAGAGCAAAACCAAGAGCCCGGGCGACTGGTCGCGGGGGATGCCCCCTTCCACCACCTCTGGACTCAGCACTGAGACACTTAACTTTTCTTACAAAATATGTTTATCATGTTGTTGAGAATGAATTAAGAATCAAATCGTAAGAGAAAGAGGATAGAACTTCTAATGGATTCAATTTTGCGTTTTTCCGAGAATCACGCTTACACGGAAGAACAATAGCCTAATTGTGGAACGTTTACCTTTCAGCCTTTATAGAGCAAACAAATCTGAAACGAGTGTTAAAGGTATATGTAGCTGAAGAAGAAAGCGCGCGTAGCGCGCGAAATTTTTTTGTAATTTAAGAACAAAAATGTTACAGAAAACAAAATACGTACATTATAAAACGTCTTTTGGGATCAATCTTGGTCAAAAATCGCCTGGAGCATACCGAAGCCATCGTTTACATGTACTAAAATTTTTACTTTCGATTGATTTTCCTTATGGGGGCACAGTGATTTGCACGGGGGGGGGGTCCCCGCGCCCCGACCTGGCTACGAGCCTGCTAATATTACCGCCGTTGACAAAGAAAATTGAGTAAGATGAAAGGGATTTCGTCCCCCTCAACCAAAATACTAGGGATCATGCCGTATAAGCCTTCACGCAAATATTAGCAGATATTGCAGTTTTTGCCAAAATACTGAAGGTTAGGGAACACCTTTAACCAAATTATTGGAGGAGACTATGTCTCACATACACAAATTATAACAAATATGGCTGCACTTGACCTACTCTGAGGGACAAAGTTATGATGTTTCCAACCAAATCGTATAGAGGCCTACCAATGCTTTATTAATCACCGAACATGTACTCTAATTAGTGCGCGAGCGAAGCGCGCAGAGGAATCATCGTTATTCATGACTTCTGAGTCATCTGAAAATCTAATATTTACATAAACATCAACCATATGACTGGAGGGGATTGTCTGACACTCACAATATCAGCAAGTACTATGGGGGACGAAAGGTGGTCCATCCCGAACCAAATTATGGGTTGATTGAAGGGGCATGTTCCCCATCCTCCCCCGATCGCCGCCCTTAGGTGTACCCCTTTAGTACGGAAACAATATAGCCACAGTTCTTAAGTGGAGTTGCCAAACGGGCGTTAGTCACTTGACCAGCACATGTTTTGTAAGAGCCAATGCATTTTTAAGGAAATACTTAAAGTACTTCGCCAGGAATACCCGTTCTTTGAAAGAAAAATGGATCAGAGATCTGTTACAGGGTATACTGCCAGTATATGTGATTGATTTATAATTGTATCAACTGAACAATAATTTATTTGCCTTTCCATACATACTCATGACCGGTCTGTCCTTCTTCGATCTAATACATATCCAAGTTTATGTACAAAGGAAGGATTGAATATATGTATAATGATTAACAGAAGCTATTGGTGCATCTTGAAGGCTTTATTTTATAGCAAAACATGAACTTGGGGATCAGCTAACAAATCGATGACATATTTTGGTTATTCACTGGGCGGCGTATATTTACAATGGACTTTGACTATATGAAGATTCTTCTGTATATATTGGCTCCTTAAACATGTGTGCAAACAATATTATTGGGCTTAATATCATTGCTTCTCGTCAGCCTGTACTTTATTTGATTTGTTATATGCTATATATTATTGGGGCAAGGAGAACTTATGAAAATGATATTTTTCTTACGAAAACTCCACCACGAAGATACCCGGCGGAGCGGACTCTGTTTGCTCAGCCCCTCTTTAAGGCTTCCCAAACACCGTCCACCCAAGCGAAGAGAACTGCGTCCAATTTAAACTGAATTCATTACCATAATATGACTTGTTCATGTACTCTCTCATTATTCATGCTATTGTTTTTATTGAGGTGAATGTGTATACTCTGGTAGCCGTAAAACTGAAAGCTTAGACTGAAACCTGAGACGTCCGATCATTATTGTTTTGCATAAACACCTGTGCTGTGGGTACTACCACGGATCGGAGTGGGCACTACAATGACATACCAACACTGTAGGTGACACAGGCCACTGTATGATTTAAACATGACCAGATGTTGCATTGTAATGAATGTTCACTAACAATCAATTAGTCTTAAAGCCATATATTTCTATGAATATTCAAGTAATTTGTTCTGTGTTCACTTGGAAAGGCGTGAGGGATAGCCTATGACTGGACAAGAAATAGTAGACATATGCCGTACAGTCTTCTACGTTGGCAATCCCCGGAAACATGCCTCCAGTCTTGACCCCCGGCCTCTGTTTGCCTACGTAGCAGGCTGTACGACATATTCCTTGTTCAGTCATATCCCTGGTTTGGGAAGCTGAGGAGCTGAGCAAACAGAGTCCGCTCAGCGCGGGTAGGCCTCTGTTGGCAAACCCTATCCTACCATTTCCTGTATTCTAGATTTTTCGCTCGATTGTCGACTTTCTGTTTGGGACTGAACACTCGACAGGTGCAGGGGATACGGGGTGCGGCGTGGGTACGGTGTCACTGGAGGGCCCAATTTTTATTCCCCTCGCTTTTCTGTTGCCACCGTGGAACCCACACTTGAGGCGGATTCGACCCCTTGTTGCAGGTGAGCGCGTTGTCCTCTAACGTCATCTTTAGTGTACCTGTCAGGCCATATTGTTCCTGAATAGCTGTTCCCTTCAAAATAATACACTTTATACCGGCCTTGTTTGAGTCCTCTCGACAGTCAAAATTGACTGAAAATCAAAGACATGGTATAGTCGTCATAATTTCGGGCACTGACTTTGCTTTTTTCTTCACCCCGTATTCACCTCATCCCGCTCCCACCAAACACACTCACCCCCGTTCCTACGCCGATCTATTACATTTTCGCAATTTCAAATATGGCACATAGCCTAGACTGCAAATTGTTTGTGTATAGATTACATGTACACAAATTTAGCTCTGTTTTATCCTAACCGGGCCGGTTTTGTATTGATTTGGCCTTTTCCATTGATTTTCGTTTTTCATCAGACTGCATGCAAACAGGTCTAAAATTGTTGTCTCCCCAAAATAAAGCTGATCATATACAGCAGCAATTGTACAGGCCTACACTGCTTCAAGTGCGACAACAGCATTAGACTATTCCAAATCCTGCGATTCATTTAATAAAGCGTCATTTATTAACCATCAAAATATCAGACACATGATAGTATACTTATTACTTTTTCACAGCACTTAACAACAGCTATGCGTTGTAAAGACGTTGAGCCTAATTACGTATGAGTTACTCCGATCTCTGTAGTGCGTTCTCGTGTAAGGTCGCACTATAGTATATGACTTTGAAATATCGATGTAATACAACTTACCGATCATCTTTTCCAAACGTATCACTCCACCAGTCAAGAGTTTCTTGCTACAGTATGAGAGTTAAGCACAATTTTTAATATTTCACTGTAAAACCTACAAGTCCACTGGTTTTCTCGAGCTTACCTACACAGAGGATTCAATGGCACCAAACACGTAAAGCCTGTGTACTTGATAAGATCTAGTATTTCATTAAAGAAATTGGTACAATACCACACGTGTTTAGTGTTGTCTTGGTTCCTAGCAGTGTGGAAGCAATGCGTTACAGTTTTCTTTTAGATTGTGTTGACCTAATGCAAATGTTTGAGAGCTCGATGTTTGCTTGCGTTGCTAAAGAAGCATCTTATCGAAGACTGATAAAACAGATTCTTCCACTACAAAGTTCGCATGCGTGGTAAAAGTATTGAAAGGACGTAAAAATTAAAGAGGGGGTAGAAAAATTCATAAAATGGCAATTTAGCTAGCTGAAAACCGAGTTGGAGAAATGTGTCTCAGTATGGACATCAATATATATGAATACAGGGAGAGGTGGGGTGGAAAGGGGCTAAATGTGCTAGATATGTTAGCCTTCTTGGGAACGCTTTTTAAATGAATTGCTTGAATAAACGATGTCCTTGTGCTTGCTTATATATGGCATAGCACGATGCCACCAGTTACTGAGAGAGTAATTTATTGTGCTGTTTTTACTGGCTTTGTTTAGATTACTCTTCGACTCTTCTTCGACTTATTTCCCGATATCCTGGACTCTAACGAAGTGGAAGATTCCCAAATGCTCATACAAAGCCGTTGAATCGTTGCACCCGTCCTAAGGCATCGGTATAATACAACTAAACCCTACCATCCTATTGTCCAGTTGGGGTACATCATGTTACCAATCCCATCACCTCAGGTCGTTGCAAATACAAGAACCTCTGAAATACATTTCTGTGGAAGATGGTAGTGGCAATCAGTTTCGAGCTCACTACTTCATCAGTTTACATGCATTATACACCCATAGGCAAAACTAAGAAAGTAAGAGCTGACCAATTTACGGGGAGGGGGAGGGGTAAATTCGTTATGTAGAACAATGTTAGCTAATGAAGACAATCAGAGGCGTGTGCAGGGTTTTGGAGGTGGGGGACACAGCCCGTGAATCCCCGACTTGTCTGAAGGAGTGTCACAAGTGCAGCGAAGGTTTCACTTTTGCGAGCGTGGGGTCTAGGGGCCCTTTCTAGGCCCGACACTGGCGGTGTCCAGGGGACGAGGCCCTAGGAAGCTCCTGCGATATGAGATAATAAGACAGCCGAAAACTGGTGCTAGAGTTTCATTGATCAGGTTTTTTGTTTCGGATATTGTGAAATTTGATGTCAATGACTGAGAGTTCAGGTTAATTAGAAGCCAGCCAATGAACTTAGAAAACATATCCATGAAATGAACAATTCTTGAAATATTTCTTTGCCGGATTTAAGAGCTGGTTTTGTCGTCAGAGGTGAATATGATGGGTAGGAAATTTACACGTGTATTACTTTCAACACGCTAGACTCTTAAGCAGAAGGGCTTTTTCGGGTGTATTTACCTAATTAATTACACAAGGAAAGCCCATAATGTGAGGATTAAGGCGACGTTAGGGTTCAACTTGACTAAAAGAGGCATAACGTAGGAGCAGCAAATTGTTTCCGCCAATAGATAGGGTCATTCAGCACACAACTGAGACAAATTTTGCATGTACTGTATTCCTATAAGCAGCGAATGGACCTGGGACTTGTCAACTCCGTGAAAGCTCCCTGAATGGGCCAACCATAATCCTCATATGGTGGCGGGTTCCGTCAGGAATTTGTCATAGGTGTGATTCCTAAACTAGGGGGCTATACGGGACCAAAGTGGACCTCAGCACGATAGAGGTTAAGACTGAGGTCAGATTTGGCATTCCGAATGGTCTAGGTTGCAGGAAACCCCACTCTACAACACAACTGACTGGAATCTGTCTAGTAACATGCGTGGGTCTTGAGTATGAGAGAATATTCGGCTCCATAATCGCCCCGGATTGTTGGAACTGCATTCTAAGCCACTTCGACGAATTTGTCATTAGAGTTCTTCTAGTGACGTTATTCAACCTGTATAGCCTACAGGGCTGTCATCACCAACTACTGGGAGAAAATCTCGCATACCTACATCCCGAGATTGCAGGAAATCGTTTTCTAAATATCTGAAACACAAACCTGTCACTATACAATTGGGCGTATATCTAGACTCTGCAGTTTTTTTAGAGAATTTCATTCTGCTCCCTCTGTAATAAGATTTCTACATGTTGCTTTATGAAAGTATGCACTCCGAGGGTGGCCGGGGAATCAAGGAGGTACAGACTCAAGGTTAGGGGCAAACTAGAGGCCGTCAGCAAAGCCAGGACAAAAAAAAAGGAGAAAGACATTCGACGAGAAGACTACCATGGTGCTGTACGGAAAATTTAAGAATTACAACAAAGTAATAAGGACTCCGTTTGATAATTCAGCTTTGGGTGCTTCTTCCCCCTCTTTATCCCCCGCCTCTCTCCCTTTACCTTAAATGCCCCACTGAGTGATTCCCCCCCCACTGAGTGATTTCGCCCACTGAGTGATTTCCCCCCACTGAATGATATCCCCCCACTGAATGATTTCCCCCCACTGAATGATTTCCCCCCACTGAATGATTTCCCCCACTGAGTGATTTTCCCCCACTGGCCACGGGGGTCTGTGCCCCCTAAACAAGAACAAGCTACTGAAGACAAGCGTGCTTTATATTTGGACACAGGGAAAATTTTAATTAGAAATATATTACTTTTATTTGTGGTTATCAAGAAGTATAATTAATCGTACAATAAAACTGTGATAACCTTTCGGAGTTCATTTCCCACGGACTTTATTCCACCCCAACCCTCATAAATTAGTGGCCCTAAAGATATTTCCAGGTAAATTTTCTAGAAGTATACGGTATAAACAAAATGTATCATAAAAACCCAAAGGCCTACTTACCGCTCTTCAAATAGCACTGCCTGCCACCCATACAGAAAAGTAGATCATCTATGTTTCAAAGGCACTGTTGGCTATTAAAAATAATCACGGGGAGGCTATACGTGCATTCTGCTATACCACGTAAATCCACACACATGACTATACGATTCGGACCTTGAACTTGAAAAGGACGGTGTGATAAATTGATCTAAAAACGAAAAACTATCACTGTCTTTTCGTGCTAGTGCTGTTTTCATAACACAGGTGATACGCACGATCGATTCGCTGGAATGTCTATTTGTGATACAATTGTTACTCAATGAAACCAGCAAGTTTGAAATTTGTCTTCGGAGTTCAGAAGTGAACGGGGAGGTGTTGCTTTCACAATCACTCAGTTCTGTTGTTAACATGTGAACGGTTGCAGTTAAATCAGATATCAAAGGAATATTTCAAAAGATCTTGAAACGATGCATTGGGTTGGCTTTCAATACAAATTCACACCGGTTTACATGCCATTGTTTACCTGTAACATGAAGGGTAACAAGTGTAGCTTTCTATTAAATTCACGTTTTCGATCAAGTCAAGGTCTGTCTAGTGATGAATTCTAGGCCTATGGAATAGTTTTGATGGGGCTGAAGCGTTTCTTCACGGAAATACCTGAGAAAATTGCCTATTTTCCCTTAAATTTTTCCAAGAAAATAGGTTTTGCTGCGGCTCATACCGCAATGTTCCTTTAACATCCATCCCCACCCCCATCCCCTCTAAGGGCTTCGGAATGCAAGTCCCGTCCTTCCCTCGCACATAAATCCATTCACCACCCCTGTAGCCTATTTTCTTTTGTACAGATTAATTGAAATAAACGAACATTTTTTGGGAGGTGGCATTATTGTCCATTTTATCTTAAGCCTGAGTTCACTGGTCTTTTATTTTTTATTTTATTTATTTTAATTCTTATTTTTTATTATTATTTTGTCAAGTTGTTTTCTGATTCCGAAAAAGAATTCCTATAGTCACTTGACGCTGATCATTTAAAACGACTGTAGAGTTCGTGTTTTAGTTTCGACTATGATTCTGACCAGTACACCTTCCCCCGCCCTCGGTGTACACCACTTGAAGCCGATGACACTTTTGGCACTTTTTCCTAGTGTGCGTAGCGGCTCTCGGTGGCTTTCGCCATTGGGTCCTCCCGTTGATAGTTCCTTCGTAGCGACGGGCTGCAAGAAAAGTTTTACTCGCTCCTATTAGAGGTCATTTATCGCGGCCGTACATTTGCTCTGTGCCCTGGTGGGTTTGTTCGTCGTGACCCTTCAGAGCGCTCTAGAACTTGTGAATCACAGGAAGTGCACTCTGCGCACCGTATGTATAAGTATCCTGGCACTTAAAACTACAGGACAAAACCAAACGGATCATTACAATGAAATTTGGAAAGGGTATGTTTCCAAGTGAAATTCACCCTCAGATGAACTGACTACGTCAGTCTCATTCAAATGTTAATACTTTCTGTCCCCCTCTTCCAAAAAAATGTTTATGTCACTTTAATATCCCCCAGAAAAAGCAAAGGTATGATTGCGTATGTGTTTCATTAGAATCAGGTGCGTAGCCAGCCCAGTCGGCCCTACGTGGGGGTGAGGGGAGGAAAGAAACTTAAGATGTTCAAAATTTAGGTCTCTTCATGTCAAAAATATGTTAAAATCATGATAGTGTGGATACTCTTTAAATAAAACAAAAATTACAGTACCCAGGTACCCGTCTCATGAGTCTTAAAGGGGAATTTTCATCATCCCAGACAGTTCCAATTCTCCCAACTATGCAACTTCTAGCTCCTCCCATAACTGTATGAAGCTACTACTTGTGCAGGAATAAACCTGTTTTATTGCCTAAGGCCATGTCCTGGTGGGCATACAAGGCTATAAAATGTAATAAAAACTCTCTCTGCCTTGTGTGGAATGTGAGCTACTCTGCATCTTTCAAATTTTCAAACTTTGATGTCAATCAAAGAGCAGTCACCAACTGAGAATTTTCATACCCCTACACTGAAAATATACTTTAGGATGATGACTGTCTGTCTTTAAGTTAAAAAAGCACAAAAAAAATCTGCAAATAACCATGAAGAGGTGGCGCTGTGTAGGCAAAAGGTACCGGTAAGTGTTTAAACCACCAAGTTGCCTTTTAACATACTACGGAGAACCTGCAACGTACTTTACATTTTCGCACGACTGCCTCTACACTGCTGTACACTAATGAGTCAGCTTAAAGGCAGATACTCATCACCCAAAGTATAACTTTTACTTGGGGTTAGGCAGAAGTCTCAGTTGGTAAATGTTCTTTGATTGACATCATCATAGTCACAAAATTGAAAGATGCAGAATAGCTCAAATTTCACAGCATGCACAGGGAGTGTTCTGATTACACATTAGGGCCTAGTGTGCTCACCAGGATATCACCTTAAGCAATGAACTACTGAAGGTTTGTGTCTGCATAGGGAGAAGCTAAAGACAGTTGAGGGCGGGGCTAAAAGTAGTTGGGAGAATTGGAACTGTCTGAGATGATGAGTGTCTGTTTTTAATAAATATGTATGTTGAAAAGACTGAAAATAGTCCCTTTGTGAAAGAGTATTCACATTAGTTTTTCATCTCTTGTGTCAGTCTCATACAAGTCTTGTGGTGGCAACTTTTTTCTATCACAATTCCCTCGCTCACATTCTCCCTTACATGCTTACTCAAAAACAGATGTGCCGGAATATATCTACATACAAACATGAACAATCAAAATTTCACGCCTTTTTTTACCGTCCAAGCAAGTCCTTAAAAAATCCACACACAATTGTGAACCTTCACAAACCAGGCTATCGCACGAAACAGGCATTGTCCCTAGTATTGAAAAAGTATCATAAGAACGTCGATTCATAACAAGGCAGTGTCTAGTTTGTATTTGTTTATTGGGTGCTATTACTCTTTTGAATTCTTTTGACCAGTCCTCTAAAAGTAAACAGATTCGATGGACTTAGTATGTTGACTTTTGTCCTGTTAAGGTGATCTCTGTAAAGTTTACAGATACCAGGCAACGGCATTTAACTACATTAAACAGAAACAAACCGGTTTAATACAATGGAAATAACGGAACTAAAGGTGTGTGTGGTCTTATTGTTAGATTTTTGTGCACTACTCCTTCACTCTTTTCCTCGGGTTTTGTAAATCAAGGGAAAAAAGTTTCTCTGGGAGATGGTGGCACTTTAAAGCATCAGTCCCGTCTTCTTTTCAAAATTTGCAGTTTCGATAGGACGAGGTACGTTGGTCACTCGGTTGTAATCAGTTTGAACCAATCAATGATATTTTTACCGTGAGGCTTTGCTGGATTTTGTTTCTCTGTTTGTGAACCTGTTAACTTGTACTCGTTTTGGATTGTACCAACAACACTAGAATAAACCTAACAGGTATGGTGGAAAGATAACAATTATATTGTACGGTACTCTATTCTATTTAACAATAACAGCACATAAGGCCTATGTAATTAAACTTTTTCATGTCTCAGATTTGTCTGAGAAGGGAACACCTCCCTGATCTGTGTAAATTGCCTCCAGTCACAGGAAAATTGTAATAGTGATACGCACTTAGCATAGGGTTCGGTCCGGTTCAAGAAACAAATATCTGTATGCCGTTATGCGAATACTGATACTAGTGTTTTCCAACTTGAGACTCTGTCGCACTGGTATGTTTTACATATTATTGTGCTACTATAATGTAAGTGGATAAATCTCTATCATGCCTCATAGTTACATTAAATCACGTGATATTTAAGCTGTTTAATCAACTTCATGGACGGTAGCCTACAAATACCAAAAATTCTGCATGTCGGTATTCAATGAAAGTGTACCGCCGGTATGACTAGCCGGCAATACCTTCCATAAGAATGTATCTGGAGTATACCGTTTAAGTCCAAGATTTTATACCTATAAGAGGCATCAACATGAAACAGACAGAAAATAGCTTAAATCGTTTTTGAACTAATCAATGTCAGTAATCATTCACCAAAAGTTTCGCATTACAAGAGCATTGAATGTAGTATGATTTGGAAATGTAAAAGGTTGATGAACAAATTAAGCATAATCTACAAAGCAATGAATTTAACTCTGTCACTAAGAACCTTATTTTTTGAAAAAAAGTTTTACCCGGCTACCTAATTTGAATCGCCTATTAATGTACCGTAAATCATGGTTTTAAAATTATGAAAGATTTCTGTGCAATGCTATAAAAAAGGGCGATCCTTAGAGTTGCAAATCTCAGCGAACTGCTCTAAAAATCGTTCCATCGTAACCCTACAGGTATATGACTCAGATTGTGCTTTATGACTTTTTACCAAAATAGTGATAAGCAAAGAGTGGCTAAAAAGTAAAACCCAACTTTGATCTAATTTGACCTATTACCTATGGCGTTATCAATAACGCATGGCAAGTTTTCATGGATAGATTCCTCCCTACATAGTGTGAATGTGACCGGACTTACGATTTTGGAGTTTGTGGCACACTTTTTTTTATCAAAATTTGGCCAGTGTAACTTTTGACCTCCATTTGACTTTTGAACTCGACCCTTAGCAAACAAAAACACTGTTTTAAGATTTTTCGTATAGTTTTTTTTACATATCACGGGACTTAGTGTCTTTCTCTAACATACTGAGCTGCTAATACGGAAAAATCCCATTTTTAAGCTAATTTGACTTTTGAACTCTGACCTCGGCGGGTTTAGGAGTTCGCGACACACCTTTTCGCAATTTAAATATTCGTCGCATCATTCTCTACGTATCATGTCGTTTAAGTACTTTTCCCAATTTCCCGATAGGAGAACTTTGGCTAATTTGACCTTTAACCTGTGTGACCTATGCTGTCATTAATTACCCAGGCCATCTTCATGGACAGATACAGTACCTACCCACCAAGTTTGAACTTGATTAAAATAACGGTTTAGGAGGAGTAAGCGACACCCTTTTTGCACACACACACACACACACAAACACTTTCTCTCTCACACACAGAGACACTCCCACACATATTTCCATTGCTGATGTAAGGTGAGAATATGTCGATGTCTCATATCCCTGTACATTACATGAAGGGAGATGAGCTAATAAGCACCTTATAGCTACATTCAGTTTATAGGTACAATGTTATTGCATAGTTTACCTTTGTGTACTTACTGTACCTTGTCAAGTACATAAGGCGTTCATTCTCAAACCATGGAGCTATTCCGTCAGCTCCTTGCTCTAACTCACCTCTTGAACCCTCTCGGTGTGGTTTCGAATTAATCTCACATTGAAAAAGAAACCTTTGACTAGAGAACGAACAACGTATAAGAGAGTCCAAGAAAAGAGCAAAACCTCATGCTAATTTCTATCTCAAATTGTCTTATGTTGTAACGTAAAGAGGAGAGGGCGGAGAACTCAACCAACTCCAGCTCCTTTTCCGCAGACGTTAGTTTTTGCATTCGTTGGTAATGAAAGTATACTGAAAATTGTTGTCACTATTGGCAAAGCACATGGAATCCCGGAAAACGAATATTCGCAGTTATTGTGCGTTCAGTATCGTTTGAAGATAGTTATAGTCTTCATTCTAAATACCCACAATTAGTCTGTAATACTACAAATTCGCCCTTTGTTCCTGTACTCCAGGGGGCATTCCACGAGACCAAAGGAGCTGGAATTGGTTGAGTTCCCCACCCTCTCCTCCATACGTGCCTGCCCGAAGATCCACGAGACCGAAGGTCCGCGAGACGGAAAAAAGGGGATCCACGAGACCGAAAATGAGAAAAGGTCCGCAAGACCGAAAATGAGAAAAGGTTCCGTATATTAACAATTATTACGTACGAATACGTTTTTTTTTTTCATAATACGTACGTAATAAATAGTGGCCACGTACAGTGGCGTAGCGAGGGGTTAACTGGGTCATGGCCCAACCCCTGTTAAGAATAAATGAAACCCAAATTTCACTTTCAAAGTTTTCACCCACACACAAAATTATTTAAAAATCATTTCAAAGGGGAGGGGAGAATTCTCCCGTTAGACGCCTTCCTCTTCGACCCCTCTCCCGGAGCATTGTTCACAAAGTCCGACATGATCCCCCTCAGCTGAATTCTGGTTACACAACTATGCACGTACGTATATCCTTAATAGTTCCGGTCTCGCGAACGGGTTTTAAATTTCGGCCTCGCGGACCTTTGGTCTCGTGGACCCTGTTTCATTTTCGGTCTCGCAGACCTTCGGTCTCGCGGACCGTACTCCACATCTTACTCAGGCCCTAGGACCGTATGCACATTGGAAGAGCGTTTTCCGTTCCTGCCAACCCTATTGCGCCTGCACCCCGAGACAAAATCCTGACTATGCGCAGTTGCCAGGGTTGGGAAGTAACGAGTTACAAGTAACGCCGTTACTGTAACGAGTTACATTTTGTGTAACGGAACCCTGTAACGAGTTACATTTGCATTTCAGTAACGGAGCAAGTAACTAGTTACAATTCTGTGTAAAAGTAACTGTAACGGCGTTACATTTGGGTCCCGTTACTTTCCCGTTACAAATAGTCAAAATGACCACAAATTGCATTTTCTTTGAGCTAATAACAGAATAACAGAAAATTTTCAAATTGATGACACTTTGGTAGTAAAATGTAAAATTATTTTCGATATAGGCTATTTATCATTCATCGCTATTATCGACGTCGCCCTCACCGACATCAAATTTTATTCACGATTAGAATCAGAAGTTGATATTAGATGCACACGCTGCAGGCTTACAGGCCGGGCCACTTGATTGTCTATTGAACCAGGGAGTTGTCAAATAGCAACTCCCTGATTGAAATAAGTTTAAAATTGATCTGTATGTCAAAATACTTATTAGACAGATCAATGCTTATTATCCATGAGACCGATTTGTGCGATTATTTGAAAAATACTGAACGGTCCTCTAAGGCTCAGCTGACTTTATGTATTCTAAGTAAAGTCAGCTGGGCCTTGGTTTACTCATATTGTCCTTTAGAGGACACAGTGGAGACAGTGTACCGTGAGAAACGGGTTGGCCCATGGGCATTCAAATACCAGCTTACTTTGAAAGTTTAATCATTGCCTCTTGAGACGTTAGGGCTGGACCCGTGTTCACCCTATCCGAGTCGGAGCTAACTGCGATTCTAGATTCCCGAATCTTTCCGAGCATGGTACTACTCAGGATTCTCAAATTTCTGCCAGTTTTGATTCCAATGGCACCAATTCCGAGACCAGTCTTTTTGCCAATGTATATCATATCACACATACAGATGTTTTAATTCTATCGTACATGTCCACCATTAATTAACAAAGTCATCGTTTGTACTCACTTCCATAGCCTGGCCTCCTGAGTAATTTAGTTGATTGTATGTGACAATACCTTAGATCTGTACATTGTGCACAAATGGAACTTTAAACACTTTTAATGTAACTTTCATATTTGAGAACTCGGCTGGAATGAACTCCGAGTCCGAGTCCAGTTACATCACATTCCGTAAAAATTTCGATTCCGGAACCTTCTATCCCGGGCAAATTCCTAATCTAGAAAAACGCTCTTGAGACCGGCATTAAGCTAACCGAATCCGGACTCTTGCGTTGGAGCCCAGTAAATCTATACGGTGCCAAGCGTTGGTAAACACCGTGCATCCATTTATGCATCTAATTTAACATGTATGGTATCTTTATTTGATGAATCAAACGTATGAATTTAGGCTATATCATATTCTTTTCAATGTCCGTAACTCCTTACACTGGAATAATAGTACGGTTAATATAAAAAAACAGCAGAATATTGAAATGGTCAATGGCGTTAAAAGTATCCTAACAAAGCTAATTGGAAAGAGAAGTGTCCGACTTAAAGCTTTACCTATTGTAAAGGGAAAGTGAATTATGTGCACATGATCTGCATGTATAAACTGCATAGTATCACCATTTCTATGCACTGTTTTATATCGACACAATGTGAAACTTGAAATTTATGGGGAAATATCACTTAGCCCAACCTTAGCGGTGAGGTTTTAAAATTTTACTGCTAACAAATGTATTCATCCTCTTATTATACCATATTTATGCTCTTGAGGGGTGAAGACTTTACTGCTGAAACAACGCTCTTCCCCTTTCCGGCATAGCCGCTAACCTCTCTAAATTAGCCGACTGTGTGATGGGAGTATAAAGATTTCAACCCTCAAAGAAGTACTTTGGTAACTGGAAAAGTTTTGGTTATAACCATATTCCTCTAACAAATAGTTTGCGTAAGCTCCGACACAGTATCATGATTCGCTGCTTCATGTTGAGCATTAGGAGCCTCTGCGACAATGCCCATTGAAGATCAGCTAGCTTCATTGACTTTCTTTGGGGAACACCTAAGGATAACCGGCACAAATGAGGTGTCGGTCGTCTCATGTGCCCCCGTCTTACTATCTAATTATGCCCCCCCCCCTCCATTTCAGGTACCGAGGTACCGTATATTCACCTTGAAGTAACGAGTTACTTTTGAAATGTAGCTAGTTACTTTTTAGTCAAAAGTAACTGTAACTAGTTACTTTTTCAACATTGTAACTAGTAACTGTAACGAGTTACAATTTTACGGAATTAACTGTAACTATAACGAGTTACTTTCAAAGCGTAACGGGAACAACCCTGGCAGTTGCAAACTAGCCTTATTTCCTGCTGGAGCCATGTTGGCACATAGTCTTTCCTCAAATACGGCCCTCACCCTCGGCCTTACCTCTCTCTTTGGTCCTTACCCTGAAAAAGCTGTTGAATCACAGATATTAGGGGAATCTCTCCCACACATCATCTTAATATAATGATTGGCTAATTGTAGACACATGTAATGAAAGGCTCATTCGTCTGCGGTAAATCGAACAAAAGGAAGCACATTTCAGATAGAGTAATATGTCTCAGTAACAACATTTTGCAATGCTTTTCAAAGCGTTGTTCGATTTATGTTTTTGCCCCAATCTTGCTTAAAGCATCAATTTTGCCAACTGCATTTCCTTTTTTTCTCACAAGTATCTTTCGTGATATTTTACAATACAAATATTGTTTATATTAAAGGTGCTAAACCAAGAAGATATATTATACAAATTATTAAATACAGGTACGAAAAGTGGTACGTGACTTCAAATATACACTCATGGTCCAGCTTATGCGAGTATGTAAATTTAAATTAAAATGCCTGCATTTGATTTTTTTTCAAGATGCGATAAACCATCTTTGGGTTAGGTTAGTATTGCTTGCTTTCTAGAATTCTTATAAGAGTAAGCCTTTTGGAAATAATTTTGTTACACTGATTACCGGCAATATTATTTTTAATCATCAACTGTACTTCTTGCGATGTCATTGATATTACTATCATATATTCCAGTAATGAATTATCATGGATATTCAACAACTGAACGAAAAAATCCAATCTGAGGGTTCCAATCCAATCGTCTATTTGGATGACGTCATACACGCTATCCACAATTACGACTTTTCAGATGAAACTGTCTTGAACAATTTTGTGAGAGCTTTTACAGATCATGCATTGCCGAGTTTAACGAAATCGTGAGTATCCATTTGTGATTGAAAAATCTCACAATTGTCTTAAGACTTTAGCCTGCTTGGTAGATATATAGCCTATTCAAACCACAGTCTAAAAACACTTTGATGAAACTTAACTAAGATGGTAGTGACAGAGTAGCCAACCATTTCCTGGTTGCAAATAACCAGGAAATTTATTTGAGACCAGGAAATCTGTGAATTTATTTGTAGTATTTGCTTTTTTCAGTAAGTCCAGAATGGGGACATGTAGAGGTTTGAAGGTTAAGAGGTTGTCCTCTTGGGGCCGTAGCTCCTTTGGGGAGCAAAACTCCTTAGGGAGTAACTTTTGGTTTCGCCCTACGGTTCTTGACCAGAGAGTCGAGGGGACTTTGGAAAAAGTATTCTAGAACGGGACCACGCATGACAGACCCAAGATGTAAAGGTATGAATGTCAAGAAGTTGTTCATACTAAGTCTTAGTGTCCCTTTGGGACGGACGTAGCTCCTTTGGGAGCAGAATTCCTTCAGGAGTAACGTTTGGTTTTCGCCCTTCCAAGCTCTTCGTCAGAGTCGATGGGAGTGGGAAAGGGGGGGGGGGGGTTGGAAAAAGTAATATTAAGGCCTAAAATGGTTTAATTAAGGACTGATATGAAATCCTGTTCAAATATAAACATCTTCCTTGTAGAATTTAACCAAACAGTTTTGGTTACTTCTACCAGAAAATGACTGGCTAATCTGTGACCATGATCCTATTAAATTTAACTGTTTAACGAGGTTGCTTTTAGGAGAACACAAAACGTTCTAATGTTATGTAGTATACACATAGCCTGTGTACAATATCATAAAGGTAAATCACTTCAGTGCGTTTTAGCATCAAACTAACGAAAAAGTTTGATTTCTACGCTGTGTCCTTTATTTGTCCTCTTTCAAATGTACGTTGCAGACTGGAAATTTTCCACTGCTCGCGGCAAGGTTCTTGAGATTTTAACTTTTTGCCGCAACGGCTAAATTTCACAAAAATCTGAGCAGTTTAAGGTTCTTAAATATTTTACCGCACATACGAAGGCAATAAGTACACTAGTAGTACTATTTGTCCGTATATGCGTATAGACAGGACAAATTTTGAGGGTTCCCTGCGCAGCGCGCGGTGGCTATATTTATTCCGCGTGCGAGGTCAGACATGATTTCCAGCAATATTTTGCTGGGCCAGGTACCAAACGGCACAAGCTAGCTAGCGCGGGCAAGATGTGTATGACAAACAAACCAGTCTGGCAAACGTTCAGTCAGTGGTGGGACTTGAGATGTTTCATTTGAACAAAGGGTGTTCTCAAGAAAGTGAAATGTCTCATTAAAAGACAGTAAGAACCATTGTGAGCAGTTGGTGTTCGGTGGTGGACATGGCAAAACCAGCCAAGATGGCTTATTATGTAAGCTCAGGTCCAAAGTACTATCCACTTAAAATTTCTCAGGACAATTATTTCTGCATTATTCTGACATATCATTTGGGAATGGACTCTATAGGGGTAAGCGTCTGTATGCAACAACTTTTCCAAACTAGCTTTACTGCCTTTTAGCTAACATCATGTGAACTTTGTCGAGAATCTGATCAACGAAAGGGGTGGTCAACGGTCAATAATTTTGAGCTGGGCGACATTTTCCCATTCTATCCTCAGGGCTGGTCGGGCACAATTTACAAGCCAGTCCTGTAAAAACTTCCCCGGAAAAATCTACGGCACTACGTCAGACAGCATTTGTATATTCCCTGGGTGGACGCGAATATTTACCACCTCCTCCTCTCCCATTCACTGCAACCAGAGAGTTGCGGCAGAGAGAGGCATGAAGAACTCTGCTTCAACTGAGGATAAAAAGGCATGGATGGCTCTTTGACATCGCATGCGCATGAAGGAGAGGGGTAGGGCAAGTTAAAGGGCACGATGGTTACAAGATGGGTACCGACTTCGGCTTGAAGCTTTAAATGATAGTACTCTAGGTGGCAGTCACAAAATATCGTAATGTTTGAGCCTATAACCAAGTGGAAAGGGGTGCAACTGAATACTAAGAGGAATTTCTTCAAAATTTAGGCCTACTTCTTTGGCATTGTATAAATAACCGCTTCGGGCTAAGCACCGAACAAAACGATCGCATCATAAAATTATTTTTATTTACCCCTACCTGCCTACTTCATTACCCCTACCTGTCTACTCCTACTTAGGACGTTTGAGATTTTTCATTTGTTGGCGGAGTTGACCGCTCCTGGTCTTATCACTTGAGATAGAGGATCAGATTTAATTATATCGTTTTAATTGGTTATTACATGCTTCCTTAAAAGAAGCTTCCTTAAAAGAATAAATATACAAAACAATAAAACGTTACAAGAAGAATGTAAAAAGAAAGATACAAAAGGAGTAAATACAATGGTGGAAAGTCATGGCTGAGTGGAAAGTGTAGGTAAAGATACTTTAGTGAATAGTTTAAAGAAACGTAGCATAAAGCACGATCCTTGTTTGTAGACTAGGGTGATAGTTTCAGCCATATATGTGGAACATGGAAAGATTAGGAAAGATGAACTCTTTTTGAAGAGGGCGGACTACAAATATCTTCAAATGGAGATGAGTTTGCTCAGCATGTTAATTCTCGGTCACTGCCTACTTGATAATAGTATCAATTCTTGACGGCATCAATTACCTCGAGTTTCCTCACCACCATACGAAACTACAACCAACATATGACTGCATTGTATAATAATGACATAGGTGGATAAATATTACATTGGTTACGTATTCGAGACATTCAGACTTTAGGTTAATTTCTTCACAATTTAAGTCTATGTGATCAAGCCAATCTAAACGGTTATTTATCATTTAAGCTACTTGTAATATTTATACACATAACACATTGAACCTCTTAATTGACAACTGTAGATGACGTATGACCTTACAATATTTTATAAAGTCAATAAAAGTTTCTTATGCGTATGTCGTTAGTATACAATTTTGTACAATGATGTATGACTTTAACTACTATAACCTAAGCAAGTAATGTCATATTGTTGCCAATTCACGTACTTTGGACACATATCGCTATTTACTGTAAAAGGGAGCAATTCCTGCTATAACGTACAACGATATAATGGTTTATTAACTGTCTCCAATTGCATCCACACCTTACTGTGCGGTAAGTTATAAAATGGTACTGCTGCTGTCTTTCAGAAAAAGAAAATTCGAAGATTTCACAGCCGACATTTGTGAAGCTTGTCTAAAGAAAAGAAGGACGGAATTTTTTCAACTAGCCGGAGAAATCTTTGACCAATCTAATCTAGTCAGATGGCAGGTACGAAGAAAGACGAACAAAATGTCAATTGATACTATTAGTATGGAAACACACAGTACCTTCCAAAAATTTTGTGAAAAATATGTTAATTAGGAAGATATATGAAATACATCAAAAACTTTCAGGTACACGATTACCGTGATTTATTTGATATTGACTATAGGTTTACTAAAGTATTCCAACTAACAGAAGTTAAGGTTACACAGTGACGTGGACAGCACATCGGTAGACGTTTCCATGCATCGAGACTGACTGGATCAGTGGCGTGGATCCATCTCCAAAGGTGGGGGGGGGGGGACTTTTCACCACTTGCGAATCGCCGTCCTTGGGGACGTTCCCCTTCCCTTTAAAAAAATAAGAAATAAGAAGGTGTCTTTACTACAAATGGTACCATATTTGGGCGCAATTTAGCTTTTCAAATGTAGTGTCAATTCGTAATCTATGTTATATTACAATTCATCACAGTTTTAGCTTTCATCATTTTGAAAAAGTGGAAGGAGGGACTTATTGGAGATGTCCCCTCCTTCCAAAAAGTGAGGGGGACGCGTCCCCCATCCCCCCATGATCCACGCCCATGGACTGGATAAAGAAAGAATTTGCAACAAGTTGAATAACATGAAAATTTTGGTTGCTTTTTTCCTCGTTAGAGGGAGGAAGCGGGCAGAAGGGTCGGGGGTTACTGTTTAATACAAAATTAACTGGGAGTCAAACTTTGGTAGAAAGGGTGACGGCACTTTAACATGGGTTCCCACTGTGTGCGTTTCGCGCAGATACTGTGACCATCAGAATGGCAACTGAAAACAAGCTGTCACGTGAGAACCTTTATTGTTTCCTTTTACCTGTCTGTGTGAAACAGAAAAGACCAGAACAAGTCAGCAGAATGGTGAGAAGTTTATCAGAAGTGGTCCTTCAGGATACTGAGAGCCCCAGAGTCAGTCCCGAATCTGCCAGTGAATGCGTAACAAAAATGATGAAAGCGTTTACGTAAGTAATATGCATGTAATATATTTTATGATACTTTTATGATGTTTTAAAATACCACCTTATAATATTTATATATAACTGCTCTAACTTTTCCTTCACTGAGATTTAAAAGATGGAATTGTATATTTGGAGCTAGGAGCTGTACTATTTGTTGTAGCAATTTCCTATTATATTCTACATAAGGCACCAAGAATGTAAGAAAAAATAACATTAGCGTGAGCAAAATTTCAAAAATTTTCAGGGTGGCGGTCAAGTTCCTTTTCCCCGACTGACCACCTTTTCCGAATTTCTCCAAAGCTTAGGGAATACTCAGAAAGCCATAACATAGTTTGTGAAGTGCATGACAAACTTCCATAAAATCTGTAGATGGCTGTTGCAATTACAAGAGGTTGCAACGAGTACGCCGTCAAAGCATTTGAAGTGGTCAAGCTTTTGTCAGAGATGGCTCTGATTTCTTCCGTACTGAAGAAAGGATGCCAGCAAAGCCAAATAGTTAACTCGTCCTCCCAAGGGCGCTTCAGTCGTCTGGAGCGGAACCGACTTCGTCGGCTGGGCAACCAATTTTGAAGGCAAGTCTATGCTAAGTGGGAGGAAAGCCGGAGTACCCGGAGCAAAACCCACGTACCTCGAGCGGAATTCAAACCCACATACTTGTGATACACATTGGTACAGCGCAGCAAAGGTGAGCCCACTCTCTCACTAAAAGCAAGACAGCACAAGCAAGCTATATAACTTACGTTTGAGTACGCACCGGTGTGCTGCAACCACGGACGTGAAACATATATGGACAGAGCATCCTGCATTAACGTCCTATGCGCCGAGTGTCGCCACCGTACGTAAACGTTTAGACTTACCAATGTAAATACTTACTTGTGCTTCCTTGCTTTTAGTGGGAGAGTGGGTTCACCCTTGCTGCGGTGTAACAATGTGTTTCACAAGTGTGTGGGTTTGAACCCCGTTCGAGGCACGTGGGCTTTGCTCCGGGTACTCCGGCTTTCCTCCTACTTGCCCAAGACTTAGAATTATCTATGACAGATATATTTCCTGCATTTTCTTTAAGAAAATGAAAAAGGGTGGCTGAAACCACCCCTGTTACACGCCGTGCGAAGCGAGCAGAACATTCTGGTATAAGTATCTATGAATATTTCGTGCAAGTTCTTACTCCTTTCGGAGGTATCACTACTCTATGATCCCTGATTTGGTGTTTGGCTCGACCTCGGCGAGGATACAGGAGAGCAAAGTCCCTCTTGAAAATGCGAATGCTCCGGTATTTAAAGTAAAGGGACATTAGCATATGCAAGTGAAGCTATTTAATTATTCTCATATTTATTGGATACACATTGAAAAATGTTTGAAAAAGTTTTACAGTTTTCAAACATAAAATCTGACTAAAAGATTATCAGTGTGTGAATTGCATTGAAGAGAGAGGACTAACGTCTGCAGTAGTCCCATAGCTGTTGAAAATAGATGTTGAAACGATAGGTGTGAATTACATCTCCCAATAAGGCAATCTTTCACAAAGTTCAACAAAAAGATGCGGGCGAAGCGCACCGCAGAATTGTAGTTTTGTTCTTCTTACCCCAAATCTCATATGGATGCGTACACGGGGGTACAGCCATGTTCCCCTGCCTCCACCTCTTGGTGACTCCACTGCTTACTGGACGATCGCTGACACATGTTAATTTCTCTTGCTTTGATTGGGAGAATTAAATTGACATATGTGAAAGAAATCGACATGTGTTGAATTCATTTGACCCATGTTGGTTTTCGTACTAAGACCTAGGTCGATTTCTTCCAACCTAAGTCACTACTTAAGGCAAGTGCCTATGTTAGAGGTTAAATGGCCTAAGGCCTCTAAGCAAACTATTTAACATAGAGTTGATTCGTATAAAGTCGCTACGTCCTTCTACCTCAATAATACATGGGACGCGCTCCTATGCTCTCCTGTGACGTAACAATGAAATATTTAAGCTATTTTGATGCTCTAAAGTGGAACCTTCCCCTCACTGACATACCTCGAAGGTAGTTGTCACAGCATTATTCCTTTTGGGGAGTAGTGAGTGGATTCATTTTAAAGCTCAATGCAACCTTAGGGTAATTCGTCTTCCCCACTCACAACCCTCTAATCGTTAAGTAGTTAGTGCGAGTAAGGCCAACAAAAAGGTTAAAATGTGATTTTTATTTTTGTGGTCTTGGTATTTTTGTGCTCATCCAATGCCATTTTAGAGATATTCAAATGCTTCATTCTAATGATCACAATTTATAATTACCCTAGAGCTTCTGAGGGCTTTGTCCCCTGGACTCTCACTGAAACGTTGTCCCTGGACCCCACACCAGGGCCCGCACAGTAGGCCTCTGGGCCCCAACGCCTACAGGGGAGAGTTGCATGTCACTCCGTTTTCTGCAGTGACGCTCAGTGCTACATTTTGCTGTGCCCCTATGGCGGAAATATGTGTCCCCCAGTTTCCCCCAGTTTCGAAGAGTCGTTCGAAGAGTCATTCGAAGAGTCATTCGAAGAGTCATTCGAAGAGTCATTCAGAGCAACCGACATTCGTAAATTTAATTAGACATGTGTCGATTCCTTTCACATACGTCAATTTCTCCCAATCAGAGCAGTAGAAAGTAACATATGACAATAGTCGTTCACGCTGGTAACCAACAGACAATTTTATTCCATTTATGTCGATTTTGTCCAATCAAAACACCAGAAAACAACAAGTGACATGGTTGTCCAATGGGAGCACTAGAAACTGCCATATGTGAATTCAGTTCGATATGTCTCAGTTTCTTCTACATATGTCGATTTTATCTAATCACAGCATGAGAAACTGACACATGTCAATTTATTTCGCTATATGATAATTTCAGGACAAATGGCGCGCTAGGCGTTCCATAGTCAAACGCCTTTGTAAGTTCTATGAAAGAACTTCTTGAAAGCATCTTTTGCTCACCGCATTCTTCCTGCATGGAATTGACGTACGTAGACAATCGTAGACAAATAGTAGATCTCTTCGCTCTGAAACTACATTGGGAATCTGGATACAGTGGATATTGATGTCAGCGATGACCTGAAGACATGCCAGGACAACACGAGTTAGAAGTTTGCCTACAATGCTGATTAAAGAAATACCCCGGTAGTTATTCTTGAGTTCACTTTGTGTTTATACAGTGTTATAACTTTGGAATCTTGCATGTTTTGTAGTACTATCTCATTCTTCCAACCAGGGAGCTGTCTTCCAGCTCCTTGTTCCAAAAGAGGCACAGGAGTTTAAAAAGTTTGATAAAACAAATGAAATAGGCTAAGACTAAATTAAATTATGACGAAACAAAGGAAGAGATTCCAAGCCGATTGGTTGGTAGATGAAAGTCAACAAAAATAAATCATTTGCATAAGATTGAAATAACGACTTATTGATTGATCGGTTTTAGGGCTGTCAAGTCTTCCGACGAGCTTTGTAATGATCTTCTTCTGGTTCTAATCGATTGCTACGCAAGTGAATCCAGTCTAGGTCTAGCTGTCGGCAAGAGCCTCGTGGGATGTTATGATCTTAAATGGAAGGTGAGTTTTGCAGTGTTTAACTTTGTGAACTAAAACGTTGATTTTAACAGCCTGAGAATAGTTCAAAACGTTGCTCATGAAAGATCTGAAATTTGCCAAAGCACTTATAAATAATTGCTAAGCAAATGCATGCAAACTGTATTGTCTGTGGTTCCTTTTCTTTCTGTTCATAATTAGATACATACATAGAAGCATAGCTGGATTCTGGTAACAGGCACCATGTGCCTTTAATAGCAGGTCTTCTTCTTCAAATGGGTTGCTGCCTCCAAAATTTATCAATCTGCTTTTCAAAGCTTAGGACAGATGTGACACTGACAATATCCTGTGGCACACATGTTTTTATTATCTGCACGTCATCTATAAATAATTTGGTACAATAGTCAAAGGCCGTTCTCAATGGTAGTGTGTGAAAAAAGATGTCCTCTTTTTTTCTTTTCTAGGGCACTGTTGAAAAACTGTCCATACTCTACAAAGAGATGTACGAGTGGATACTAAACACGGATTTGAACTCGGATAGTGATAAATGTAACTTTGTATGTGGCACTATCAGCTGCTTCGACCATGACGCAATGTAGGAACGTTTTTCAATCTTAAACTTAACATATTTATAACAATAAATACATTTTAAAGTATACAAGTGATCTAACCTTTTCGTCATTAACCACTTTCTTGTGTTAGAAGATAGCTATATTTATCAAATGTACTGGGAATGTAGGGGTGACAGTTGAAACACAAATTACATGTTTTAAAGAACAGAAATTAAGGATCATATAGCTATGCAGGTGTCTGAGAGGGATACTTTACCTGTTGATCATGCTCTCTTTCGAACTTCCTCTGTACACAGGAGAGCTGCCCTTTTATTTTTATTATCGGTAACATTAAACTTTCTTCCAAAACCGTGTTCCCGCAAAGGTTGCCAGTACAATATTGAGACCGTATAGTCATTTTTCTTCTAAAATTAAGAATAATTACAAAAAACACAGTTTTGATAGATTGCCCAGTAAGTATTCTATCTTTGAGGGAACAATGGTTGAAAAGTGTGTTAATCTACGAGAAATTTTTATTTAAACCGAAAATATCAAATTTTGTATTGAAATTTTCTCTAAGATTGCTACTGTTATGTAGTTTCTTTATGACTTACTTGCAGATTGGCACCAAAAGAATTGTGCAAAATCTACGACTATTGTTTAAACCAAGACCTCTATGGCTCTCCCTTCTCTGGTTATGGGAATGTCGTTCACGACATTTTATGGGTAACTGTTCAAAAGGTAAGAGCGTCCTCTATTGGTCAATTTCTTCTCCATAAGCAACAGAAATAATGAGTTAGTCCATGGGCGTCAATCCTGGGGGGACGGGGGGACAAGTCCCCCCACATTTCGATGGGTGGGGGACACAATATCAAATGTTCCCCCCCCCCCCACATTTCCGTAAAAGAGTAATGCCGCGCCTCTATTTGACTGGCTTTTTGAGTGGTATGTAGGTTTTTTGGGCAATTTTTAAGTGTCTCGATGCAGATTATGAATGCAGATTTCGTCAGGGAAATCTTACATAATGACAAAATTTCGGCGCGCTTCGCGCGCATGCGCCACGGTTTGCACTCCTTCTCATGACCATTAAAAAGGAAATACATGGAACTATTCTGATCACAACATTCTCCGAAAACAGACATACATCTCCAAACATCTGAAGGGGCCTCTCATCAATATGGGATCATTCAATCAGTGGCGTACGCAGAGGGGAGGGCCATTCGGCCATGCCTCCTCACTTGTTCCGATTTTTTTAAGTTCCTAAAAATACGTAAATTTTTAACACAAATTTTACTTCAAAGGGTAGCATATTTGGCACCAGATTGCATGTAAGGACACCTTATTTTTCAAAAAGTTTCAAAGGGAAGGGGGACACCCCTCCCCTTAGACCCCTCCCCCAAGCCGGTGGTCACACAACATACTGCATGCCCCGCTCCCTTGAGACAAATGCTGGGGACGCCACTGCATTCAGTCTAATTTGTAGCATGATGTGGAAGGTTAAAAGTACTTTGTTGCCGTTAAACACTTCAAAAATTTTTACAGAGCGCTTCGCCGATGCCATCATCGGTATAGATGGTGATTGTTTATACACTTGCGACTTAAAAGCATCCTGGAAGCGCCCTTGCTAGTCCTTCACAACTTTGCTATACTACGATCAGCTCCAAAAATATCCCAAAGATAGCACCATTTTGCATCTGAGCAACCTTAAATTAACAAAAATTTCTCAAAGGTGAGGACCCCTCCCCTTTAACCCTTCCCCAGGATGACACCTTTATATAGTGACAAAAGAAGGATCCCCACTGCTGTATACAAACGCAGGGTGCATACAAAAGGTGCAATTTACGCGCCGCCACTGCAGTTAGTAAAAACATCTACCCAGTCGGGAAAATTAGAATTCACTAAATTATGGACATTTTCCAGCCATATACGATCAGCTCCAAAAATATCCCAAAGATAGCACCGTTTTGCACCTAAGCAGCCTTTTATAAACAAAAATTTCTCAAAGGGGAGGGGACCCCCTCCCCTTAGACTCCTCCCCCAGGACGACACATTTATGAAGTAACAAAGGAAGGATCCCCTCTCCTGTATACAAAACGCAGAGCGCTCATAAACAAAGTGCAATTTACACGTCTCCACTCAGTTGGAAAAAACATCCAGCTAGTCGGAATTTACATGTCACCCTAGCAACGGGCTTGGTCGAGTCCATGATCTCCGACAATGATCCACGCTACAAAGCCTGGTTTCAGCTATTTTGGGACATGGTAAAATGTATTTCACCTGGCAGATCTCAATGATGGTCATGTTAACTTTGAAATGATAATTCTTATTAGACAGGCCCGTAGCCAAAGCCGGGGCACGAGGGGGCCGTGCCCCCCGTGCGGACCACTGTGACCCCCTATACGGAAAATCGATCGAAAATAAAATTTTAGTACATGTAAACGGTGGCCCTGGTATGACACCAAGCGATTTGCAACCAAAAATGATCCCTAAGGAGTTTAATAATGAACGTATTTTGTTCTCTGTAACATTTTTATTCTAAAATCACAAAAATTTTGTTTGTTCTTAAAGACAGACACTCATCACCCCAAATACATTTTGGTTGGGAGAAAGCAAAATTCTCAATTGGTCATAGGTGAATGCTCTTTGATAAACATCAAAGCTCACAACACACAGCATGAGCAGAGAATGTTCTGGTTACATATTATGGCCTTGTATGCCCAACAGGATATGCCCTTAAGCAATAAACTAGGTTTGTGTCTGCACAAGGAGGGGCTCAAAACAGTTTTGGAAGGAGTAACTTAGTCGGGAGAATTGGAACTGTCTAGGATGAAGAGGACAGATTCTTCCATAGAAACCCAAATTTTCTAACATTCCTTAATAAGAACCAAATATTGTCAATTTTTCTTCAACAGAACCCCAACTTTTTCTCCGGTCGCCCAAAATTGTCGCGTTTGGTATCCAATCTGTAACCCATTGCTTCTGACGGGGCTTCGGGTTGCTGAACCTCTTAGGGGAGCTTGGTCCCTTCGTCGGGCTTATCTTTCCACCACCCCTTGCTGAATCTGCATGCAGGTTTTACGGTGGTAAATAATTTTCCTGCAAAATTTCGGCCCGCTTCGTGCGCAATTCTCACAAGCGAAGCAATATCATCCATGAACATTATTAGTACAAAAATTCAAGTGAACTCTTCCAGCCAAAGCTAGGTGAAGTCTCAAAGTTAGATCCCGGATATCAAGAGGCTTTCAGGTAGTAATTTAGTACCTTGAGTAACATTCGCTCCGCGACGACTATACGGTTTGAAGCTAAATTTACTCGTACCAAAAATTTATTCCAAAATTTACTTTTTCTCATGTTTTTTTTCATGCAAAATTTCGTTCAAAGTAGAAATACGATAATGACCAACCAAAGTGTGACCTGTGAAGACATTGGTGTGCTCTCACTGTCATTCAAAGTCCTGCTCAAAGCTCCATGCTAGTGTTCCCATATTGTTAATTCGCCACATATTCGGGAAATTTCCCTCTGGGTCCTAACAAAATCATACTGGATCACACCAAGCCTGCCTTATGGCAGCCCCTAGTCCCGCCTCGACTTTCGCAAAGTACTTAACCGGCTTCACCTACGCTTGCTGAGCTGAAGATATATCGTGATTATAGTGTTGTTCCCTTCACTTGTGGAGAATTTCTACGTCTCTGTATTGCAAGCGGAGGGAAAAATTTCCATCAGAAGATTTAATTTTCGCGCGCTTCTGCGCGCGTATGTGCACACGTAAAACCGATACCTTTATGCTATGTGTGGTAAGCTTGAGATATAACCCCCTGTAGTTCCGTCAAACTGCAATCCTGTGGTGGTACTACTGACAACAAACATAATCTTCTTCGGTGCCCCTCTATGAGGTGTCGGTGCCCCCTATATCAGAATTTCTGGCTACGGGTCTGTTATTAGAATAGGGCGTCAGTCATCATAAGGAGGGGGGGGGGGGAGGAAAGGTCCTATAGGAAGACACCCCGCTTCAAAACCAAAGGGATTGGTTTGTGCTAAGTCATGTATGTCCCCCGCCCCCCCCCCCCCACATTTCAATACGGATTGACGCCCCTGAGTTAGTCAAATAAATGATTTACCTGGAAAAGGATCTAGGAATAGAATTGAGAGGTGAGAAAATAAATAAGAAAACATGGAAAGGATAGATTCCAGTCCCACGTTTGTTTGTGCATACAATTATACTATACTTTCTGGAGAAAGAGGTCAATTTAAGTTTTAAAGGGGCGGAAGGGGCAATGGTTGAAATATACGAACATGACAATAATATGAATATGTGTGTAAATGTGTATGTTCATATTATCGTTTGAAAGGGCTAGGCAATGGGTAAAACCGTTTTATATGGAAGTTACTGTATAAATTTATTTAAGCTGTGCGGTGGCACTCGAAACAATGAGGCTAAGAGCAATCGATGGCGAGGCTGAGGTGGGGGCTAAGGTTTGATCACTAGCAGGGTTAGAGTGAGACGGGTTTTCATCGAAGAAATATCTTCGGACTTCACTTCTAAATGACTTTCTCAATTAAAAGGTTCCAAATCAGGCGCAAAATGGCAAATTAAAAGTCATCAAAAGTGAGGTTGTAATAATCCATGTACCAGTGAGCATTTCTCCCATATCGGTGTTAGGGAACGTCGTAAAACAATTGTCTTAATTAAGGCACAACTCACCAAAATGTCAACAGAATAAAGGTTACATCGTTCTGGTAATGTAGAATTACAGATTTTATAAAAAATGAGAAGTTAAATTTCTAATAAAACTTTTACTTTCTCTAGCATTATGAGAGTACTCTCAAAATCAAGGATTTTGTTCCGGGCACGGTGGCGCTCATGAACTGCGGAGTCAAGGCGTTAGAAGATGCAGCTGGAGAAGCGATTTCAAACATTTATCAACATGTTGATCTTTTAGTGCCGTGTGCAGATGATATTCTTAATGTTTACCTTGAGGGGAAGGGTGGTCTTACCCTTGGTAGTAAGTATACACTGTTAAGTTATCCTTTTAAACAACAATAATTAGTCACACGAGACATTAGTTATCTAGTAATTGACTTTATCTTGAAAGGGGATGTGAACCTAGGAATGGATGATGGGAATGAGTGATGTATCCTATGAAGCAAACTGGGTTAGTGGGATATAATTCCGATCCCCCTCCCCAAGAAATCAACCGAAGGCATTGAGACAAGAAAAATAAAGGAAATGAAACAAGAGAAATTAGGAAAGATTTTTTTACTTAACATTTGCAACATGCAACGTGACATGAAACAAAACATTAACATTTCTTATCAATCATATAGTTTTAAGTTAAGGTATTAAAGAAAGAAGTTGTAAAACTGAAATTGAGATTTGTGTGGTCTTGTAATTCCTCATATATGCCATTTGACGAAAGTTAAACACTTCATTCTGATGCTCAGAATCCTACCTTAATCAATGAGAAGTTACAACCTGTACCTTAATTGGTGTAATGGAAAACTTTTGCAATGTAAAATGAAATCAATCATTCCCTACAACTCTTAAAAATAGTACTTTTCTCCAGGATGCTTCGCGCGCATTCATCGTATGTAGCGAATATGAACCAGTGTTGTAGTACCCGTACCCGTACCCGTACCCGTACTCGTACCCGTACTCGAGTACAAGTTTCCGTACTCGTACCCGTACCCGTACTCGTGACCTGGTACCCGTACCCGTACCCGTACCCGTACTCATGATTACTTTTTTCTCGGACCCGTACCCGTACCCGTACTCATGGTCCCGTACTCACACTACAAGACTGTATGTGTAAGGTAGATTTAATCAGTTGTAAAATTTTGATCATATTTTTTTATCTGAATGATAATTGGATAGTATATAGTATAAAAATTGACGTGTTTCACATTAATTGTACCAAAAGATAGATCTGTTCCTTTGTGATAAATAAAAGTGGAGGTATAATGTTTATTAACATTTTTGATCTCCAGTTACCATCTAGACCAGCTAGTGAGATAGAAAAATTAAAATGCTCACAGTCTTGTGCAATATAAAACACTAATAACTTTCATTACTGAAAAGTGCTAAAATTTGACAGCAAATTGTCCCTACGTATAAAATGCTGTCCAAATATGACTATAATCATGATAGCAATTCTTTATGTATGAACACTTCAGTGTAATTAACTTTATATTCTAGATAGCATTGACCTCTTCCTTTGATAAAGTAAACAACCTGTCATCTATGCACCTGTGTTGGATAGTTAATGGTCCTGAATTGAATTTTGATGCTAATGTTATGTTTTGCTGTCAACATGACACAAAAAATGAAAACTGAAGCTGGAATCCACAAAGACAGAGGGAATAGTATGACTGCTGCATGAATGAATGATTACCAGCATAGCAAATCAGTGATACTAAGATCACACTTGTAGTTGTGAAAATGGTTAATTTGTGGCTTTAGATGTTGCTAATGTTACTATTTGAAGTGCTGTCAAACTTATAAGCATAACATTAGCGATCAATAAATGCATTCCACTAGAAAAATACTGAAAGTATTCATACCCTTTCATGGTCAATTTATAGCATCTACCTGTCTGAAGCTAACATAATAGTAAGTTTGGCAAATATCCCTGATCTGTCACCTCACCTGACTAGGTATGGTTGCTATCAAGAATACATAACATCTGCACCATAGTAACATTAGCACACACTTTTTCAAATTTTTTTTATCCAAACCATTATTAAACACACCATATTTGTATATTTCTCAGAAATCTTGCTCCTGCTGAACTTGTAAGGCAAATGAAAACACAAATTTATTTCCTATGCATACTAGGGTATGCCTTATGTTTGACACCCTGCGTTTATGTTGCTAATGTTACTACTGACAGCACTGTAATGGGAACTTAACACTAACCCAGTTAAACTTCATTTGAACAAAGGAAATGCACAAGGAGTTATCTTCTTTTTATTTTTTATTTGAAATTGAAGCCTAATTAATCAAACTAAGGGAGCTTTAAGGATTATTGGAAATTTTTATTTTTTCTCCTTTGTGGGACCAAATTGGAACAGTTAATGTGAAACCGTGTCATATACCCCATGGGGGAGATGAGTTGTTCATGCTGCAGTAGTATACATGATGATGGGTACTTCATGTAAGACAACCTCAAACTGAGGTGAATAGACAACTGAAAGGAGATGAACAGTCTGAATAGCCTGAATGATGAACTCATTAGAACTGAACCATAAAACTGTACCAGTCAATTCTAGCAGAACTGGTACCACGTGTACAAATCTATAGTCTTGACTTACTACAGGTTAGGGGGGTAGCTAGAATGAAATTTTTAGGGGGCCTAGGTATCAAATGGGGGGGGGGTGTCACAGCATCGATCGCCGCCCTTAATTCTTACACATTTTATTAGGATGCACAATTTTGGGGACCCCCGTAGCTATGCGCCTGCTACAGGTGCATTCTACTAATACTGTGCGATGGCATACACTGTGGTTAATACTACTGTACTTCAGACCATGTAGGACTATAGTGCAACTGGGGTCAGATCTGAGGAACCAAGATTTGTGATGTTGGCAACATCACATAGACCTAGGCCTAAACCTACAGGCCTGCAGCCTACTCTCCCAGTTGATCCCCATCCACTACCTGCCCTCATATACCCTCATCAAATTATAGTACAAAAGTCCTTGAACTAAATTAAGTTTACTGAATTTAAGCTCCATTCATGTACATGACTGATCTGTACAGTTAGTTCTGCAAAATTCATCAACACATCAGCAGAAGCTATTGACCTAGGCCATGCTGTTGTTTGTTTACATCTGGTCTGGATAAAACTTTCAAATGCAAGAATTACCCCCTTTGTAGCAGTTTAATACTAAGCCTTCCTAGTCTACACAGTATAGCCTTTTTGTAAAATTTGTTAAAGAGACAGGATGCAAAAAAGTATCACCTCCTTCAGAGCCCATAATAACTTTATGGTTTGAGTAGGAGGATTTTAGGAGATTCACTGACAATGTACTGCAATTAGGCAAGGCACAGACCTATGTTCATTGTTTGCATTGTGCAAGGGACTGTGTAACAATCAATAGGCACATATTGTACCATTGAATGGATTAGGCTAAACTTATTTTCATACACAAAGTGTAGTTTGTATTTCCCTTGAATCTTCCAGTGCTTTGGAGATTTGTACAGCCTCCTCTTAAACTCTCAGCCCCAGCAAATCCGACTGCTTCTGTTGTAAAAACAGTTAATTGGCTTTGGTTGTACTGTAAATAGTAGGTAGTTGCTCCAATACATCCTTGGTTCATACAAGCCCTTGGTTCAAGTTGATTAAGCTATTCAAGTATTGCATGACTGTCACAACTCGGCTTGGGGTCGCCCTAAATTGATAAGTATATGACGCCAGAAAAACCACAAGATTGTTGATTTTTGCAATTCTGGTGCGTGTATATTTACAGTGACGGAGTAAGAAGAAGGGAAGATGGAAAGAAAGAACCCTGCAAAAGAGGAAAACAAGCCTTCTTAAATATATATCCTGTTCAACATAAATGCAACTCTTATGCAATACTACACGATTCGAAAAGCCCCCTCTTTGTTCATTGAGCTAAATTCCACTTTTACATGTCACACTGAATTATCTCATTTTAGAATATATAGAACTTTTGACAATCTTCAAGTAAACATTTCAGGTACAAGAAGCCTATACAACAATACGTATATAATAATACAAATATTCTGAGCAAGTATGAAATGAAAACGGCAAAAACTATATGAAGTTAACCTATTTTACAACTCAGCCTATAACAGCTTTCTGTATATGCAATATTGTTAAATGGGCCCGTACTTAACGACTATATACAATTGAACGTCCGCCCAAAGCTTTCTCATAAGCCTAGTGCAACTTTACATACTATAGTACAGTGAAACGCCCTCACATTAATGATAACTAATTGCCTAAATTAAAACAAGGAGAATTAAAGAAACTTACAGATTATGCCTCGGCGCAAAAACCTGGTTCTTTCTACTATATTTTGTAGCCCTCAGCGGCTAAATAAAGTCCTCGGCGACTTCATTTTTGGAAGAAGGATGTGTTGTTGGAGCCTCAGCGCTCCTACCAAACAAACGATCCTCGTTACCTCCGTGTCTGTGTTGTTCTCCGTTAACAAACCCGTTTTCCAGCCCCACGCCAAAGCATTCCGCTTGGATGCCTTTTCTAAGTGCGTAAACCGCGGGTTTTACATAGCCAGCTGTTAAATATGCAAATGAGCGTCCCTCGCGTATTTAGGGCTCGGATAAACCGGCTTGAGGAAATTTTAAGTATTTTACTACTGTCCGTGACACTTCTCCCCCCTTTGAAGATGCAATTTCCGTTGCATACTTCTTACAAGAAATACTTAAATTTCACTTCATATATGTTATCTAACTTTCAATATAAAATCATTGACATTTCAATTAAACATCATTTTCGTTTTACTTCACATTTTGTTAAATATCAATCTCAACCAAACGTGCAAATTCTGGATCAATAAACCTTTCTCATACATTATTAATCATAGCATTGTCTCAACCATAATGAAGCTTAACATTGTCTTATTCACCACATCTACTCAAATAATCTGCACCATAGTTTTCTTTACCTTTTACTGCTTTGATAATGAATCTAAACTCTTGAAGGCACAATGCCCACCTCATAATTCGGCTGTTTTTGTGCTTTGCATAGTTCATATAAGTCAATGGGTAATGATCAACTTCTAATATGAATGGTTTTCCATATAAATATACATAAAATTTATTTACCGCCCAGACTAAGGCTAGACATTCACGCTCGATCGTAGAATACTTAGTCTCTCTTGGGAGGAGTTTTTTACTTGCAAAAGAGACTGGGAAAAGTTCATTATCGAACTCCTGCAACAACACTGCTCCCACACCCGTGTCTGAAGCATCAGTACGTAGAGTGAAAGTCTCATTCATGTTTGGCAAATGAAGAATTGGAGCTGAACTAACTCGTGATTTCAAAGTATTAAATGCTCTTTCGTGAGACTCTTCCCACCTCAAAACTTTGGATCTGCCAGCCTTCGTCATATCAGTAAGGGGCACAGCAATCGAAGCAAAATTAGGAATAAACTTCCTATAGTACCCCACTAGGCCCAAGAAAGAACGAAGTTCCTGTTTGGTTGTTGGCCTACTTGCTTTCAATATTTTCTGAACTTTGTTAGCTTGTGGCTTAAGCACACCTTCCCCTACTACATGTCCCAGAAAATCAAGACTTGGATACCCAACAAAGCATTTTGATGGTCTTGCCTTCAGTCCTGCTCGTCGTAACCGACTCAATACCTCTGTCAGTGCTATGACGTGGTCTTCAAAAGTAAGAGAGTAAATTAAGACATCATCAATATAATTAACAACTGACGTAAGTCCTCTTAATAATTTCCTCATCATCCTACTAAATGTGGCCGGAGCCGTTACCATACCGAAAGGCATAACCAAAAATTCATACATGCCCTCTTGTGTAACAAATGCTGTTTTTGAACGGTCTTCCTCAGCCACGGCAATTTGCCAGTAGCCCTTTGTGAGGTCAAGTTTTGTAAACCACTTCCCCTGGGAGAGGGTCGCTATCAATTCCTCTACATTAGGTATGGGCTCTGGATCCATTACTGTTATCCTGTTTAATTTTCTATAATCGATGCAAAATCGGTTACTGCCGTCAGGTTTCTTAATAATCACAATGGGACTTGCATATGGAGATTCGGAGGGTCGAATTACCCCCATTTGACACATTTTGGAAATCTCCTCTTTTACTGTTTCTCTCAAAGCATATGGTGTAGGGTACGCCTTTGAACTAATTGGCTCAGTGGTTGTCAACTTCACTTTGTGTTCCACTAAGTCGGTGCAACCAGGTAAGTCCGTAAATACGTCGCTATACTGTCGTAACGTTTCTTTTATTGTCTCAGTCTGTTCGTCTGACAAATTTTCATTGACGTTCACGTCTGTCACATACTCTTTCTGTTCTAGAGGCAACAAGTAAGTATTTAGTCTGTCATCTTTGTCATCGTCAACATAGTCAATTTCATCTGCACTGGCTAACTCTATTAGCATTCCAACATCTATAATTTCTGTTTTCGAATTATCTTTGTTTTCGTCTTCATCTCTGGAATAAAACCTTTTCAACAAATTTGCATGGAAAACTTTACTTTTCCCCTCAACATTGATACGATAGTCATTCTTCCCAACTTTTTCTGTGACTTCAAATGGTCCTTTCCATTGCATGGTTAATTTGTTAGATTCAGTGGGAAGTAGGAGTAGAACTTTGTCTCCTTTTTTGAACCTTCGATCTTTAGTTTTAATGTCGAAATACTTTCGATATCTATTTGCATTTTTGAGCAGATTTTGATGTGCCAGCTCACACGTTTCCTCTAGTCTATTTCTAAGGTCTAGTACATACTCGTAGGTGGTTTTAACGTCGTCTTCCTGTGCTTCTCCTGTCCACAAGTCACGTCCCAGCCAACACACCAGATTGGGCCCCAATTGGGTCCTAATAGGGCTACCGATCGGGCCCAAATTAGGCTGCCCAGTTGGGCCCCAACAAGTTTTGTCAGCCAGCCCCAATGTGGACCCAATTGGGCTGACCAACTAGGGCCAGAGTGGGCCATGATCGGGCCCAGATAAGGCTTTCCAAATTGAGCCAGTGTGGGCCCTAATTAGGCCCCAATTGGGCTAACCGATCAAAACCAGTTGGGCCCCCAACTGGGCTAGCCCATCTGGGCTGTTTTCGGGCCCAACTGGCCCATGCTGGACTACATGCTGGGCTTATGCTGGGGCAAATCCGTGTTTGTCAGGTGTTCCCAGGTGGGACTCAACTGGGCTAGCCCAGCTGGGCTGGTCGGGCCCCAACTGGGCTACCCCAGCTGAGGTCGGTCCCACTTGGGGGTCCAGCTGGGTTAGCAATGGAAAATGTGAGGTAACTTTCCTTCTACAGTACAAGCCTTAAAAGCTACTGGCATTGCTAATGCCAGCCACTTTCAAAGGTAGTAGGATATTACTGGAATGTTCATATTTAGTTAATTAGTTTGGTTTGGCTATTATATATATTCAGTGACACTTGTTTGTTATTATTAAAGATTAAGAATGCAATTTTCTTCATGACATTTCAATTTCTCCTTCTTTATGTTGTATTGTAAAATTGAGAAACATGATTTTCTGCAAGAATTCACCATTGCCAGCTTCACTTTATTTCAATTAGACCTGCATTAAGTGATAAACACAAATTTTCTTTGAAAAATTTGGAATGCTCCATTAAGATGAAAGGTATATAAACCTGGTGTTCCAATAATATCACATTATTTTAAACAGATACTTTTCTCAAATTGTCTTTGCCAAAAATTCCCACATGTTTAGCAAAGAAAAAAAAAAGATTTATGATAAAATTCCTAGGGCATACATTTTCTGAAGCAAAAAGACGTAATCACCTTAATGAAATTATATTTTGAAAATTTTCCTAATTGGGCCCATCTGGGCCCCAGCTAGGCCCCAGCTGGGCCAAACATATTGGGCTAGCCCAGCTTTAGCCAGGCTAGAGCCCATTAAAACAAAATAAACTTCGAAGATGAACTTAATTTTAAATACGCATGCCTACCTTTAACCTAAAAGCGCCAATGCTACAAAAAGTTAACAATGGGAACTTTAGAAGAGTGAAATACCATTCATACATGAATGTGTTTCCCCAGCTGGGTCCCAACCGGTTCCTGTTTGGGCTCCTCTGGTTTGGGAAACCCATCAATATCCCAGCTCTAGCCCAATTACAAAACTTGGATTATTTTGTCTTGCTATTTTATTTTCAAGAAAACTTTCAACGTTAAGTTCATTGTCTGAAACAGCAAAAAAATTTCAGTTGAGGGCATTTAATTCCAAACGTGCCCAGGTGAGCAACAACTGGGCTATTGCCGGGCTCCAAAATGTGGGTAAGCCCAGCAGAAAACCCAGCTAAAACCCGGAAAAAACTGAAAACAATTTCGAACAAAAGATTACAGAAATAACGAAAAAATGTTTTTCCACATTCTTATCGTGCTATTAGCAAGTCTGGCTTGTTCAAAACACTAATATCCCAATAACATACGTCAGCCCACCTAAGCCCAGCTTTCCCATCTAAAACCCGGCTGGGGCCCAGCTGGGCATGTTGGCTGGGAATATGCTTAGTCCCATTGGCCAGTGGTTACGTAATATAGGTATTTAAGGAGATAATTTATGTAGGTCAAGGTCGGTGCGTGTCGCAGGGAGCGTGGCTCTCAAGTCTGGGTCGGTACACGTACAATAATGTGCTATTGTTCGGTATATTGTGCTGTTTCCAGTGGAAGGAAAACAAGCAGAGTATACTGAGGATGACCAAAAAATGTGTTGAACAACAAACACCCAGGAAAAACCACTTCTGGTTTGGTTCCTATCTGAAGGTAATCATTCATGAACCATAGATTAGAACTTTTACATCAAAGAATGTTAAAAAAACAATAAAGCAGGATTGGGGACTAACAGGGCCCCAGTTAGGGCCCAAATACTGAAAAGCCCAAGTAAAGCCCGATCATAAACCGCACTCATTCAGTTTTTATTTTACGTTGAGAACGGCGTGCGTTGGTAAATATAATTTCAACGGATGAAAGAGGTGTCTTGCAACTTGTTTAAAACAAATTTTGAAGCTAGCCCTGATTGGTCCCGGTTTGGCCCTCAGTAGGACCCAAACTGATAACTTATCTCAGACCCACCTAAGCCCAAGAAAAAAATCTATTTATTCCTTTTGTTTAAAAGCTAATTAACTTCATACAATAAAGAAGAAACAATTTTCATTTCAATACAATGTTTCACGACTGAGTTTAAACACTTTTTCATTTGAGCCCAAGTGGGCCCCGATGAGGGCCCTAAACTCAAGCCCACCTAAGCCCAAGAAAAAAACGTATTTATTCCTTTTGTTTAAAAGCCAATAAACTTCATAAAATAAAAAAGAAACAATTTTTATTTCAATACAATGTTTCACGACTGAGTTTAAACACTTTTTTTTTTATTTGAGCCCAATTGGGCCCCGATGAGGGCCCTAACCTCCAGCCCAACTAAGCCCAAGAAAAAAAAAATGTATTTATTCCTTTTGTTGAATAGCTAATTAACTTCATAAAATAAAAAAGAAGCAATTTTCATTTCAATACAATGTTTCACAACTGAGTTTAAACCCTACTTTTTATTTGAGCCCAATTAGGCCCTGATGAGGGCCCTAATAAAAGCCCACCGTTAACCCAAGCCCACTTAAGCCCAAGCAGCCCAGGTAAAACCCAGTTGGGCCCCAATTGGGCTTGTTTGCTGGGGTAGTATGGTCATTGGTCCTTTAACACTCCGCCCATACAATAGTTCGAATGGGGAGAACCCTAGAGATTCCTGCGGCACTTCACGATACGCAAATAAGAGCGCAGGGATATATCGGTCCCAATCTTTTGGTCTTTCGGAAGTCATTTTTCTAAGCATGCTTTTGAGAGTAGCATTGAAGCGTTCGCAAAGACCATTACACTGCGGGTGGTAAGCTGTAGTATGAAGCTGTCTAATTAACAGAAGGCGGCTTACCTCCTTCATTACCTCTGAGGTAAACTGGCTTCCCAAGTCTGTTAAAATTTCATCAGGTACACCAACACGCGCGAATATAGAAAACAACGCCTCAGCGACGCGCTCTGTCTCTATTCGTGGAAGAGGGATTGCCTCCGGGTACCGCGTTGCATAGTCAACGACTGTAAGAATGAATCGGTTCCCCTTATCCGTGATCGGTTGCAAGGGTCCAACAATGTCAATTGCAATTCTTTTGAATGGTGTATCGATTAAAGGCATACTGCCCAGTGGTACTTTCTGGACTTTACCCTTAGGAATAGTTTTTTGACACACTGTACAAGACATGCAATACCTTTGAACGTCACCTTGAAGACCTGGCCAGTAAAATGAACTAAGTATTCTATCAACGGTCTTTTTGGCTTTAAGATGCCCTGCCATTGGCGAATCATGAGCCACCTTTAACACGTGCTCTCTTAACTGTTTTGGAACAACCAGTTGTTTGAATATTTTTCCATGTTCAATATATGGAGAAACATACTCTCTGTAAATCAAATTACCCTTCCCTCTAACAAATTTGGATTCGTTTCCTTTGGGAGACACATGAACTTTTTCTTCTGTCACCCATTTCAGAATATTTTTCAGAGTAGGATCTTCCTCTTGTAATTTGAGAATCTCCTCTGCATTATTTATGACTGAAATGACGTCACACGTCTTCAACGGTTTAAGAACCTTTCCCTTTCTAGCTAACTGCCCTCTTGTTTCGACAGCTAGGCCTAATGCAGGTGAGTCTTGTTTGGAGGTAGGAGGTTTCCAATCAGGATCTGGGTCCCATGGGTTTCTCACACCTTTAACATTTCCTATCACCAAACCATATAAAGGATCGTCCATACACAAGGCTACCAGTTTGCCCACATAAAACGGAGTATCAACTTGAACCACTGCTTCTGGAACAGCCCTAATGGTTCCATCTAACAAAACACATTTTCTTGTCCTACCCGTTAAATCATGTTGCTTAACCAGATCCCTTTTTACAACAACGGTGCTACAACCCGTATCCCGTAACACTTGTACCAACTGATCTCCAACCAATCCCCTTTTCACTGGCATTTTATGACAATCAGTAGCCGCTACACTTATCATAGGAATTTCATGACCACATGCTAGTTTTACACTAGAAGAACCAGTAGAATGTAAAGAATTACATTTATCAGAGCATACCTTCATACATGCACTTAATGACACATCTGAATGTTCACCAGACCTTTCTGTTTCAGTTTGAGAAATATCTGTGTTCATATTTGTCTCATTGATAACTCCAACAGCAGCACCTTTGTTCGGGTTAACAATACTCCTTTCGCTACCCTGTCGAAATCGACTGTTGCAGTCACGAGCTAAATGACCACGTTTTCCACAAACGAAACAAACAGAGTTTTGAAATCTTTGACTCTTACCGGTACTCTGGTCTGGCTTAGCTTGAGCCGAATTTTGATCTGATTCCCGTCTGAATTTACTGTTTTCAGGTTTCTTATCGAAACTTTTGCCATGTGCTCGTCTATATGTATCAGCCAGAGTAGTAAATTCTAACACATTTTTGGGTTGTCTCTCTTTGAGAAAAATTGACATATCTCTTCCACAGTGAGATAACATTTGATCCCGAATAATAAGATCCGAGAGATCGTGAAAATCTTTCTTAAGTTTTGCAGTCTCTACCCACCTGTTCAGGTAACGTCGTAGGCGCTCTCCAAATTGAACATATGTCTCACCTGGTTTTATTCTACTGTTCCTTAACTTATCTCGGAAACCGTCCTCTGTTAGATTATACCTCTGAAGCAAAGCAGCTTTCAGCTTCTTGTAGTCCTTAGCCTGATCAGAAGGGATCCTAGAATAAACCTCCAAGGCTTTCCCAGTCATTAAAGCTCCAAGGCGCACCGCCCATTCATCCATCGACCACTTTGCCGCTTCGGCAAACCTCTCAAACCTGCAAATATATGCGTCCAAGTCGTCCGTTGCTTCGGAAAATACAGGTAATTTGGGTGCACGCATACTAAACTGGTCATTCGGATTTTGGTTGGGTTGAATTGCGGAATGTTTTGAATTTTCTTCAGCAATTTTAAGGTCATGTTCTTTCATTAATATATCATGTTCTCTTTGCTTTTGTCTTTCATCACGTTTGATGTTTTCTTCCTCTCTTTCTTTATCAATGTTTTCATTCGTAAATTTTAGTAAGTCTTGGCCACTTAATCCCAATTCTTTTCCAATTTGTATGTACCGTTCATACTTCTCCATCTTGTATGTATAATCCAATTGAACGTTCGGAATAAGAAAGCCGAGTTGAAAAATTGATATTAAACTAACTAGCAAAATTGCATAGTGAGAAAAGTGTAGTCCTGGCAGGGTCGCCAAAATTGTCACAACTCGGCTTGGGGTCGCCATAAATTGATAAGTATATGACGCCAGAAAAACCACAAGATTGTTGATTTTTGCAATTCTGGTGCGTGTATATTTACAGTGACGGAGTAAGAAGAAGGGAAGATGGAAAGAAAGAAAGAACCCTGCAAAAGAGGAAAACAAGCCTTCTTAAATATATATCCTGTTCAACATAAATGCAACTCTTATGCAATACTACACGATTCGAAAAGCCCCCTCTTTGTTCATTGAGCTAAATTCCACTTTTACATGTCACACTGAATTATCTCATTTTAGAATATATAGAACTTTTGACAATCTTCAAGTAAACATTTCAGGTACAAGAAGCCTATACAACAATACGTATATAATAATACACATATTCTGAGCAAGTATGAAATGAAAACGGCAAAAACTATATGAAGTTAACCTATTTTACAACTCAGCCTGTAACAGCTTTCTGTATATGCAATATTGTTAAATGGGCCCGTACTTAACGACTATATACAATTGAACGTCCGCCCAAAGCTTTCTCATAAGCCTAGTGCAACTTTACATACTATAGTACAGTGAAACGCCCTCACATTAATGATAACTAATTGCCTAAATTAAAACAAGGAGAATTAAAGAAACTTACAGATTATGCCTCGGCGCAAAAACCTGGTTCTTTCTACTATATTTTGTAGCCCTCAGCGGCTAAATAAAGTCCTCGGCGACTTCATTTTTGGAAGAAGGATGTGTTGTTGGAGCCTCAGCGCTCCTACCAAACAAACGCTTCATATTGAAGCGCCAAATAAGATTAAAAAGCAGATGGTTTAAGAAAACTAAGCAATCGAAAAGCCCTAGAGTATGGTCTAGGTACAAACATCTGCAAAAGCAAACCCAGCAAATGATGAGGAAAGCCTATCGTGATTATATGAATGATGTTTTGACGCCGAGTATGGAAGATAATCCTAAAATATTCTGGAGGTTTGTCAAGTCACTCAAACGGGACAGTGGGGGGATTGGAGCTCTTAGAGATCAAGGGCAACTGATATCTGATAGTAAGGGTAAGGCGGACTTACTGAATAATTACTTTCGATCAGTGTTTACAATCGAGCAAACTCATGATATACCTAACAAAGGGACCTCCCCGTTTCCCCTAATGAGTAAATTCAAAGTCACTAATGAAGGTGTACTTAAGCTACTGAACGATCTCAACCCTGCTAAAGCAGCAGGCCCCGACGGCCTTCCCTCTCGTATCTTGAAGCTGCTAGCCAATCAGATTGCTCCAGTCCTGACTGAGATCTTTAACTGTTCCCTCCGAAGCGGAGAGTTACCAGAGGACTGGAAAAAGGCTAACATTACCCCAATTTTTAAGAAAGGAGAGAAAGTTGATCCCAAAAATTACCGTCCGGTATCCTTAACCAGCATATGTTGTAAGATTCTAGAGCATATTGTCCACAGTCAAGTGATGCACCATTTGGACAACCACCAAATCTTGTCCGACTATCAGCATGGTTTTAGAAAACGAAGATCTTGTGATACTCAACTAGTCCTAACTGTTGACGACCTGGCCAGTGCCCTAGATAAACGTAAACAAGTAGATGTTGTCATCCTTGATTTTAGCAAGGCATTCGATACGGTCCCCCACTCTAGATTAATCAACAAATTATACTATTACGGTATAAACAAAGAACTTGTTGGTTGGATTAAAGCCTTTCTGTGTGGGAGAGAACAGAAAGTTGTTCTTGAAGGCCAGTCTTCTTCTTTTCTCCCTGTGGACTCTGGTGTACCCAGGGTACTGTTTTAGGGCCCCTATTATTTCTATTATATATCAACGACCTACCTGACAACCTTAAGTCAACCACTCGGCTATTTGCGGATGATTGTCTCTTGTATAAGACTATCTCAACCACCAAGGATTCTGAGGATCTGCAGAAAGATCTTGATACCTTAAATGCTTGGCAAAACAAGTGGCAAATGCGTTTCAACTCTAGTAAGTGTTATGTTATGCACATCTCATCAGGTAGATCCACCACCCATTTTAATTACAAACTGGGCGGTCAGACTTTGCAAACAGTTCATTCTTATCCTTACCTTGGTATTCATCTCCAAGATAATTTGAAATGGGACACCCAGGTTGCTCATGCAACTACAAAAGCTAGTAGGGTCCTTGGCCTCATAAAGAGGAACCTTTCCAACTGCACCGAGCAGCTCAAAGCCACTGCCTATACCAGCTTAGTCAGGCCCCATTTAGAGTATGCTACACCTGCTTGGGACCCTCACCTTCAAAAGCATTGTAGCAAGTTGGAAAGGGTGCAACGTAATGCTGCAAGGTTCGTCACACATAACTATAGTAAAACGGAAGGAACGGTCACCAAGCTCCTCCATGATCTCCACTGGACGTCCTTGCAGAACAGGAGGTCTGCCTCCAGATTAACCCTATTGTATAAAATTAATCAGAACCTTATTGACATACCTAAAGAAAACTTCCTAAAACCAGTGACACTGCAGGGCCTTCGGAGAATGATCACGCAAAACTTCCAACAACCTGCGTGTCGTATTAATGCTTACAAATACTCCTTTTTCCCAAGAACTATAAAGGAGTGGAATATGTTACCTGAAGGGACTGTCAATGCAAGTAGTATAAATTCGTTCAAGCATAATTTACATTTTGATTAAGTCATATCCCCTCCCCGCACACCTCTGGCTCATATGCTCTACCTTTTTTTAGAGCCCTGCCAGTACACGAGAAGAAGAAGAAGAAAACGATCCTCGTTACCTCCGTGTCTGTGTTGTTCTCCGTTAACAAACCCGTTTTCCATCCCCACGCCAAAGCATTCCGCTTGGATGCCTTTTCTAAGTGCGTAAACCGCGGGTTTTACATAGCCAGCTGTTAAATATGCAAATGAGCGTCCCTCGCGTATTTAGGGCTCGGATAAACCGGCTTGAGGAAATTTTAAGTATTTTACTACTGTCCGTGACAATGACCATCAGCTTTTAGGATGGCAAGGTGTGAAGTCCAATCACACAAAATGGCAGTGAATCAGCTATATGTTAATAGGCATCAGAAAATAATCAATGCCAGTTTTCCAAAGTTTATAAGTAAGTATTGTGTACTTGAAATGAAGTAGTGTAACAGGTATGAAAATTGCACTAAATTTACTTCAAACTGTAGAGATGATGACGTGTCTATTTCAGGCATCAGCAGGCGCAATTGTAAGGTTGTATGGACATATTTTTTATTAACGGGGTGGGGTGGGGCTGCAATATGTAGATATAATTTGCAGCTGGCTTGGCTTTAATACATTTTAAATTAACATTTCTGTGGATATCTATGTCTTCACTACTAACCTTTATGAAATTTGTGCAAATGTACCTGCACCCATACCACCTGGTCAAATCCTGTACCCATGCTCAATAAATTTCTTGAAGTTTGAACTTTCATACCCACACTTGGGTATGAAAGTCCTCGTGACCTGATATCCATACTCATGTTGTGATACCCCTAGTCTGTTCTCAAGTTCATGACCCGAAACTTGCACCCATACCAGCTTCTCACGACCTGGCACACACATACCATACCCAAACTCAAAACCACGTACTGAAGACCAGTACACGTGTCCGGGCTCATGACCTGTTACCCGTACCTGGCTTGGACTCGGTTACAGCCCTGAGCATTTCACTATAGAACTAGCTGACCCCGACAGTTAATTGGTATTAATAATACTTAGCCCTTCAATCACGCTCCATTAGACTACTACAGGTGCAAAGTCCTATTGAGTTTAGTGTGTAGGGCCTGATTGAGAACTAGGTAATACTGTACTGTACCACGTATACTATACTGCGTAACAGCATAACATGCAGACTAAAATTTATGACTGCAGTTCATTCCCTTTAGCGCAAACTATAGGCTAGATCATTCCAGTCCCCTTTGCGGAAATACTGTTTACAAAATTACAGTGACTATAATGTTAGGCTAATGTTAACCAAAATGAGTCGTCCACGTAGCCTACTGGTGTATGGCTACTTTATGCACCTAGCCTTTTGAAAAATTAATTGACGCTCTGAATGAGCTTGCACGGTTTCTTTTATTTCAAGAAATAATGATCCATTCCCTAAAGATGGATCTTGAATTATAAAAACAGCTTACCGCAAACCAAGCCGATAGCATGTCAGCTGAAAAGGGGAGCTGTAGGACCCACAGTACGTAGATATACCGCAAAATCACTCTGTTCTGTGCATGTGGTACATACAAATACAGTGTGTAGCGCGATGAATATGAGTGCAGACGACTGTGGTCTTGCCAACCACAAGCAGCAGTCGCAATTGAGTGACGTCATTTGTTTGTTTACATGTGCATATTTGTGTTGCAATTTCTCAAGCTACTACACTTAAATGTATTGCCTACGTAGCAGGCTGAGCGGCATATTCCCTGGCAGTCATACGCTATCCCTGGTTTGCGAAACCTAAAAGAGAGATTGAGCCAACAGAGTCTGCTCTGCAGGAAAATTTGAGTCGTGCGTTAGCTGACTATAGGTATTTTAGCATAGTCAGCAGTTTCTAATGGACTAGACGGTTCCCTAGATACATGATTTTAGCATGGGCCACTCCCCACCACACAATATCCATCCAGCCAACTTACCAAACCTGACAAACATCTCGACTGAGAATTGAATCCTACCATGAATCCTTATATTCTCTAGATTTGGCTCCCACTTAAATATGCTTTATAGGTCATTCCGTGTGTTAATTTTGGATTGTCCATGGAGGAAGCTGCTCTGGGGTTACATACACTGGGTGGCGGCCAGGTTCGTTCACGGGGCATTGGCTTGATGGGAAACTTTTCAAGGTTGGAATTTTCAGGGAAGGAGAGCAGTATGATGGGCGTTTGAGTCTGTCAAATTTCCAGTAATCAGTAGTAAATGCAGCAAAGGCTTGGTACCATGCATATTCATATTCATATTTTGAATATGAAAATATTCAAAACTGCACTCATGAGTTGGTACCCGTACCCATACTCATGAATTGTACCCGTACCCGTACCCGTACCCATGACCCTGTACCCGTACCCGTACTCATGATTACTTTTTCCTCGGACCCGGACCCGTACCCGTACTCATGACTTGGTACCCGTACCCATACTCGTACTCATGACCTGGTACCCGTACCCATACCCGTACTCATGACCTGGTACCCGTACCCGTACCCGTACTCATGGTCCCGTGCTCACACTACAACACTGATATGTACTATTATCAACTTAACGCAGAGCAGCCGAAGTTGCCTTATCCTGCTCCAATGCAACAAGCACTGCAACCCTTACCAAAGTCTCTGCTTCCCATCCGATTCTGCGTCACCAAATTGGTTGATAGTTAATCTACCTTGGCCTGTTGTAGAAACAAACTGGGCGATTGGTTATAATTGTAATGTGTTTAGTGTTCATACCAGTACCATTTTGATAAGTTACATGAATAAGAGGTAGCGTTAGGGGGAGGGACAGCAGGGGCTGTGGTCCCCGTAAGGGAAATTTTCCAACTTCTTCTGAGAGCCTTGTCCACTCTCTCTCTCTCTCTCTCTCTCTCTCTCTCTCTCTCTCTCTCTCTCTCTCTCTCTCTCGAATCATCTTATATTACTCATTTAGCATGCCCGTTTCTCGTGCAGATTCTCAGATCGCAATACCTTCCCACCGTCCTGTGATAAAGGTATCTTATCCATATTAAGGGATATCTTAAAATTATCGTCATGTAGAAATAGATAACCCCTTGAAAACTAAATCATAAAAATATATAACTCGAAGTTAAACATCAAACCTTAAAGCTCCAAAAACACCAAAGGTCAAATTAATTTGTATTCACCAGTGGTGTTGAAGCCTCTCTACCATGCAGCCCCTGAAAAGATTAGCAACATTGCCGAGAAGATACACGAGAGTATGGAAGATATGGATGATATAGAGAAGACCTATCTGTATCTATTACTAGGAGAGATGGCCAAGAAAGAGCCAGAGGTGAGCTCGAGGGTGGCGTCTTTTATGATCCTACATAACTTAAGACACAACCTATTCGCTTTAAACATATGTATGGACCTGACCTAAAAGCTTCTTCGTGTGATTTCTATACCCTATGAAATCAGCAAAAGTTGCATACCGGTAGTTTGAAATGGGCAAATCTATTTTGTTTCCCGGTTTAATGTTACAGTGATGAATTGTTTGATAAGCTTCTCACATAACGTTTAATGTGTCTAGTACTCACAAGGAGATACAAGGTGGAGCTAATACAACAAGGGCCTAGAAACTCCTGCCAATGGGAGGAAACGGCCCATTTGATCCGGCCAGCGAGACAATTTGTAGATAATATCAGATTCATATGATATTCAATTAATATTTTTTAACCTACCATTCATCCAGCCTACCATTATACTTGGTAAATACGATGGGCACAACCAATACTAATGTATTACCCAATGTATACACAGTGAACTATGCATTGTATGCCCTGTCTATACACAAAAGCCAGGTGCAGAACCTTGGTGTTACTGATGGTACAACTTCGTAGCTTTGCGTGATAGGTCTCGTTTCATTGAACACGAGTTCACCGACATATCTGCCTGTACTAGAAAACTCGGTTAGAAATATTTCCGTGTACACTGTGTTAGTTCTGGTGGACTCTATGGATCAAAATCTTCCCCTTTCCCAGAAATGGGTGGAAAATTAAAAAGTGGATAACTTTGCAATGTGAAACAAAAGATAATAAAAGATTAATAAAATGTCTTCAAAAACGTTCTTTTCGTTGTGCCTGTTTGATTACTTCATACATTATCAAATTGACTTGCTTACATTTAACAGGCTGCTCAGGATAAACCATTTTGTTTGGGAAGCTTTCAAGGGGAGGGGGGCTTATCAGAAAGAGTCCGCTTCGTGGGTGACAAATCGACATAGCACGGCGCATCAAGTGTTTTGTAAAGATAGTATTGTAAAGATAGTAAAATGTTCATTCCGTCAGTTTTGTATGTAGACACTCCAGAACTTCCGGGTGTTCTCCATGGACCCCGTAATAGCCTGTCTTATAGTGACTGGATCCCACGCCCTACACGAAGAGGATCATTTTGACTATCGCAATTACCCTTTATAGGGAAAAGATTCTCTACCACCATTGAGCGCTGACAAACGCTATGCTATTGTATTTGCCAGGATTACCACCACTATCACTGATACTCAATTAAATAATAGTTTAAGGCTGTGGTATTATGCAAAATAGTAAAATGAGAATCACTTGAAAAAATCATTAGTCACTCGACATTTTAGATTTCAGCCTTGTTGCGGCTATTACGAGATTTGCATGTACGATCTAGGAGAATAAAAACTGATACAAAATTTAGTGAAAATATTTGTTAAAATATCCTTATGGTTTCATATATCTGTACATTGCTTTGACTTATATTTTCAAAAATAAAAAAAAAAACAAAAAAAAAAAACCAAAAAAAAAACAAAGAAAGAAAGAAAGAAAGAAAGAAAGAAAGAAAGAAAGAAAGAAAGAAAGAAAGAAAGAAAGAAAGAAAGAAAAACCGCATTCGATATTTCATTAAGCTTTCTGTTGAGTTAAATACTTACAACTTTTTCATCAGAAACTTCTCCCCGTCTTGAACATCATCGTTGGAGACTTACGGAGTACGTCTAATGTCTACTTGGCATATATAGTTGTCGCTGAAATGTCCGTCAAGTACCCGATGGAAGTTTATAGATATTACAGACAGCTACTCCAGACATGGGACAGAGTACCGGATGTGACGGTATCTGCAGCGAGGACGCTGGGAAGTATTGGACGAGAGACAGAGGTCAGTTTAAGAACAAACATAAAAGAAAACCTTGGGATAAGGACGAGATATTCGTAATATTCCCAGCCGATAAAAGAAAAAGCACTCTGTACACAAAACAGGCTACAGTAAAATAAATTATCTTACAGTTTTAACTTACTGTCGTCAATATTAAAGGTAAAGACGATGGGGGTATTCTAACCAGGACGTTGACGAATAGAACAGAGTCATGTTCAAAAGGTCGCACATTCCCCCTATTATTCGCTTCTGTTTTGTATTTTCTCTCCAATCGTTTGGATTGTGATCGTTTTCTACTGATCACTGATAAATTAGTGCACAAATTGGCAACACTTTATGTTTCGTGACAATTGAAGAGTCAGTGTACAACCAGCAGCTCAGAACAGATTTAGAGAGCTATGATATAAATTCAACACACAATACAATCTCGTAAAATGGCACTTTGTTCGATACTCGACGGTAGTTTTGCCAAATTCCGATTTTCTAGACTATTTACGTAGCCTCAGAATTTAAAAAGAGAAAGATTATACTGTCCCCCTGTCACGTGTGCTTGTGTTTGCCCTCCCTTTCTGTGTAGGACGATGCAGCTCGCTGTCTCAAGGCCATGGCAAAGAGGCTGAAAACCATTGACGAAGTTCACAAAGGACTTATTCTGATGGAGATGAAAAGAATCGGAGAAAAGTATAAACACATTCTCGTCAAGTTTAAAGATGACATCGCAGCCGAACGTGAAAGCACGACTCTTGGTCTCAGCGACACTGTGGCTCTAGTCATGGACTTTTTAGAAGACAGAACGTAGGAACTGATGAATAATTATTTAATATTTCTTCACTTTATCCAAAGTATCGGGTAGACTAATCTTATGCCATTATAACACCATTATATATGAATAGGCTGACCGTATTAAGCTACTCTGAATTTTGTGTAAGGACGTACCTGATTGTTTGTTAACAGTAGAGTTCAATATATCATTTTTTTGCATCAAAGAGTACAATGTGGAGTATGTCCAGAAAGATCAGAAGTTTGAAAGGAGACAATCTCTTAAAACAATATCACTGCAATCCTTAACTGACTACAATATGTAAAGAGGCGTTTATTTTCAGTGGGCACAAAATACTTAAAACTGGCTCAAAAAAGTATACATTATTCGCAAACTTAATTTGCGTAACCAGCCTTAGGTCAGGGAGCTTGGTCATCACCTTTACTTCTTACTCATGGGTACTCCTTCCATATCGCTCGTTTTGTATGTTTGCGCTTTTAAGATTGCAAGGTTACGTTTAGTGTAGTAAAAGGGCAATGCAATGTCCTGACATAATATTGTAAATTGTGTACATTAATGAAAGCTGTTGGATAACGCCTAGCACATTAAGTTGTCATTTTTTTGTTCCTTACTTTGATTAGCAAGCTTTTTTTGCCGTAAGCTTTTTATTCATGTTTATAAAATAAGCTTGACATGGTCAACTTATGCACCGCATGTTAGGATATATTTGTCTCTGGTGAATGCAAGCCCTATAGGCCTATCAGTCGAAAACAAAAACTAACTTTCTTTGCGTGCCTGCATAAAACATGCGCCACCAATTTATTTTTAGGTAGTAAGGAAAGTGGGGTTGCCAGGAGGGGACTGGGGTACAGACTGCAACTGCAGGTTTGTAGTATCATATCTACCCTTGTAAACATTTTTTATATCAGAAACAGAAACTGAAGACTTGCAATATATGTTTCGATGAAAATATGGGATTCTTTTATAATTTCATATCTGTGAGATGCATCTCTCTTAAGCCTTAATTTATGCGATCATTTGGCTTTTATGGTAGCTTAGAATCTATCGATCATGACGTCAAAGGTCAAAGGGAAGATATCGATGTCCTCGAAAATCGAGTACAGAACAACGCCGATGGCGTACATCATTTAAAAGGAATTTTAATGAGCGCCACTGGTCGAATGGAGGCAATTCAAGAAAAGAAACAGGAGTTGGAAGACAAGTTTGAAGATGTAGAGAACGTAATTGAAGAAGCGGAACAAAAGACGACTGAAATAGAACAAAAAGTGGGTTTCATTACTGTAAAGTGTTTGCTGTTTCCTTTTATTTCTAATATGTCAAGCTTTTCAAAACGTATTTCCTAAAGTCTCTCAGAAATAAACTTGATTCTTTTTTCTGCCTTTTTTGAAAGATGTGGTAAAGTTATCATGTCGTAGTCCATAAACATTTCAAGAATAAAATATTGAATTTATCGTAGATTCTATCGTAGATTGCCCCCTTCCCCTCTCTTTCTCTCTCTTTGGGTGTCACAGGTGTCCGTCAAAGAGTATAGGTGAGTTTTGAAGTTTATTTCTTACCATGCAAAGTGTGACATTTTACACACAGACTGTTACGAATGCACCAGTTTGGTCACGTGATGTGTCGAAGATCCTAAACCCCGAACACGATTACGATTGGAGGTATTTGGCAATCCGGTTAGGGTACTCTGGTGAGGACGTCCGCAACTGGGCCCTGTCCCCTGATCCGACGATGGCAGTCCTTGCAGAATGGTACACCACTCATAAGAGTAGTAATGCCACCACCGCTATTCTCACAGCTCTACAGGACATGGGAAGAACAGAGGCAGCCAAAATTGTAGAGAGGGCTCTTCAAGAGGCAGGTGGGTGCCTGAAGTATCGGCGTGATGTTTTAAACACATGCGTAAGTGATGTTAACCCTAACCCAAAGTCAAAACTGCAGCGTAATTCGTCAGCACTGCTGAAAACGGGGGCGTTATCTATGGATTGTCGTATAAGTTAAGCTCTTATACCTTTAAACCATGCTAGTACTTTGGTAAAATTTCTGTAATCGTATAATTGTGTTCACGACTCTTTCCCTGTAACTTTAAGCCTAATCAGCAAGGTCGTTTCCCGGGCGAAATGTCTAGGGGCAGTTCATGACGCTATCTAACAGGAACACCAAGTGGTATGCCTATAGATGGTTGACACCTTGGCGGACCTTCCTTCATCATCTGTGCATGGGTGCCATCCTGCGGGAGGGTGCTGAGGGGGAGGGGTGAAATGTAAGGCCTGGTTTAGGAGTAAAATGGTGATATATCTGGCAAAGCACTGAACTGATTTAGAAATTGTCTTTATTTATTGATTTTGTTTGGCCTGGTGTAAGACAAGCGGTACTGTCTAAGAGGAAGGCATGACATACACTCCTACTCTTTGAGAGATTTTTGTTGCTGAGGTGGCTTAGACGCAAAATGATCCTATCTTTGATAAAACTTCGAACTGACTATATGGTCAGAAATTCTACTTATTTAGTTTATTTGTCGGTTCTGCCATGGCACCCCCACAAGGCTGGCATCCCCTCCTAGTAGGCCACTGGGGGAGCCACCATCGGTCGGCGCGTAGCCGAAGCCTAGGCCTTATAAGAAAACTAGCTGGGGACCTTGTAGGTTGCATCTAACCATTTTCTATCTTTAGATTCCATGCTTAAAGGCATTTTCCAGTGGCTTTCCATTAGGATCCCATGTGAAAGACAAAAAATTCCAGTTCATGCCCTTCAAACCCCGTAGCAATACTCTTTTCCTAACTCGAGATATATAACGTTAAAGACTACTTATTTTTGTCCAAAAATACCTCCACTTCTCATCAAGGTCACAGAATGTTTTGTAAAGTGGGCACATTGCCTCAGATTTCTTTTGTTTTTCCTTATAATTGAATGTTGTGTTGTCCTTGAAATATGATACTGCCGGAATGTTTGAATATCTCTCCATGTAGATTTAGCATAAATCAACACCATATGTAGGGCATAGCAAACAAAGTTGCTAAATATTACCTACAGTGGTGACAATTTCATAAAGAAATTCAATGCTTTGTTGAATTAATGTGCCGCGATGACATCACAGATTTCCCATAATGCACTTCGTCTTGAGAAAAAATTGCATTTCTTTTAAAATGTATATCTTCCAAACGCTACAAGCGATTGAGATGCGGTTTTCACTTCCTAGAAGAGAAAAATTTTCAGCATTTTTTAAAGATACTGGTTTTTGTCACTGGCAAATCCCTTTAAGAAAACAAAATTTAGATGTCAAGAACAAAGCGTAGCTTTGATTAATATTAATACGTTCCTTTTACAAATCCATTATATTGAGCATATAATTACATGTAACCATAGGCTTTTTTATAAGAGCATGATTTGGCAGGGTTTGAGAAATAATACTAAAGGCTTTATCCTGCGTAAGTAGGTATATTCAAGCTGTGTATCATGTAGGGAGAAGAGGGTTCATTCGCTAGGAAGAGTAACCTCATAAGAATGCGTCCCAAGTTCTTAGGGCCTTAAAATCATAATTTGGAGAGTAAATTTTCAGTATTTTAGTATTTTTTCTCAAGTGGACCAACTTTTAATTAAGGTTTGGAAATCTCAGGGGGCAACCCCCCCCCCCCCCGCAATCTACCATATTGATTAGAGAATTTCTCAGGACTGTACTTTTTACGAAGTTGTACTCGGAGTCTTACATTTTTCTTACTACTTTGTAACGTATGTGAACACTTAAGTTGAACTAATAAGTCTGTTTCTAGTGGCTTCTTCAAAGGTACCTCTCTAATACCCTTTCCAGATAAACTGATACCCAAGCCTGTCGGTGAGATGTCAGATAAGCCGTGTCCTGTCTTCATCAGTTATCAGTGGGATCATCAGCCAGAAGTAAAGACCCTAAAAGACCACCTGGAGATGGCAGGATATCGATGCTGGATGGACATTGGTCAGATGGGAGGTGGTGACCAGCTGTTCGCTAAAATAAATGAAGGAATGAGGGCAGCTAAAATAGTCTTGTGCATAGTAACCAGTAAATACGCCAAATCGGAAAACTGCAATAAGGAGGTAATTGCAAGTATGATTACAAAAATAGCCGAATCGAAAATTGTATGAGATTACATTCAAGCTTATACTATAGATCATACCAACTTAAGGTTGTAATGTTACGTTTCACCATCCATAAGGGAAGCAAAATCATTATCCCATTCTATTGACATTTTGTGTCATTATTCACGAAACGAATGCACAAACGTTCCATTTCCAGACAGAACTTAAAGCCGGTATTCAACTGAATTAAAAGAAAGTTCATAGACCCACTGTGGGACTAGAACCCACAATCTTCGGTTTAGCTTAATTGTTAAAGATGAAGACGGACATCGTCTCCTTTAGGCCACCGAGGTTTTGATACAAATGCGTTGCAGAATTTTCACATACTTAGAGATGACTTTTTGAAAGTAACAGGAATTGTCTTAGCTATTCTTTTTGATGCATTTTAAAGGAATAGGCCTACTTCACAAGGAGAGCTAAACAACAAGGGACGGTATTCCAGGATACCTACATTCGTTTGACATTAACACAAATGTAAACAGGTTGAGTTTTCACTAAAACCTTCCTGCAGATATTTGGTGTGACTGATGACTAGACTCGACCGTCCTCCCAACGATAAACTAGCGGTCAGCCTGTTGTCATGTCAGTGTTATTTCCAGTAATTTAGAAAGTGAACATCAGTAGTTTTCTTTTTTAGTAGTTTTCTTTTTTAAATAACCCCCCCCCCCGCGAGTGCAGAAAATGTCAAGCATAGCAATCTTAGATAGAGGTACATGAAAGAAAACATGTCGGCGGAGAGGTCAATTCCTCCTGTCGCAGCTGTCCCCCCACCTTTGTTACCTATTTCATTTATTTGTTTCATCACATTACATATAGACATATGATGTGAAAGGAAGTCATCCAGAAAGCCACGACTGGCTTAACAAGGTGGATGACTCCCTACAGAAAAAGAAAGAGAAAAGGAAACAGATATCTGCAATTTCTACAAGACACAAAAACACATAACCAAACAAACATATATATACATATACATACATAACTATGGGTTGTCTCCGTAATATGTACTTACATTTGAAAAACATCAGGAGTCACCGGGTAAGATATGGAGGGGAATTTCAACAATAAAAGCTTAATAATTATCAATGATACCTTTCATAACCGCCTTCTTAAAGATAAATAGAGAGGGAGAATTTTTAACTGAGTCTGTGAGGGTATTCCACATTTTGGTACTACGATTACACAAGCTGCATGATCCAATATTCGTACGATAATAATGACGATGGGAAAAGTTAGCATGTCTAGTATCATGCCTGTGAACAAGAGTATTGCTAATGATAAAGTTATGAAACGTATCCGGTAGTAACCTGTTCCATGCCTTATAAGTAAAAACTGCAATGTTGAAATCAATAACGTCAGTAAACTTAAGTAATTTAAACTTTCTAAATAGTGGGCTGGTGTGGTCCCTGGGGCCTGCATGAGCTATATGGCGAACGGCTCCTTTCTGCAATATTGTGAGTTGGCTAAGGTGAGAACTGTTTGCTCCACTCCAGACAATGGAACAAAAGTTTAAGTGGGGGATAATCAAAGTCTGGTATAGTGTAATGAGTATATTTCTAGGTAAAAAGTGTTTTAGTGTGGATAATATGCCCACGTTCCTTGAAATCTTCTTGGAAATATTTAAAATATGATCTCGCCAGGTGAGCTTTGCATCTATATGTTCTCCTAGGAATTTGGTTGTGGTAACTTGCTTAATAGTAATCCCATTTATACAGACATCACTATCCCTCCTGCTAGTTCTACTATTACCAAAGATGATATAGTTAGTTTTACTTATGTTTAAAGATACTTGTTAGCAGAAAACCAGTTACACAACTTACTCAATTCAATTGAAGCGGTATCATACAATAAATCTGCACTCTTATGTCTGAAGAAAATGTTAGTATCATCGGCAAAAAGTATAATATCAGCTTTATCAGAAACAAAATAAATATCATTCATATAAACAATGAACAGGAGAGGCCCGAGAATGGACCATTGGGGTACCCCACAGCGAATATCATTGAGACTTGAACTCATACCTTTGTAATAAGTATATTGGGACCTATTAGACATATAACTGTGAAACCATTCTAGGACATTACCTCGAATGCCATAAGTCTCTAGTTTAGCAAGTAAAATACTGTGGCCAATTGTATCGAAGGCTTTACTGAGATCAAGAAATACACCCATTGAGATATTATTATCATCTAAACTAGTGCATAGTTTGTCTAATGCATCCGCTAGGGCTAATTCAGTTGAATGGTTAGGACGAAAACCATACTGTCCTTTGCAAAGGATATGAAACGTTTTAAGAAAATCATGCACTCTGTTAAACATTAACCTTTCAATAATTTTTGCGAAACAAGAGAGTAAGGAAATAGGGCGATAATTTTCAAAAGCTTGTGGATCCCCCTTTTTAAACACGGGTAAAACTTTTGCCGTTTTTAGTTTATTTGGAAAAACTCCTGTTTTGAACGAAAGATTAAAAATATGAGTAAGTGGCTTTGATATATACGGTAACACTTGTTTAATTATACTAGGTTTAAAATGATCATACCCTACTACCTATATGCCTACCCTTTCTGTAGTAAAATTACTTGCCTTACTTGCCTCTGTATCGCAGTGTCTACCATCATCTTTCTGGCTAAGATCGAAGGTAGATGTCTTTTTCTGTGGAACGCTGTATCCATGGTGTAATTACAACATAAAATAAAGTTTGTATATAGATTTTGAATGCATTTTGAGCAGAGATATTTTACAGAACAGTGGGAAATGATGAAATCATCTTTTTGTCTTTTTTTCAGGTTAACCTCGCCAATCTGTTAAATAAACCAATCATCCCCATCTTAATCGAGAACATCTCCTGGCCTCCGGCGGGATCCATGAGTATGCTCTTCGCCCAACTTCTCTACATCCAGTTTTTCTCCGAAGGGGAGTACGTAAGAGGGGAGAAGTTTTGGCCAGATGATAAATTTTGTGAACTTTTGGGACAAATAAGCTATCACATTAGTCCTGATTTGGAGCTAGTTTCTGAAGGTGATAAGAAGCTGACTTTTTTACACTATAAAAATAATCCGGTAAACTTTAAGGCAGGTAGAGTGGTAGGACAGTTTTCACATGCATACGGTATAAGTAAGTAAAAGACTGCCCGGGTTGTTAAATGCTGCCTCACGTGATGTACTCAAGGGTTACATGAGGAGGAGGGGAAGGAGAAGAGGACAGGGATATGTCTGGCTCCGCCTATTTCAGAAAGGTAGAATATCATCTTGCAAATCCTTAATACACAGTATGGAAAACACAACTGATTAATGTAAGGAATGTCAAATGCTTTATTATGATACAACATCCACTTCCAGGTATAAAGCTACCCATGATAGGTAGGCCGTTACCTAACATTAGTTTGTTACCCAACGGATGAGTTAATGTCATATTCATTATACAGGCCCTCTTGTACCCTAGCAATTTAAGTCAATTCAATTCTCACTGCATGCAATACCCATGTTCGTTCAGGGTGTGACCAAAGTTTAAGGGAGGTATTTGAGACCGCATCACAATAGGTTCAAGTTTTAAAGACGTAGAGCTTTTATCGTATATTTCTCTAATCTTTTTCAATTTTTTTTACTCATAGCATATCACAACTGGACTTGGAAACTAGCAGGGAGAGCAAGAATGAGAAACGAAATGGTACTTGATAGACTTAAGCCGCGGTCACACTACAACGAATTCGGATCGGATTCCGATCCGATTTTGTGAGTTTTTATTTAAATCTTCTCCATTTCGGGTCAGAAAGAACCCAAAATTTGCCAGCCTGTGTAAATATATGATTTGCATCAGAGGTCTATGAAAATAAAATGTTAACTGATTTTTTCGTGACGTCACACCGACAAACAGCTTTTATCGGACCCGCGTAGTCCGATAAAAGCTGTCTGTCGATGTGACGTCACGAAATAATTCGTATAAATTTAATTTTCGTAGTCCTGCGATAAAAATCATACAATTACACAGGTTGGCAAATTCTGGGTTCTTTCCGACCCGAAATGGAGAAGATTTTAATAAAAACTCACAAAAATCGGATCAGAATCCGATCCGAATTCGTTGTAGTGTGACCGCGGCTTTACACTTAAGAGGGTTTCAGCGCGTCACGTGAGCGCGCGTCTCTTTGGTTCTGAAGGGCAAGATCGCTCGTCTCTAGTTGTTTTGAAGGGCACACGTCCATTGTGTCACAATAGTATGTATGGTTATGCCCTGCGCGTGTGCTATTAATACGCTTACTGCGTGTGTGTTTTGCCCTTCAGTGCCTGGGAATTCCACTCACGTGACGTCACATGAAGTCCCTCTTTATCTGCAAAATATGTAAGAATTGTGTTTTTGTCACTTTTTAAAGTGTTAAGTTACAAACATGTAATGTCAACACTAGGGTTTAGAAAGTGAGGGGTGGGGTGGGGATAGGATAAAATTATTTTTGTCAATAGCATGAAAGCCAAATTAATGTTTTATGTTTTGTGAGAAAGGGGTACAAGATATCTCACGGTGATCAAATTCACCCACTATGGCCCCTTCCTTAGACAGAGCCGCCCCTGCAATCCTATACATCATACAGCTTGAAAATGGAAAGCTACTCAGCGTCATGCATGGCAATGTGTCATTGCAGAGGTAAAAGATGTTTTGATGTGTATTTCAACTTACTAAGTTTGTGCAAACACTGGTGATATTACACAGGAAATACTTAAAAAAATGTTGTTTAACTTTCTTTTAAAATTTCAATGCTAACATATCCTGAGAAAGTGACCTATGTCCTTGCAAAGTATTTCCTGAAGGTCGGACATGTACGTGAGTCACTCCATAGCAGTAAGATACTAATCACAATTATGAACAAATTGTTCTTGTTTTAATAAAAGCAAACAAATAGAAAGACAATTGTGTCCAATTTTCTATGCAGAAGGCTATAAATAACAGGCATTATTTCACAATCCACTAGTGCAAAAATGTGCAAATGTCAAAAACTTGATATCTTACCACAGAACAAGTTGTGCAAAGGAGTGAAACCATTGACGTTTGTGTGCAAAATGTATTAATTTTACTTTCTTTTCGCACATGTGTTTTAGTAGTGGTTCCCATCCGGGTAGTTCTCGCAACTCAGGGGGCGATAAACGCTTAGGGGCGATATGGGGCGTGACAAAAAGAAAAATGAGACATTTAATTTACATTCAAAAACACTTTTATTGGTTTCCTGCATTCTGATTGGCTGAAAACCATTTGAGACCGGTCTTAAATGCGATTTAAGACCGGTTTGCTGACAGTTAGGAGAATTAGAATGCCGTGGTTTACGTGCGCATGGTTTGAGCGTGTAATACATTTCCCTATGTTTTTTCGGAGTACGCGTACTACTGAAAGCGAACGCGCTACATCGTGAAAGCGAACGCGTCTCTCACAACTCACAACTGCCACTGTGTGTGTAGCCAGCTATTGTGTTACTGGGTATTGTATATATTGTGCAGTTGTGTCCTGTGTATGTTTACGCCGCCTACTGTCTGGTACTAACCCGCATCAATTTGACCCTTAAGGTAAGTGATTTAAGACAAAAGAAAGCATATTCAACAAAGATATCGTATTTGTTATGTCAATCGAATTAGATTTTGTTCAAACGATTGAATTTTAAATGAATTTGTTTTAAAGAAGTGAAAATATTTGCGTGGTTGTCCACTTTCTCTTGGCTTGAAGTTGTTCGCTGCTATCGCAAGAAACTAAACATGACGTCACAATAGAGCCCATAGTTAGGTGGGAGAATTAAAATGTGATCTGAAAATTTTGTCGAAAATTTAATGTTTCTGTCGGTTTACAGCATTTTAATGTTGAGTGTTTATGAATGGGGATAAAAGCAGGGTGCCCCGGTCTTAATTGTGATTTAAGACCTCCGATGACGTCATCACAGAGGCAGCGGACCTCGGCTGTCGCCTCGGTCCGCTCAGCCTCTGTGATGACGTCATCGTCGGTCTTAAATCACATTAAAGACCGGGGACCCTCGCATTTATCCCCTAAATAGGGCTAAAAAGATATCATCTAGTTCCCTGTATCTAAACTCTCAATTAGTATTTATACAATGGAGATAAAGCCAACAAATCCCTTCTTAGGTGCACTACAAAGTATGCGAATAATCGTCATTGCCAGATGCCAGAAAGTAGCATCTGACAGTGTTTAATTCATAATGGAAGGTCCCTCATACCGTAATTAATGGCGAGTAAGTGGGGGAGGGGTGGAAGAAGAGGTGGGGAACGCGGGGTGGGGTTATGACTCAACTTGTCTCTCAACTTAAACTATTTTCTCTTCCTGTCCGTAGAGAGCACATACTGGCAAAAGTGACAAACTTGAATTTACTTTTAATTCCTTGCTGAAGGCAAAAAGAATTAATGCAGTCACAATGGAGGGTGTGTGTACGTTTGTGTGCGTGTGTGTGTGTGTGTTTATGACGCTTGGCTTGTAAACACGATATCTCAAGATAAGAGTGATGGATACATTTCATACTTGGTGTATGGATATATCATATTATGAGAAAGAATCCAATTGTTTTTGGTGGAGGGTCAGAGGTCATGTTAAGTCAACAGCCTTTAAGTCAGAAGCCTTTTGTTTTTGGTAGAGGTCAAAGGTTATCTGAGGTCAAGGACGGTAAAACTGCTTGTTAACACGATATCTCAAGACAGCAATCATGGATACTTTTCATACTTAGTTCATAAATTTATCATATGAAGAGTAAGAACCCTATTGTTTTTGGTGGAGGTCAGAAGTCATGTCAGGTTACCAGAGGTCTAAAACCAAAACCGAAAACCGTGTAAACACGATATCTCAAGGTAGAAAGCATGGATACTTTCCGTACTTGGCATGTAGGTGATTAATAGTCAGAAAATGAACCCTATTGATTTTGGTATAGGGTTAAAGGTTATCTCAGGTCAAGGAAGGTAAATATTCAAAAACCTTGGAAATTGCTTGTCAACATGATATCTCAAGATAGGAAGATAGGTACTTTTCATACTTGGTATATGGATTAATCATATTGAAAGAAAGAATCCTGCTGTTTTTGGTGGAGGTCAGAGGTCATGTCAGCACCAGAGGTCAACCTCCAGGTAGAAAACATGGATACTTTCCATACTTGGCATATATATTCTTCATAGTCAGAAGATGAACCCTGTAGCTTTGGTAGAGGTCAAAGGTTATCTGAGGTCAGGAAGGTTAAACTTCAAAAATCTTGAGAATTGCTCGTGAATGAGATATCTCAAGTTAGGAATGATGTACACTTTCCATACTTGATACTGGATTTATCATATTGAGAGAAAGAACCCTGTTGTTCTGGTGGAGATCAGAGATCATATCCGTTCAACAGAGGTCAAAAATAAAAAAAAACCTGTAAACAGGATATGTGAAGGTAGGAAGCATGGATACTCTTCATACCTGGCATGCTTTAGAGTCATAAGATGGCTCCATTGCATTTTTAGAGGTCAAAGGTCAGGTAAGGTTACCAGAGGACAAAAACTGTATGAAATCTCAAGTTAGGAATGGTGGGTACTTTTCATACTCGGTATACAAAGTTATCATATTAGATTCAGATTTAGAAGGAGTACTATAGTTTCTGGTGGAAGTTAGAGGTCATGTAGGTCACCAGAGTATTCACACAGTGGACACAGTATTCCAACATAGGAAGCTTGTATTCTTTTTATACTTGGCTTTTGGATGTTATGGTCAGAAGATGAACTCCATTCTTTTTGATAGAGGTCAAAGGTAGCACAAGGTCTCCGTAGGTGACAGGGGCGTCAATCCGTATTCAAATGTGGGGGGGGGGGGGCGGGGGACATACATGACCACAAACCAGTCCCTTCGGTTTTGAAGAGGGGACATCTTCCTATAGGCGCTTTTCTCCCCCCCCCCCTTATGATGACTGACGTTGTCCTATTCTAATAAGAATTATCATTTCAAAGTTAACATGACCATCATAGATGATCTGCCAGGTGAAATACACGGAGTCCACGGAACTACTTCAAGATGTTTTTGTCATCATGTCCCCAAATAGCTGAAACAACGCTTCGCAGCGTGGATCATTGTCGGAGATCATGGATCCGACAAGGCCCATTGCTAGAGTGATATATTTGGGGGTGTGAAGGTCCCAAATTCCGACCGGCTGGATGTTTTTTCCACCTGAGTGGAGGCATTTAAATTGCAATTTGTTATGCACTCTTCGTTTTGTATACAGCAGTGGGGATCCTTCCTTTGTCACTACATAAATGGGTCGTCCTGGGGGAGGGGGTCCCCCTCCCCTTTGAGAATTTTTTTGTTAATTTAAGGCTGCTTAAGTGCAAAACGGTGCTATCTTTGGGATATGTTTGGAGCTGATCGTACACGGCTGGAAAATGTCCATAATTTAGTGAATTTTAATTTTCCGACTGGCTGGATGTTTTTACTAACTGCAGTGGCGGCGCGTTAATTGCACCTTTTTATTCACCCTGCGTTTGTATACAGCAGTGGGGATCCTTCCTTTGTCACTATATAAAGGTGTCATCCTGGGGGAGGATTCTAAGGGGAGGGGGCGTAGCCCTCCCCTTCGAGAAATTTTGTTAATTTAAGGTTGCTTAGATGCAAAATTGTGCTATCTTTGGGATATTCTTGGAGCTGATCGTTCCCAGAAGAAAAAAACAGTTGGGAATTTTCAATTGGTTCCAACTGGAAACAGCTGGAAAATTTCCAAGCTGTGATTTTTGGACCAATTGGAAAAATTCACAGCTGTTTCCAGTTGGGATCATGTTTCCAACAGGGATCAACTGTTCTCAACTGGACCAGCTGGGAACCCTTTTCCAGTTAAGTTAAACTGGATCCAAGGAGAATGGGCACCCTTGAAAGTTAAAACCACGAATGTGTGGCTCAATGAAGGGTAATTCAGACGTAACTGGTGAACTTCAAAATGCATTTAAGCATTTGGGAGCTTTTTAACTGAGTACGTAGAAACAGGCACTGAGAAACTAAAGAACCCCAAATCTAAGCATTTTGAGGCAAGTCTAAAACATCTAACATATTACATGTAAAAGCATTGCTGTGCTGTGTCAAGTCTTATGTATGTAGTATGTAGAGATTGAGATATAATTAACATAAAAAAATGATAACAACAAATCAGTAATAAGCTTACACTGTTATAAACTGTTAAAATGTGTTAATTGCAAATTTTGGGAATAAATTTTAAAAAAGGAACCGTCACAAAACATCCTACAAAAGGACTGAGCTGATAAAATGCATTTTAGCTCGATAATGCAAATTAGGTAAAGCCAGTTGAATATGACCATTTGAATATGGTTCAGACCAGTTGGAAAGAGTTGAAACCAGTTGGAAATTATTCCAACTGGTTCGACATGCCATTCCAACATTTTCCAACTGGTAACAATAATTACTGGAACCAGCTGAGAATTTCCAACTGTTTTTTTCTTTCTTAGATTCAACTGGACTTAAAAGAGATTCCCAAATGATTCCAACTATTTTCAACTTCGACTGATCTCAACTGCTCTCTGAATTTTCCAACTGTTTCAACTGTTTCACACCAAAAATGTAAAACAAATAAACTTCTATTTCCATGTATCGTTTCATGTCAATTTAGGCGATACAGTAATATGGAATACATATAGTCAGGACCGTTCAGTCCAAGGCTTCATTTAACTGCAGTTGTCTTGCACCAGTTATTTTCTTCACTGAATGCACAATACTGGAAAAGTCACATAAAATATATATTCAGAAAGCTCAGTTAAAAACCAGGTTCAAACTGTATGAACGGTAATGTAGAGACGGGAGAATGATGTAAAAGAACAGGGTAGCTAATTATATGCAATATAGGTAATAGGTAAAGAATACAATTAGCCTAATAATAGAATAGCCTAAAATTCATAGACAATTAAATAAAAAATGTAATAAGAGTAAATGATCAATATTTCAACAACACCTTAACTACTCGACAACTCAGCTTTTGATACCCCCAACTAGTGATATTCTCATTCACAACTTGACACTACAGGTACGTGGCTGGAATCCAACTGTACTCATCAGTTACTGCACCTATTTCCAACTGGACTCTTTTCCCAACAGTGCTTCAGTTGGATTTTCAAAACCCAACTGTGTTTCAGTACAAAGTAACTGGGTCCAATTGGTCTTGAAACTGTGTCCAACTGGTCTCGAAATTTCCAGATGGGACTTTGTCATGGTCCAGTTGGAAACACATGAAACCAGTTGGATACAGTTGGGATTACCAAGGAATCCAGTTGGAAGCAGTTGAGACCAATTGGACACAGTTAAAACCAGTTGCAATTTCCAACTGGAATCAACTGTTTTTTCTCCTGGGTTGTATAGCAACGGTGTTAAGGATTAGCAAGGGCGTTTTCAGAATGCTTTGTAGTCGTAAGTGTATTAACAATCACCATCTATACCGATAATGGCTTCGGCGAAGCGCTGGGTAAAAATTTTTGAAAAGTGTTTAACGGAAACAACGTACTTTCAACCTTCCACATCATGCTACAAATTAGACTGAATGCAGTGGCGTACCCAGGATTTCTCTCAAGGGAGGGGTGCATGCAGTATGTTGTGTGACTGCTGGCCTGGGGGAGGGGTCTAAGGGGAGGGGGTTTTGAAAACTGTCCTTACATGCAATCTGGTGCCACATATGTTACCTTTTGAAGTAAAATTTGTGTTAAAAAACTTACGTATTTTTAGGAACTAAAAAAAGCATCAGTGAGGGAGGAATGGCCCAATGGGGTGTCCTCCTAGACTTTGAAAAGTTTTGAAATATTCGGTGTCCTTACATGCATCCTGGTGCCAAATATGCTACCTTTTGAAGTAAATTTGTGTTGAAAAATTTACGTATATTTAGGAACTTAAAAAATCGGAATCAGTGAGGGGGATGGCCCAATGGGGTGTCCCCTCCCCTTTGAAAAATTTTAAAAAATTCGGTGTCCTTACATGCAATCTGGTGCAAGATATGTTACCTTTTGGAGTAAATTTGTGTTAAAAAACTCACGTATTTTAGGTACTTAAAAAATATCGGAATCAGTGAGGGTAGGCATGGCCGAATGGCCCTCCCCTCTGCGTATGCCACTGATTGAATGATCCCATGTTGATGCGAGGCCCCTACAGATGTTCGGAGGTGTATGTCTGTTTTCGGAAAGTGTTTTGATCAGAATAGTTCCATGTATAATTACCTTTTTAATGGTCATGAGAAGGAGTGCAAACCGTGACGCATGCCCGCGAAGCGCGCCGAAATTTTGTCATTAAATAAGAATTCCCTGACGAAATCTATATTCAGAATCTGCATCGAGACACATAAAAATTGCCCAACAAACCTACATGCCACTCAAAAAGCCAGTCAAACAGAGCCACGACACTACTCTTTCACGCAAATGTGGGAGGGACATTTGATATTGTGTCCCCCACCCATCGAAATGTGGGGGGCTTGTCCCACCATCCCCCCCCCCAGGATTGACGCCCATGGTAGGTGAAACAGCAGAAACCTTGGAAATTGCTATGAATGCAATAGCTCACGATGCAAAGATTGATACCTTTTACTTCCTTTCTGCAAGGGATCACTAAGCTTTTGGGCTTTCTGGTTTTTTCTCTTCCTGTACATAGAAAGCGCTCATTGACAGTGTCAAGTGCAGATAGTTGTAATATAATACATAACTTTCGAATTGTAAAATGAAGTAAAACGTTATCGAAATTTCTTCAAAGTGCTATTTTTCGACTAGCCAATTTCTGCTATCTCATCATTACTACCTGCAGTAGGGCAGCTACAGTGGCATGAATCTTCCAAAGCTCCATGTAACACCTGTCATCCTTCATACTTCCTACCAACATGACAAGCTCCCTGCATCATAAAATGGACCTGTCGTTAGGTAGGCTACTATTGTAATACAAACTGGTCAAAGGTTAATGTTTGCAATCTGTTTAGTGCACATTCAAGGCTATTAAGTAACGAAAAAATTGTCAAGTTCATAATATTTGTGCTGGCAATTTCGTAAACATCACAAAGAGCCCGTTGGTTTTACCCCTGATCCCCCACAGGGGCGTTTCCAGTAGACCCCACAAGGAACAATACTGGCAGGTCTCTAGACTGGGTGTCCACGGGGAACATTTCCACACTTCCGTGGGGCCCCTGGCCTCTGTCTCACTTCCAAAACCTTTTCTCCGCCTAATCGGTGGTTTCGGGTTCACCATCACAAAAGGAATCTCCTCACTGCGTGTAATCCACCCTTGACCGGGGCCCAAATCTTAAAGGGGTTTTATGTATACTCTTTAGTGTGAGCTTTGATCATTTTGTTTGAGTCATTCGTGATGATTCTATGTTACAGATGTGGGGGATTTAATTGCCCGACTCCAACTGGTGGAGAAAATTAATCACTCTTTCAATCATCTCTGTAGGTTTCCAGTGACGTCTTTCTCTCGTACCAGTGGGACAGTCACTCAAAGGTCATTGACCTTTTTCATCGCTTATCTGGTGAGGGCATTTCCTGTTGGATGGATGATATTGATCTAAGGGACAGCGCAATTCCACGGGTTGTTCGGATAGAAGAAGCCATCAGGAAAGCTCAGGTATTTGAATTCTCTCTGTAGCAGATTTTATATTTTTGCCTTGGATTGGTTTGTTTCCCCGTCACACAATGAGTCAGGACACTAACAAACTATTGGACCCTCAGCAGAGTAGTATGATGGAACCCTATAGAAAATAATATGGTGCCAGAAAGGCAAAAAACTTTTTCGAGTAAAGTTTCCCCCGTCAACGTGAAACTTACTCAAGGTGTCAAGTTTTTCCTACAATGGATAACACGGTTCTAGCTGTGTGAGATGGGGGGGGGGGGGAGGAGGAGGGGAGGACAAGAAGGAGACAGATGATTACTCGCCATCCTTCCCCACGAGACCTTCTTACCCCTCTTCTCACTCCCTGAGTAAAAGATACTTGGGTTAAAAGTAAGTTGCGTATTTCTCGGTAATCTTTTGGTCAAAATCACTTGCTTCTCTTAGGACAGGGCTTGGCCTCATGTGACACAGGTGATATCACTGGTTACGTAACATACTGACATAGATGTTGTGTAGCTAAAAATCACACCATTGTTCATTATAGAAACAAACAAACCAAATTTATTTTAAGTTAAAAATACTCATCAGGAGCAAGCTGAATTTATTCAAATGACTCAAAATGCAGCCTCACTACCGATCTTTTTCATAAACTAGGCTAGTATTTATTGATACATCACATGAAACAGTTTGCCCTAGGTGTTCATTTACAAATTACTGCTGTTCTTCTAACAGGTATTTGTAGCTGGTGTCTCTTCTAAGTATCGTCTGTGTCCAGATTGTAAACGTCAAGTGAACTTGTCCGACGCCCTCAATAAGCCAATTCTGTTTATCCTCCTGGATCAAGGAATGACCGACCCAAATGACACAACGATTCAACACTATGAATGCATAAATGCAGAAGAAAACTGGGATAATGAAAAGATTTTTGAAATTGCTCAAAAAATCCGGTCCCATCTATCATCAGGGCATGACAACGGTGAGCAAACTTTTGAAAATAATAATAGCGCAGGAACAATTGTTTCTTTGTTGGAGTCTTCGATTGATCCATCAACTTTACCGAAAAAGACAAAGAATAATCAGACAGATAGCAATCCGGAAAAATCGAGGAATGCGTCTAAATCTGTCACCATTCAATATAAAACCTCTCCGGTCTACGTAAAACATGCAAGTGTACCAGGAAGCAGCCGATCCTTACCCGAGAGATCCCGAAGCCCTCGAAGCCGATTACCTGGTCGTGCTGAATCCGATCAAGGCATTCCGACGGGAAATAAACATAAACGACGTTCAGCCATTTGTATTATACTATAACTTACAACGTGTAAATAAGATGAACATTTGCTGACTTTTCTCAAGTCTATGTAAGAGCAAGGAAATCCATTAATTTTTATGTACGAAGAATTGTCATGCACATCGACGAAGTCAGTACGGAAATGCAACGGATAGATATTACTACGTGAAACTTTGAAGTAAAAATGTGGTTGACATATGTATATGGCGCGAGAAAAGGAAATATATTACAAACTCGTGTTTTTACATTTAAAAAGAAAATTTGTTTGTATGATTTAAAATATGTTTAAAAATCCCCCTTCCCTTCCCAAAACACGAGTCTAAACAAAAGTAAATTTTTTGAAAATGTTTATGTTCATTTGTAAAAAGTCGACCTATGAAAAAAGTCGCAGTATATATTACTTAACTGTATTATATGTTAAAAGAACATGATATTTCTATATCGAGGCACGATATGTACGATATGTTCGAATATATATGTATGTATATATATATATATATATGTATATATATATATATATACATATATATATACGGATATACTATATGTACGTATATATGTATATATACATATAGCCTATATACCCATATTTAAATATATATATATATATATATATATATAATCAAAGAAAATAAATTTTAGCTGCTAGGAATATTTATTCGATGAGTACATATCTTTGGGTATCTTACGTATCTTTGAGTAAGGCAAATAAATCTTTCCCTGTTACAAATATATTTTCGTTAAACAAATATATTTAATTTAAGCAAATATATTTCTAGCTGCTACGAATATATAGTCCGTAAACATATCTACTTCACTTAAGCAAATATATCTGTCAATGTTACTAATATGTATTTCTTAAAAATGTATGTTTGATTTAAGAAATATATTGTAGCTGCTAAGAGTATGTATTAACTAAACGCATTAATGGGAATAACTTTATCAGTCACTCTTACAAATAATATTCGTTTAGCATTCATACAGAGTTAGTAACATACACTGTCATGTTTTTTTTTTTTTTGCTTGCACCATACACAGACTGATACTGTATACCTCATAAATATGTGATGTAAAAAGCACATAGCTATTCACGAGTTCTAACATCGAAACACGTTCATACGCAAACTACATCAACCATTAGTATATCTTCCCCAGATATTTTTTAATAGTTTGATACACTGGAAAATCATTCTTTGCCTGGAATAGAGGGGGCCGCTGGATAATGCTTGCATGGGTATGTCATTGGTTCTAATTTTTTAATTTGGTTTTTCAATCTGTTGGTACTTCCTAAGTGCCCTACTTAATTTAAACTTCTTTTTACGTAATGGCGTATATGCTTAGTAAATAAGTAAATACTTTTACACGTTAATGTAATACCTAAACAAATTTGGATCACTTTTCTTTCAATTAACATTAGTGTTGAGCCATCAGTTTTATGATCAACGGCTAGCAGAAGTGCTGCGGAATGACTGGGAAAGAGTGCTTTCTAGACATTTTACGGGGATACCCTCATTCCCCCCTCATCCGGCCAACCCCAGCTAGCAGCCACTGGCAACTCAATATTGTCAATCTGCGATAAAGTTGATAAAAGTAATTATCTTAGTTGTACACTAACCCGGCCGATTTACCGCTGAATTTACATGATGTGTCGTGTGGTATATCGGATGAGATGAATAGACCTGTCTCGGCATGAAATCTGTGAACTACGCTTTAAGCGAGCATTCTCCCCAGTAATTTTGAAACATTAGCCGACTCTTACAACTTTCCTCTAAGTTTGCTAACAAGTATCTTTCATTTTTTATAATGTTTCATATTATAAGTAATTCATACAAAAGGTAAACCAAGAAGTTACCTTGAATTAAATTAACAATTCAATAACAGCAATATTGGAACATTGTGGAAAAGATCTATACAGGATTACTACAGAGGGTGATATGTTTACATTCGCGGTGACTGTATTTGCCCTTTAATTGTTGACCGGTCTTCAATCTCTAACATTGAATAACAAGGTTCACGTTTGCGTTATACCAACTGAAATATAATGTTCACATATTCTCAATCGCCGTTGGTCATTGTACACTTTACAATGAGGCCATTCAGCAGTACTCTTCTAGTTACCTGATATAATTTTTCAATATTAAAATCGATATTGTCATAAATCCCCTTCCCCTCTGCAACTAATCGTCTCTTAGAAGCTATTCTCTAATACTGTATGTCTTTAGTGTATACGGTTCTCCTCCACAGTATTGTAACTGAGGAAAGGTAGGGGTTGTGGTGGCGCTCATCAGCCGCACATACGTTTTGAGCCATCCACGGGTCCCTTACACTGGAAATTTTCAGAATAAAAATATACCTCTTCTCCATATAAGAATAAAAACAACTTAAGTAGTTTAACATAAGTAGTACTCCCATAAAGTATCACTCACAGTCCCTCCCGAAATGTGCCAGTCCCCCAACCACACCGCCCTCTTTCATGAAAAATACATGGTTATGCTACTACTACCTAGCAGCCCTGTGTTGTTCTAACGTGCATTTATTAAGCTTATGTTTCAGACTTATATGTAACGTTCTTTTTATGGAACTTAACACATCAGATGTCCTTTGTTGACCTGTTATATACGACATCATTTTATTTCTCCATTTGTTGTCACCATAAAGTCAGTGTCTTCCGTTTTTTTTTCCCAGTCTCTCAGATTTTGGATTCCCTCAGTTAAATCTAGAGAAAGTGCAAGTTCTTCCCTCTAAAACTGAACTCAGGATCAAAGCATTTTCTGAATCCCTTTATCTTCATTCAGATAGTGCAGGTACGGTTGAATTGGTTACAACTTTGATAACATTCTACACTCTCCGACAGGAAAAAGCGCATACTGTCCCATCTTTCTTATAATACTTGTGTTGAGGAAGAAATAGAAACTCTTCATTTTCGCCATCTTGTATCAAATCGATATTACTCTGATTACTTCTTAGTTCGCATAATCAGAGGACGGGAAATTTAGGACGCATCATACTCACACATGACTTAAGTATCATGTCAATGGCTGTGCGCAAAGTTCTTTCTTCTCTTGTAGGAAACAATCAATAGCTTCTCTCATCGCTGTAGGGTTTTCAACTTAAAAAGGTAGTTCAGCTCAAATTTAGTTTTGAAATGTCAGAATACTGAAAACTCTGGCATTAAGCACTTGGAAAACACCGGCATTTCATGTTGAAAACACTGGCATGACGTCATCAATTAAACTTACCAAAGTCATTCTACTACCATAGGCAAGGCCTGAATTGGTGGGTCCTGAGGTACGGTATCCTGTTAAGACAGTGGTTTGGACATTTTCGGCAAATAGGATGGGGGCATGGGGATTGATTGGAGAGGGTAATATGTGATACAAAGTGAAGCTCCACCTCTAAGTGCATGGTTAGTAGCATGCCAAGACTGTTTTTTTTCTTTGCTTAAATGCCTCACTGATTGTCGGAGATGGCACGTCGTAGTCTTTGTAAGTTGCAACTAAATTAAGTAGAAAATATTGCAGTTTTGTCTATTCCAAAACAAGTGCTTATCCTTTTTATTTTTACTTTTTATTTTCAGAAAGAAAATTATTTTCAATTTCCATATAACCTAAGTGTATAGGGGCCCCATTGGTAGGGGGCTGGGGCAATTTCCCCTTTGCCCCAAAGGGAAATTATAAGGCAAAGGATTCATCTTTCAGTTTCTAAAAAATACACATACGAAGTTAAATGCAAGTTTCACCCGAATGCTAAGATTTTGTCTCACTTTAATATGGCATGTGGTAGTCTTCCCCTGGAAAGTCCGCAGTCAATAGAAGCCCGGAGGCAACGCCCCCTATTACATTTTTGCCCACCAGAAAATTTTTGAGACCAAAATTTGAATATATTTTAACTTATCCCTTTCCTTGAAAAAATTGCCCCCCTTTGAAGATATCTCGGAAGGAGTGGGGCCAGGATTTGCTGGGGGGGGGGGGGCAAGATTCCGACAAGGGCGACAGCAACTCGAAGCCCTGTCAAAGGTGACAGATTGCAGGAACGATCGCGAACTGCAAAGTTTTCTGGCGCTAAGGAAAGTTTGACTATTTTGGGGGGTTTATGGAAGGAAATATGAAAACTTGGGGGTTTATTGAAGAAAATTTTAAAAAAATTTGGGGTTTTAGTTGAAGAATCTGCCTTCCTTGAGAGCAAAATAATGCAACCGTGGGAAATTGTTTACAGTGGGGAACCTTCCCTTATAGGGGGCATGCACTGCTCACCACCTAGCGCCACCCAGTATCTCGCCTCTCTTCAACACCTTGCCGAGGGTAACGTCCTGTACCTGGACTTACCTTATAAAGCACACCTGTGCATTTTTTTTTATATATTTCAGATTAAACCAAAACGACTGCCTCCAACGCGAGTCAGAACAAAGAGCTACCAAAGGTACTTGACAATTTACGTTTCAGGACATAAACTCTTTTAAGGAAACTGTAGAGCTCAGAAAAATTCCTTAAGTACATAGCTTTGGAGGGGACGAACTATTACTGATTGAAACATACCCCCTCATCAGGGGTTGTATGACAACTAACCACGGCTTTTATTCCTAATTCCTTAGGCCATGATCGATAAGGCCTCCCTGCTAAGACTCAATGCATGCCCGACGGCAAGTTTCATTTTCTTCTCTTCGGTTCAAAATAAAATCGTTACACTATTTCCATCACTTTTCTGGTGATATTTATTAACCTTATACAAAGATTTTGAACAGTTTTTCTCTGTGAAAACAGATAATGCTTTTTTAAATTTTAGCCATGTTTTGCCAAATTTTCTATACTTTTCAAATTTGTGAAAGGCTTTTACTCAAAGTTACGATTTGGATATTTTATGCCTATGATACTTATTTCGGTGCAATCTTTTTTACATAACGACAATGTATTTCTCACAAATTATACAAGAGAGATCCCCAGTTGAGAGACACTAAAGGTTAGTAAATAGAGAGAATTATATGTAAAAGGACAAATTATTTTTTAACGAAAGTATGCTCCTTTCACTTGATAATATTGAATGATTTTAAGTGAACATTAACTTAAAGTACGTTATCAATTATATTACAGTGTTTCCTACTGTTCAATCAGCCAACACTGATTGCATAATGAGGATATCTTTATACATGTACATTTACAGTATGTAAATTCTACGATGGCAACAATAAGTGTTTAATTAAGTAATTTAACTTTAAAGGGCGAATCAATGAAGGAACATACAAGTTGTCGTATTAAAACATCATACTTGGGGTAAACAAAACTTTTTTTATTTTCTTGCTTTTTTAAGAAATATCCTCCATGTGGGTACCTTCCACAGCAGAAGAAAACCTGAAATTACTCCCAAAAGGGGATACGATCCCCAAGGAACACAACCCTATATCTTATTTCTTAATCTTGAAATTATATTGTTGTATTGTACTCGAATTTGTACGGCTTCTCAACCACTGCTAATTGGTAGAAGGATTTTGCAAGAGTTTGAGACATAATCCATGTGATTATAGTTTACATAGGCTATTAACAGAGAAGTTTAGACTGAGAGTATTGTACGCTCTGCCACACCTGTGCAGGTAGAATTACAGCCAATCATACAACCATGCACAGAGAGAAGTATCAATTACTCATAGCTATATGCTACAATCTGGCAATGACCATAATTCTGTTTTCTTCCCTCTCTCTATCATGAATTCAGAAAGAATGCAGATAGTTAGAAGACTACCACGTTCACTAGCAGTATTTTGTCTTTATTCCCTTGACGATATACTCGGGAAATACATTAAATGGAACCGAAGTAGTAAGAGACTAGGGTCATTTATAACCAAACATAGCATATTTAAGAATAAAGTATATTTCTGCAGGTTACATGCACAACATAGAACCAGAAGAACAATCAGTAAAGGTACTTTCGTCATGGTAGGTGATAGGAGGTGAACTGATTTCGTTCCATGATCACTCTCCTTCAAATCAGTTACGGTTTACCTGAGATAAACAACTGGACACAATTTCCATGAAAAGAAAACCTAGCAATTTCGGTAGCCTAGAAATGTATCTTCGAAAAGAACTCCGCAACACACCGTCGCCATCATCGATAAATCAATACGAAATTATTTTAACTTATACGTAGAGTGACCTGTGCTCCTTGTAATATTGATGTGTATACTCTCTGACGTCTCACACACTTTGAAAGTTACCACTTTTTCAATACATTACAAAAGTACGTTGCTCCAGTAGCTGTAAAAAACAACTTGGTTTGATTGCTAGAGTCTGAATCGAGAATAGAAAGACTTACAAAATTCCTCTTTGAAAAGACGGTGCACATGTCTTAACGACTATGACTGAATTTTAAAATAAGGGCTGTAAGGATGACTTGCTGAGGGCCGTTAGGATGACTTCATGGAGTGAGGGCTGCTAGGAAGTCTTGCCTAAGGATAACATGCCTGAAGGCACTGCAGCTACCTTGCTTGTTGTTAATTTTCTTTTAGCGTTTCAAACAGGGTAAGATGTTCCTAAAATGTTGGGACGGGGCCCCATTGTGGGGAGACGTTATAAAAGTGTACACGTTACGTCCATTCATAGGGCACTTTGGTGATCAAACAGCAGTTTGTGATTTATTAACGGGTTGGATGGGGGGGGGGGGGGAGGGTGGCACGTGCCTATGGCGTTTCCACCTTTTAGCCAGTATGTGATTTGCATGTATCGAAAAGTGTTTTCTGTTGTCATTTATCTCATTGCAGCATTTTATTTTACGTTTAGTTTATTTTTCTTTAAAAAAAAAAACGATTAATAAAAGTTTATATATGAGCGAAGAAATAGTTTATCAAGAACCTAAACGTAAATCACGGTATGCTTCTCCATGGGTTTCAGCAGGTGTGGGACGGGGGGAGTACATGTCTCCTATTTTTTAAAGTGGAGGGGATTATCCCTTCCCTCTCTTTTTTCCAGAACCCTAACGAAAACAGTAAGCACGTGTCTGATTTCATAGCTTGCAAATGAATGCAGCTGAATCAATGAATTCAAACTTGACTATGGTGGAAGCTCCATTTATTGGAATAAAATCGCGTGAAAATGCCTCAAATTACAACACCTGCAAATTTGTCCTTAAAGGGAATACGGCATCCTCCAAACCAGGGAGTTGCTAGCAACTCTCTGCCCAGACATATTTAGGAATAGCCCCAGAGTTCTAAATACAGTTGATAATTGCACTTTGATTGGCATTCATTCAAACAATACAGTTTCACTCTGGTTGGTCGATAATGACAGCTGTGTTCTCAATTAAGCTTACTTAAGCAGGCTACTGTGGCTCTGTGTTAGAGGTGTACTAGAAGGTTTGGTTTAAATTGGAGGAGGGGCTAGAAGTTAACTTAGTAGGGAGAATTGTTCCTGTCTGGGGTGAGATTAGAGCGCCTTTAAGTTAAAACCGGATCACTCGCTACTGCGGTTTCGCGCTTCGTGTTTGAAGTTTTGGGTCAAGGTCATGTCCTCTCACGTTTCCAAAGGTGTACGCTCATGCGCTTCTCCTGACCAGCTTACACGAAACATAAACATCACAAAAGTTACAACACCCAAAACGTTAGCTTTAGTACCCAGCCTCACGGCACGACGCCTTCGTGCATTCCTGTCCCGTTCTTCATCATGTTCATAACGGCTAAAAGCTTGTGCGGCAAACATTTTGTCCCAAAGATGGGCAGTAGTTAACATTCAACCAAGTTATATACATGGTGATAGGATTTAGGAATTATCCAATTGAAAGGATTCTAAAGATGGTGCTATGCGTAACCAAAGCAGACCTCAGCCCCATCATGGTTGGGCCAACGTCAGAAAAATTTGGCCCACAAACGCACTAGATTGGGAGAAATTACAGTCTAAAATATAGTACTGCATCTGTCATGCCTGAGGCTAAAGTACGGAGAAAGTTTGACATTCCAGGCGCTCTAGATGTTAGGAAATCGCAATGTGAAACACAAATCTGTCAGCAGCAGACTTCCGCGTGCATTTGTCCCATGCGTGGTGCGCCACTTAAGGCTGGTAAGAAGCACCAAATCAGGTTCCATGGAGATTAAGTGCAACCCCCTTCCCACAGTCAATCCGCTACCTGCAAAAGAAGAGTACCGGAAGCTATTTAAATAATACATGACACTTTCTGCACGAAGTATTGTCTTCACGTTTACTTTTTCAGTCACCAGGAATACAGCATATACCATTGGTTATGTTTGTATTACTGAAGGAAAAACATCCATTAGTGAAGAATGTCATTCTTCGATAAGTGTCATGTATATTCATAATCTCCAGCAATCCTCAACGATACACTAAATCACAAGTGAATATCCTGGTAAGGTTTAACACAGAAAGGAGTGTCACGACATGACACTGAAGCATAGAAATAAGCGCTTACCACAACCTTACATAGAAACACCTCTTGTACTACCTTAAGTCTAACTTTTACCGCTAACAAGTAACTCTTATGTTTCACAACATAAATACTGCACATTACAGGTGAAACCAAGGATATCACTTGCATATATTCAACACTTTATGACAAAAAAATGTCGTGTGGATAAATTATAGACATACTTTTAGCATACCTGGGTATTTCCAATTAAAACTGGGTGGACTGCATTTGCATTGATAGAGCATTAGCACAGTAAAATTTTTTTGTCTAGAATAAATTTCCTGGCTAACACCTCTGTCCAATAACAGTACACACTGAGTTTGATTCAATCTCAGCAGATACCAAATTTAAATGAAACGTTTTTATTAACCTGACCTTAGCGACAGCTTGTTGAAAGCTAATCTTTAATTATTACTGAAATTCGGGAGGAGATAGATCATTCCTTGTATCCTTTGCAATTAGGAAGAAGAGAGTCTAGAAATGACGCTAATGATGTGGCGTCATTCGCAGGCCATTGATGGTCATTTTTCCATGGCTCTCACAGTTGGCACTGAAACAATCTCACATAACTTGACAAGTTTTCGTTCTTTTGAGATATCCTATGTCAATAGTAAATATCAAGTTTATTGCATTCATAAACATGAGAGGCTGTAAGCATTTTTTTTTTTGGGGGGGGGGGGGGGGCAAAATCAAGTCCTTATTCAGGGAGATTCCTCCGGCAATGTCAATGGTCCGCACAGGATAGCACAGTAGGACATGGTCATTATGTTTTTTTCAGAGATACCCCATGTAGCTTTCAAAGGCTCTTCAGATGCCATCTAAGGTAGTCATTAATGCGCTGAGCTTTCTTTAAAAATAAATACAAACATAACAGTCTTGCAAACGCTACTCCATAAGGGAGGAGTAAGAGGCAGGGGAACAGGCAACGCCGCTTGGTGCATTTGTAGAAAATGAGCTCCACCCTAAAATGTTATGTTTCTTTCAATGTGTAAAAATACGTTTCAGCTTTTCAAGAATCCATAACATTGTGGTTTTCTGGATTGTCTTCTTAAAATAATGAAAATTTCCAACTCAAAGACACATGAAAACGATGAAATGTTAGCACTATTTTGTATCTGCAGTATCGTTCCGAAACAATATTTTGCAAAGGGGAAGGAAAATTTGCCTAACTCAGAACTACAATTAATCCCCTTTACAATAGGGCACTAGTCAAAAGTCTCACTACTGCAGCTTTGATTGACTGTTTGGTATCTATTTTAAAGACAACTGAAACGGCAGCTTAATACAGTAGTGGAGGACCTCTAAACTTGTTTATAATGGGCCATTTGAAAGTCATAAGACAGCTCGTGGGCCACCAGCACCGTCAAAGTGGCGAAGGGAACGAAAAACCCTCTCCTATGAGAGCCATTTTACCTGTAGGCTACATTCCCGTTACAGCTTTTTGTAGACAGACACCTCTGCTAATCTGGCCACGTGACACCCGAGTAAAATTGCTTTTAGTCGTGGATGGTAATCAACACGGCTAATGGGATGTGTTCCTAAAGACCCCCGAAATCTCCGAAGAGTCTGCAGAATACACTCTGTATATGACATTATAATGCCCCAAGCTGATCAGATTACAGATATCACAACATGCGTGATCATTTGTTTTAAATATCTTAGCTTGCACTAAATGCAGGTCCATTTATGATGTCTGAAGTATATATAACATCAAACTAGCAACTGAGAAAAGGCGCACGAAGCGCGCCGAAAAACATCTTTTTGAAGGCACTCTATTACACTTTAATCTTCGCATTACAGTGTAAAGTTATTAAATTCTTCCATTTTAAACCCTTTCAAGGGAAATGTAGAGGTATAACCCATGGAATCCACCAGGATTGATACGGTACGAACGAAATAAATTTCGCATAGTTTTCCATAGGTAAATGAGTTTGGTTCATGTGTAAAGATATGCTTTACAATGCATGCTACATTGTGCAACCTGTTAGGTGTAACTATACACCAGAGGCGGCATCACGCCTACACCGGATAAGAGGTAGATAAAATTATTATAAACTAAATTTCAAGTGTTACTGAAATTGCGTTCATGAATTGCCTCGCCGGTCGGACCAAATGGTCTCGTGGGCCGGAGGTTCTCCACCCCTGGTGGTTTAAAACATTCTCCCAACTCGGTTAAGATTCTTGCAAAACATGACTTTTGCCCCCCACCCCCAAGTTCTCCATGTACTGCTTCTACTGTATTAAATTGAACACTGACAGGATATGCCTTCAGAACGTTCAGCCAAATCATGTTTGATCAGACACCGATACAGCTTCGAATTCAAAAGTTTTCGCATTTTACATTAATCCTCATACACACACACACACACACACACACACACACACACACCGGGCAAGTATGACTTTAGAAGACTAATAAGCGACTTTGGCGGTCAACGGTGGTTAAGACTTCAATAATTTTACCAAATGAACGTTTCCCTATTCACATTTTTCGGGAAGTTAAATTTTTGACACATGAAAACACAATAAAACAAATGTCATGGAGCAACTTACAACTTAACGTACCCGGTAATGGTTTTAGGAGACATTGTTAGCAAAAAAAAAAAAAAATCTTAATAATCTTTGTGCCAACTGGTAATGGCTCCCCCTATATTAGACAGTGTGACATTTTATCATTTTCTTTATCACTAGCTAGAATCCCCCCCCCCCCAATGAAGGAGCATACGAGCCTGAAAATGAATTGAAACCACGACGACTCGAATAATATTAATTCACATGACCAGTGGTCGAATGACCCAGTAAACCTACGTTGAATCTTAAAACTGTCACCACATACATACTTGACAATAAGTGTAAGGAATGATTTCGTCCAAATTTAGAAATATTTTTATGCCATCTCGAATAAAGTTTTTTTTGCAGATGGAAGACCATCCATTGGATTTTTTTTTTTTTGGGGGGGGGGGGGCAATTACCTCCTGCCCCTATGACGAGCCGCTTTGTTCAGAAATCTCTTGTAGAGTAAATTGTATGGAATCATCCGAAAATCACAGTGATTTAGGTTGCAAAACTTTACTCCAGGCAAATGCAATTAAACTGTTGACCTGATATTTTTTGTGAACCTACAGTAGGTTTGTACAGATAAATATGCTTGATGATAATGACACAAGCACCCATTCATTAGTATACAGAGTTGCATGATTCAATGGAGACATACCACAACACTCTAGCTAGTTGCCGATATATATATATATATATATATATATATATATATATATATATATATAATATATATATATATATATATATATATATATATATATATATATATATATATATATATATATATATATATATATATATATATATATATATATATATATATATATATATATATATATATATCGTTCTTACAGATTTAGTTAGCTTAATAGGCACTAGCAACAAAGATGCATGTTGTCTATTACGATAATTCAGTCGTCAGTTAATTTACGGCTTTCGGGGCGTTTTGTCGCTTTTAAAAATATATCTTTTTCCCGTGTGAACATTGGTATATCATCTGCGAGTTGCCAAAGAATGCACAAACTGATGAAAGGCAAGACATAGCGTTACACCTTTTTTGTCCGTTTTTGTATACGGTGTAAGTATTACTGTCTCACTAAGATTTCTAAATTTTGTCGCAATCAAAAATCGCTCCGAGACTCCAAAAAGTAGAGTTTAACTAGCAGAAACTTGCTGGACGTGAAACCATTGCTCCATGTAACCCATATGCTAGATTATAATTAGTTGTCAGTATGAATGAGATAGGACATGAAGTGTTAATATATGTAAGTATCAGAAGATAGACAAAACTGAACGTTATGTGAACATCTCCTCGAGCTGAAGTGCATGTAGTTGGATGAGCGTAAATTTAATTTTGAGATTGTCTCCTGTGAAAGTAGAATCTTCCCTATCAAAGTTAGCAAAATTCAAAGACACCTTCTTCGAATTTTAATGAAAAATCACATTTGACCTTTTATGTCTTTTTCGTATTCTTTTTCACTAAATGTCGTAAAGCACTTGCCCACTGAAAGTTCCCAGCTTAGCGAATCAAAGCTTTACCAACCACAAACGCGTTAATTCGTATCATCAGTGACGATCTCAACTAGGACGCGTCACTTTATTCTAGCTATGGCAGTGTGTGGTCGTATGTATGTTGACTCGGACTCGTTCATTTACTTGTCAGAACTATGTAAAATTGTCTTAACAGATGTAACAATGTAGTAAAATATTAGAATATAAACTACCGTATATAAAATAAAATAGATCACGACTTAACAAATGTCAACTTATTCTGTTAGACTTTTTTAGTTTATACATAGGCGTAGGAATCGGGGCATGGGGGCTAAAGCCCCAGTTAAAAATGTGGTGGGGCGGAACTATGCTTCGTCCCCAAGGACGAAAACGCCTTATTTCCCCTGTAAGAAATGTCATAAATTTGCAGCCTGAGTAATTTAACTTCCAATTTGTCCAATATGTTGCACCATATTGCATCTAAGGACCCACAAATATTCAAAAGTTTTCCAATTGGGGAGGGGCACCCTCTCTCCTTAAACCCCCCAGGACAGCGATTCGAAACAGTGCTCAGCCCCCCAGTCTCGAACAGTTTCCTACGTCTATGAGTTTATATCATCATGGCGGGGAAAAAGAGTTCACCAGTCACCAGATGGGTAGCTCACCACCAAAATATGACTACTCTCCACGAGTGATTTTCTAGTTATTTATAAAGATCAAAGAAAACTACCAGTTTCAGCACTTTTTGTGCAAATTATTTACTCCAGGGTAGCAGGTACTAAAGTGTCTAGGTTCTGATACAATAAGTTGGACTAAACTGATAAATTAAAAGATCTGAGTTACTTATAATATTTCAAGTTAAACATAGCATCATAATCATATTTCAAACGTTACAAAGTAATCATGACAGTCAGTGTACTGGCCAACTTTACGACCATACTACCTTTTTATTTAATGGCACAATCAATGGTAAATCAAGAGGGTAGTGTATAAATGAGCTCACAAACAAGGTTTTTGTAGTTGCATCTACATTTTAAGAGACAAAACAAACGTATGCAATAAGCTTGGTCGAAAACACTTGAAAGCATTTAACACAGCCTAGACATCTGACGACTGAGTGATCACACTTGTGACAAAATAATTGGTATAGACTGACATAGTGGTTCTTCGAGTTTAGTCATTACACCGATACTGATTGCTTCTTTCATACCGGTATTTCCCCATACCAGCATACCTTTCTCTCAGTGGTGGATCCAGAAACTTTTCGCAGGGCGGGCTGTTCCTAGAGAAAGCGATTCCGTAAGGGAACAGAAACAAAATCAACCTGTCAACCATAGGGTAGGACTGAGGTCAAAAAATTTAGCCTACTGAATGCTCGAGATTGCAGGAAATCGCACTCGTAACGCCGGTTTATACTTTGAAAGTTTCACGCTCTATAAAGCTATAAGAACTGTACATGGTCATCCCTTGCTTTTCTGGGGCAATCACTGACATGATCAGAGTTGAACAGTGTTCACCTTTCATGGCTTTATAGAGCTATACTGAAGTATGAATCGGGATTTCAACACAAAATTTGTCGCTCGAGTTCTGGGTCTACAATGACTGTATGGGTGCGGGGGCTGTTATATTGGAAACTGGGACCAATCAACACTGCCTAGTCTCCTTTCACGACCAATGTAGATCTAGAAGGAGGAACGTTGGAGTTATGATTACATGGTCTTCTTGTTAACTTGATTTAGTGATACTGCAAGTTTGTATCTGAACTAATGTGCATCAAAGAATAAATATTATGTGCTTGTCAAATCAAATGAAAGGACACAGTTTATCAGGTTTTAAGCCTTTAGTTTGACTGTTTTGGGACTTAGCTTACATAAGTATGACGTCATTTTTATTTAAAGTCAAAGTTTACTTTCTTAGTAATCATTGTAGGCATTGTCAGCCTACTTAAACTTTTTAGGGAAAGAATGATAACAGTTGTAAATGTTAACATTTTATTATAATCCAATGTACCGTACGGTGTATGTATTTATTCAGTGGTGTATCTTTGGTTCAGGGTGCCCGGGGACAAGAATGGGTTGGGTGCCCCAAGACAGCTTGATGTCTTCTCAAGATTTCGATAGTTATTGTCAAAAGAGTAATCCTATGCCAGACCCAGGTGAGGAAGGCTTCCACTTCCAAAAGTCCATTGCAAACAAAGTATCATCGTGAGTGCCAGACCCGACTGGTCCCCCCTAGCCCGGGGGGTTCGCCCCCTCAGAGCGCATAGGAGTTACGCCACTGGATTTATGTACCGTAAGGTGTATGGATTAATGTACCGTACGGTGTTTGGATTCATCTTCAGTCTTGCCAAACAAGATGTAGAATCCTGATTGATATGTCTTTGTTGATACGGTGCACCATTCAAATCAAGAGGTTAACCCTCATTTTAAGCGGAAGAGGAAAACCAAAGAAGGAACAGTACAAAGTACAGTAGTGAAGCCACATACACCTGAATATCGTGATATGTCATAGGACTGGGAACACTACAAGCTAATACCAGTAAATGTTATCATCGGCGAGAGGGGGTGGCTCCTAAGTCCGTAGTCCAGCCCACCATCTAAACGTAACCAGACCTTGTCCCCGGCCTGGAGATCAAGGATTACCGTTTGAGTAGATACACCTGTGTTGTTATCGTTCAAATCTACGAAGTTCATCACTTGAGGTGTTTGGTTTTTAACGAGTTGTACAGAGGCAGACTTTCCTTGATCGGCTCGAATGCTGTGGAGAAAGATGAATGTATGACTGATTAAAGAGGATTCATATGATGTATTTTTGACAGCTTTTATTTTATCTGTTGACGTAAATAATATTTTCATCAGATCTGAATCTATATGAACGAGTCATGCTTTGATATATTCGGCGTTTGGTTGTACACCCGCTCCTAAGCACGGGTTATGTATTCCAATTGGTTCGCACTCAAAGATTTTAGCCTTGAAGCTTTTGCATTTTCGTCCTCGTAGTGAAAATAAAAATGCAAGCTTGAAGGAACGTCCTTCGTGTACGATTAAGTCATCGCTGAATCCCAAGAAACCACTTTGGATACCTTATGGAGTAGTGGTAATTTTGCTCACAGGTATTTCACCATGGAGGTATCGAGTTGATAATTCAAGAACTGTTCTGGGAAGTCACCGTCAAGTCAGCAACACCCATTAGCTGGCTCATGCCAGATATGTCAAATAATGACTTTTTCGATAAAGTTTTACCTCTTACTATGATGATGAAGCAAGTGTTTTGTAATTAATTATGTTTACGTTATAGGATACAATAATCTCTACCACGGGGATTTGCCCTTAACTTTAATCCTCCTCCTTCAGGTCATCTAATCTCACGGGACTGATCAAACCAACGTAAGTAATTGAATTCGACAAATTCTCTTAAAATCGTTCCGAAGAACCTTCAAATTTGTCTTGTTTCTCTTATGACTCCAGAGCAAATGCAGCTTTTACTTCTCAAAGAGAGAGAGAGAGAGAGAGAGAGCGAGAGAGAGAGAGAGAGAGAGAGAGAGAGAGAGAGAGAGAGAGAGAGAGAGAGAGAGAGAGAGAGAGAGAGAGAGAGAGAGAGAGAGAGAGAGAGAAAAAAAAAACGAAAGCATACGAATTTGCCAGAATTAATCAAGATTGTAAGTGATTTCTTTGAACCAACTAATCGGTTTGTGTATTAATCCTCGTTTCGAAAATCAACTTTCCAACAATCCACGCACACTTGGGTCTTGGACGGATGAGCATCACCCTGCGGAGCGGAGTCTGCTTGCTCAGCCCCACGTTAAGGCTGATATGACTGAACAAGGAATTTACCGTACAGCCTGCTACGCGGGGAATCAGTTCAAGAGTAATGCACTATCAAATTAAACTGAAGCCCTCGAGGCAAGGATATTTTCCAATCAGAGAATATTTATTGAAGTTGAGCGTTTATAGTATGTCTTGCATTTTACATTCTACGTTTGGTATATGTTTATTTTACATTCTCAAGTCTCCCTCGATGGAAATGTTGTTTTGTTTGACAACCAGATTTACAATTGTTTGAGTCCTCTATCACGCGATTGTTTCCTAGGTAACGTGGGTAGAGATACGTGGGAGTAGAGTTCATGTTAAAATATGATCTCTCCCATGTCACCTTTCGAGCTACAGATTCACTTTGCTCTTAGGCTTACATTTCTTTATTTTTATTAACAAGCCTCAAAGGGTTGGTAAATGTGGCTTGTAAAGCCCCATTCATCATGTTCCACTGTTTACCTAGCTTAGTTGATCTTTGGCAGTTTGGGATGAGACGTTTACCAGATAACCAACCATTATGCAAAAAGTTAGCAGATTTCGAAGCTCAACTAGTACTACTTTCTTTTTAAATTAAGCCTTATTGAAACCAGAAGTGGCGCCAGGATTTGCCCGACAGGGGGACAAGCTTCCCGACGGAGGGAGGGGGTGAAGCACTCCGAATCCGAGACAAAGGTAACGGGTTGTCCGAAGAATCACGAAAGCAAAATTTCTCGTCGCTCGAAATTTTTCGGTTTTCAGTAAAGAAAATTAAAAAACTGTGGGGTCGGGATAACATGCTTATCGTACCCATCAAGGCTTCAAGACCAAACTAGAAAATTTCCCCGATGAGGAGAGGGAGGCAGCCTTTCCCGACATGGGACCATGACCCCTGCCCACAGGGTGGTACCACTGATTGAAAAATTATTTTATATGGAAATTGAATGCAAATTAATGAGATATCTAAAGGGAACACTACATTATGGTACAGAAAAGTTTCATTCCTTTAAAATCCTAACTTATATCCAGAGAACAATAAGTAATTTAAAGTAAGGTAGCGGTGTAACTTTCTTCTCTCGAAACAAGGTTTTCACAGAAAGACTCTTAATGTCTTGTAACTCATGAATAATTTGGTCATCCAAAGACTGATGAAACAGTTATAAGTCTCTTTTTCTGGGGGAGGGGCGGAGGGGGGTAGAAAGTTATTAGCGGAGTTCATTGGTGAAATTGAAAGATTTACTATTCGAAAACTTATTTTCTGTTCTTACTATGTCGATGCAATGTAAATACTATACTTCTCTTTAAAGGTCTGGCGATAGGTTTAACAAAGAAAGTTCTAGGTGTGATATTTAGATGCAAATATTTATTAATCGTCCTTTCAAATTTGCCGTTATGATTTCCCCTCTTGGATAGCTGAGGCCTGAACAAATTGAATATATTAGTCCCCATCCATTTATTACCTTAATTGTGAAAGCATTTGTCCAAGGATATACTGAGGCATACTAGCTGGTGGAAAAAGTCAGGACAAGAGCCGGAATTTGAAAGCAGAGATAGTGAGAACCAGGAACATCTTATGCCCTCTCAAATAAGTTCAGTTCCCATGAATGTGCTTTTGTGTACGGGCCAGTCACGTGTTCAAGGGGGGGGGCGGGGGGCACTGGCCCCCCACCTTTGAAGCCAGTTGGGGGAAAATCTCTTAGTCGGGGGATTTAAGGGTTAGGGGAAGAGAAAAAGACTGAAGAGACACTGAGCACTCAACAGGGATGGCGCCAGGTGGAGGTGGGGAGCCCCATCGGGGTGTCTAAATCGATACGATAGAGTATGCAGGCAGTCCCCGACGGCGCCTGAGAGAGGACAATTTCTCTACTAAGAACCCAAATTTTTCGGCGCGCTACGCGCGCTGTATAGTTACTCCAGGATCTTCAGCAGTTCCATTCCACATTGCTAGAAAGCACATGTCCGGCAGACCTTACCACGAAACATGTAGGCAGAGAACACTGTTCATGTGGAGGTCGAAAATTCAATCGCATGTCGCTAAGCCTAGTTACTGTTCTCCAATGTGTGTCATGCGGTACGGTCAGTTTGTGAGCGACTCACGGGTTTGGCTGTTTCATAGGGTAGTCCAAGTGTTTCGATAATATGTATGTTATCCCCGATATGGTCTAGAATCCTATACAGTTTTCTTTTTTGTTTTCTTTATGTTCTTGATCACATATTTCGCGCGCTTTGCAAATTCAAGTTTCAGATTCGAAAGAACACTACATAAAGTGCGCAACTGGCTCATGAAGTATTAAGTGATATCATGTAAAATATGCCCTGAAATGGCATGGGATAATAAGTCATATTCCCTTGTCACCACCTCTTCGACAGAGGGGCTTTCGAAGCTTGGGGTGGCTGGCATGGCCCAGCCCTCTGAAAATTCTGTCGCCACCCATGATCTGTTTACTTATTTTGGCTTTCAAAGGGTCATTTCTACAATGAAACCCAAGATTTCCGGTACGCTTTGCCCACTCTTCCACAGTTCTGTTACTTATAGCTAAATATAATACAAACCATTTCCACCTTTTCAAGTAACTGAAGAAGTAGAATTCATGAACTTATGTAAAAGTTGGGAATTTCACCTCATTTCACGTTATTCAGTCAGTGTTCTCTTGGGTCTGTTGTGCGGTACGGTTATAGTGACAAGAGGAGAGAAGTACAAAGTAAGTTATGCCCGATAGGGACCACTGCCCGGACAATTGACCGTTATTAGCTTTTAATAATTATACCGATTCTTTTTAGTGAAGGATAACCCAAAAAATTTTCGCTCGCTTTGCAATTTCACACTTTAGATTCTGGGGAAAACATTAAATCAGCCCCGAAACTACGTTCCTCTAGTATATACACCCATTTTATAAAATATATGTCCCGCAATGGCATGGTTTAGCACACAGATTTTCTTCAGATCCCTCCTCACCATCCCCTTGACGGCATCGGGGCTGCCGGGGCTTCAGGTGGCTGCCTCCGCCCTTCTGGCCACCTGTCGGGCAAATCCTGGCGCCATCCCTGGCACTCACAACTTAGAAGTAGCCTACAGAATGACATTAGAAGAGTTTTTTTTTTCATTTTTTGATCGTTTACCAAAGGATAGAGCTCTTCCAATTGTCCTCCAGTGAATAATCAGACAGGATGCTATCAATACCAATATCTGTCTCATATGGTGCAGGTAGGCCTAATATCATTAAGTTCCCTTCGCCCTTCGCGCTAGTCACTTTAACCATCTGTAATGGTAAACTATATAGGTTTAAGGATGAAACAGTGCTGTTAACTTTTGCGATCATCTCGAGCAGCCAACTTGACTGGCCTCGTGATCTTTAACGTAGTCCTGTCAATGTATGTGACACATACTGTTGCATACTACAGCTTTCAACGCACAGAGGATAACCTGAACTCTCCGTCACTGACATCGAATTTTACAAAATCTGAAACAAACGAAACCTGATCAATAAGGCCTCTAGAACCAATTTAGGGCGGTCTTATTAAATTATGTTACAGGAGCTTCCGGGGGCTTCGCCCCCTGGACCCCGCCAGGGCCCTGGCGGGGGCCCCTGGACCCCACGCGTGCAAACTCACGCTTCGCGCTCGTGGTGCACCTTCGGTGCGCTTGTCACACCCCTCCATGTCAGTCGGGGGAATCACAGGTTGTGCCCCCACCTTCGAAATCCTGCACACGCCACTGGTACGGGCCCATTAACCCAGCATCCGCTGCAGATCCTTTCCATGTGTTTGAACCATTGAAATGTCAACCAAAACGAACTGCTGCAACCTAACTCATTCTCTCCCTATTTTCCCCGTTTCCATCCATATAAAAAGAAAGAGAAATGTAAATCCATTTCAAGCATTTCCAAGAGTAGCAGGAAATTACCATAGCAGCATACAACATTAATTAAGTCATTGCACTGGACGAGAGTTGGGACAAAAAATTATCTTCATAGCGATGTGGATATCAGTCTAGACATTAAAATAATCATGCATATATATATATATATATACACATATATATATTCTTTGTAATAGCGGTCTTCAGGGTAATTGGGTAGATCTACAGGAACTTCTAGTTTTGTTATTAAACTTTCTGCATTATGAAGTTTCGTAACAGTCCTCGTACCGTGATATTCGTCAGTTTCTGTATATATATATATATATATATATATATATATATATATATATATATATATATATATATATATATAAAAGTAAACGTAACAGGCATCACAACAGGACACAAAATATAAACCAGAGAAGAAGTCCAGTGCAGTACTAAAACGTTTATTCACAAATTTTCGGACGGCAAAGCGTCCTTCTTCAGGCCACGTACTAGTATACAATAAAACCAAGAACACTGCACAAGCATTTAAAAACGGAGAAAATAAACACAGAGAAAAACAAAAGCTCTAGTACACGATAAGTTAAAAGCTAATCCTAAAAGACACAAAACCAGACAAAGCAAACCAAGAAAACTCAAAAGAACACCTAAGAACTTAAGACCTGGATAAAAAAGCCTAGAATACCAAAACGCAGGAGACAAAGATAAAAACTAAGAAGGCGCCTGGGAACCCAGCAAAGGATAAAAACCTAAGGGAGGCTAAAAAAAAAATTATGTTTTTAATTCTGTTTTTCTCCCCCTTTCCCCCTTTTTTCTTTTGGCCTCCCTTAGGTTTTTATCCTTTTTTTAGTACTGATATGTATATATATATTATAATATATATATATATATATATATATATATATATATATATATATATATATATATATATATATATATATAATATATATAATATATATATATATATATATATATATATATATATATATATATATATTTACGTGCCTACCTTCCCACCTCTAGTCTTTGGGATAACCATGATTACCTGAAAGTAAAGTAGTACGCTCCTGGTCGGGGGCACACGAACTCACTGGATTTCTCTTCCACAGAAAACAACTCCTCCGGTTCTCTGGAGAAGACCTTGTCAAACCGAATTGGCTGTGATGTCTCACGGCCCTCGAGTTTACCAGTCATTGCCACTGAAAAGTGTACTGCAGGGAAAAGTAGGAAATTTACCTCTAAATACAAAGCCTGCAGATCCTATCAATTACACACTATACCTTAAAACTGTGATCCTATTAGATGGCAGAAATAAAGGCTCATCTTCATAAGATAAGTTTCTACCCTCCACTTTTGTTCGATAATTGGGAGACGGCAAATTTAGTTTCTCTTGGGTATTCTGTGTTCAAACGGAAGACTTCACCTATGTATCTGCTTATGAAGTAAGCCGATAAATTCTTTTGCAAATGAAGTTACCTAAAAACCCAGTTGATCAGATTCTGCCACACATCTTTCTTTCAGTTGTGCTTCATAATGTATCTTTATGCGTACTTTTCGTGTAGATTTATCTACGTTTACGTATACGTGGCAGTGCCTTGATATACGTAATATTGGGCAATAATTCATTGTTTTCAGAAAGATCATGACCAACACAATGTCGTCTAACAAAAGAAATGTAACAGAAGAGTAATTATCATTTTGTATAAAACTGGGGGAAGAAAAGGTTCATCTTTCACGAGGCTGGAGGATGTGAAAAATATACGTGAAAAATAACTTGTATTACAAACATTTTGTTTAATAGTTGAGATTTAATTCGTATGAATCACAAACTTGAAGGAGCTGCCATTTTCTAAACAAGTTGACTTGTGACAAGTCTGAAAATCCATGTCCTCTTCATTTTTAATATCTTTTTGCGGCTTTTCTTTTTTACCGGCACTTTTCTGTCCACACAAGGATAGCATATGTTTGGCAGTATCAACGATATTTAACCTAATCTGCCTGCAGGCATGTTTTAAAATAATACTAGTTTCACTGTACTAAAACCATACTGGGACATAACATGAAGAAACACATAAATATTGGTAAACGGAAATTGAGTTCCTGTGAGATCAAACTAGACTTGCCACCAAGAAAACTTTATGAGTCATGAAAGTTATAATATCAAGAACCAAACGAAATGTAAAGAAGAGGTTACTGACATGGCGATAATATGTTTAAGTCCGGCTCCAGGTTGAGGTGAGTGCCACCTGAAGTGGTCATTAATGCCAACATGCTTTTTGATTCCCTAACATGTCTATGAAAAGAAATATTCAGGTATATGGGTATCTTTGGGTGGGTTGGGGAAATATAGCGGGGTACCTGCCAAGAGTCAGCTGCAGGGTGCTGAAAAAACAAAAATGTTGGGGGTAGGGAAAAGTAAAATGGCTGTTATATTTCATCCAGAAACTCGAGAGTAGCAAACGGCCCCTCAAAGTATTGGCCGAGAAATTGTCAATTGGTTGATATACAGATTTTGTTAATCACGTGACTGATGAGGTCATCAGAGGTCAAAACTGTCCGAAATTTGAATTTTGACCTAAATCTTGACTATGCCATTTTAGAATGTAATTGTGTTCAAAAGCTGGTTAATTTGTCCTATTTTGAGTCCCTCCCATTTAGATAAACAGAAAAATAAGGTCAACCTAAAGGTAAGGTAAACAACTTCGGGTTGGTTAGGAAAATAATACACAAAGAATATTTGCTAATGGTAGCCAGTGTTGAAAAACCACAGATTTAGGGGGTAGGGGAAAACTAAATGCATGGCTACAACTACACATCCAGTAGTTCTACAGTAATAACCTCTTCAATTATCGATCAAGGAATGCTCTTCCAGGTGGTAGCAAGATTTTACTAATCACGGAGTTAGTGAGATCGAAAGAGGTCACAAGGTCAAGAATTTGACCTTTGACCTAGATTTGAACTACGATTTGAACTACGATATGGTATCAATGACAAATCAATAAATAAAAAAATTTTCAATAAATAAAAAAGTTGCAAACAGAAACTTACAGCCTAGAATTCGCAATCTCCAGTCAAAAAGTTATGGTCAATGTACGCTGTGTATCAATGTAACTGTAATTTTTACACTACAATTCTCTCTTGGTCTAGGGTTCAAATCCTGACCGGGTCATACCAAAGACTTTAAAAATGGAACCTACTGCCTTTGTGCTTGGTGCTCAGCATAAACAATGGAGTAGGGAAACAAGCCAGTGGGCCACAACTGGAAAAAAGGCCGTGGTCGTCTCGACTTGAACCAATTGGTTGGAAAATGGGACGTTAAACCTCATCTAACCTAACCTCTTACCTTAATTAAATAATGACAACTCTTAATACTTGTTCAAATTAATACTTCTTGTGTCTTTGTCATATCTGATAAGGCTTACAATAATACAGTCAAATGTCCGCATATTGAGACACTTGGATATCTCCCTTATACTTAGTATATAGTGCATTTTATGACCGACCATGATCTTGGAATTGTAGTCTGGAGGTTCAGCTAGACACAGCTCTAGAAGTGCCCTGTCTTTCAAATAACACTTTAACTGCGATAAACAAATTTATTGCGTAATGGAAGACTCTTAAAAATGCCTGAGAAGGAGGCGGAGTGAGGATGGGTTAGTCAAGCGGGATTCTCGACTGTACATTTCTTTTGGTCAAATGTGATATCAGTTCAAGTGTAGTCTTTCGAGTATTTTGTTGCGAAGAGCCTCTGCATTAGGTATCAACTCCACCAATTGATGTCACAGAGCCTCTGGAACGTTCTAAGAGTCTCCAAAATTTTGGAAGATGATGTAAAATGTTTTTCAATTCCTCGAAACGCGTACTGTATTGCCTTTCATTTCATGCAAACTTTCGCAGAGTCAAGGGAACGATAATTCACACCAGAGTGTTGTCCTAATGTGGCACTTTGGCTTCAGCAGCATCAAGAAGGCCTAAGAAATCTGGACTACCAAGGCAATATCTGGGGAGAGATATGGATGACCTTCAATGGATATGAAAGCCATAGGTAAGCATAATTTGGGTAGAGAAAATGCTCATCTGGCCTGTCATAGACTTAGGAAAGGTAGGAAATGACCGAAAATGTAAGCCCTTGGGCAGGCAATGGGTAAGGCATCCAAAAGCTGGACAAGTGACGAGAAGACCTAATTGGTACAACATAGACCCAGGGACCAACACGATGAGCCCCAGGTAAGCCTAAGGCGGTGCCTAAAAAGCAACCCTATCCAACTCAAGGTCATAACACTAAGTTAAAATAATAAGAGAAATGCAAAACTGTGGTCGCCAATAGAAGTCCATGTCATGAAGATGACAAGCTTAATGGTAATATGCAACCAAAACTCGTTGTTTTAACTTTTCAGTTTGAGAGTAAAATCCCCAAAGAAAAGATCCGTTGGAATTATCAGTATCTTTTATCGTTTCCAAGATATACCTCTTCAAAGTTTGATGGTTTCAGACGTAACTCATTGCCTATGCAAGCTCATGTAGAGTGTTGCAAAGTGTTAGTATTTCTTTTATTAACCTTTTAATTACTTGTAAATTACTTGCCAGAGAGTTTACATAGTTTGAGTGAGTGATATTAGTATTTTTCAATATTACAAGCTTAACTTCCAAAATAAATCCCTCGGGACATACCAATGTTACAACTGTCCTTAAACTGAAGCTTGAAAAACAAAGGATAACGTTAGACTTATTTTGTCAGTCCCTCTTTCGACGCCACAAAATTTCATGTTTAGCTTATGCTTATTCATGATATAATTGTAACTGAAATTACGCTGTAAAATGGTCAATATTTGGTAGATTTTGATAGAAATTTCCTTTGTTTTCTAAGTTTTTAATGCTATTTACATCAGCTATCCAATTATGCATATCACATCACTAGACCATTAAGTTTACTTTTGGTAGAACATGTGAAAACATTGTGTTCAGTTCCCCTTTAATATACCAAAAATAAAGTTAGGTTTGGAATGTTCGATTAGCATGCCGGCTACAAAATATGTTTGAAACCCATGTTTTCAAAGTTTTGCTCTGTTTGCAAAAGACAACGAGCTTTAAGCAAGATCACCTTTTGAACATTGTTTTAGAGGAGAAAGGTAACACAAAGAATAATACTTAAGCAGAAACGGATCGAAGATTTTTTCATGTTTGGTGATGAGTAGCACCTTACAGAACTAAAGCTGATTTAGTCTCACCATGGTTGAGGCTAAGGTCAGAAACTTTGGCATACAAACACTCTAGTTTACAGGAAAGCTCATTCAAAAACACAAATTGTGTAACTATTATACAGTTATGCGCCTTTCGTCTATGAGTCAGATGTGGCACTAGAATTTGCCCAAAGGTGAGGGCATACTCCCTAATTGTGGCCAGCAATCCGAAGCCAAGGCAGGGGAATATGGGGGTGGGTGGAAGATTGTGATGGTGGTGCGAATAGAATGACGACGTGGAGAGAGGTGAGAAAGACTATGGGGCATGGAGAGTCGGGAATAGGATTAAGAGGACTAAAACTTTATTAAACAGCACGCCATGTCATATATACCATATTTTGCACATTCTATATACTTGACGTACCGAGTTAATGGCTGTCCAACGGTTTTGCCGAAAATCTGGCATGGTGAGTTGCGCAGGTCATGAAGTGTGTTAAGAACTGTAAGGAATATATGTTTGTAATGCTGCTTGGCCAGGGGTTACTATTTATCTATGTGAAATCAGACTATGTAAGAAAGACAACGAAGCTACAACGGACGAAGAGTACAGAAAATTTTTGAGGTCGTATTCAAGAATCTGTGTCCTCCATGAGGGCAAAACAGATAAACCGTCGGTGCATCATTTTCGGTGTTACTCATCATCGCTCCTCAATGAAAATCTCTGCAAACTATCGACAGCCACATTAAGGACTGTCTTTATTTTATTCATATTACACAATACAATAAGATACGTTTTAGGCTACTGATGAATTCGCAAATCCCCCCATCTGGCGCCACCTGGATATGGGTTTCCCATGTAAAGTTTGCAGAATTCCCGGTATGCCTTTCATGTATTCGAATTACGAAAGCATGACATTATAGAGGTCAAATTTTTATACAAATAAACTGAAACACAAGACAGTGTTGATTCATGTGAGTTTTTGATGTCACGTGAGCTTATTTTGGCTTGAAAATTTGTTAACGCAAATGGGAACTGGAGGCAAATTTCACCTGAATGCCTAGAGTTAGTACCTCTGGTACCATATCAAAATTAAAGTCTAAACCCTTTTTTAAATAATTTCATACTGCTATGTGCGACGGTAGAAAACCGTCACCGCGAAATATCGCTGACCATGATTGAAACCTCGTACATATTTCAGACAAAAAGCAGACGTATATTGATTTATTGACAGTTCTTCAAAAACAACTGCGACATAATTGTATTCTTTGCTTGGTTTATAGATCATTTGCTTGTCTTTATGCGGTAAGTATAAATGTCACCAATTAATCTAAGGGTAATTGGAAGAGGATTAATGAAAATCTAAAGACTGCGGTAAAAGTATATGCATGAGAGGAAGTAGTACTCCCATGGTATATGCGAACAAACCTAAAGCATTTAACAATTTCATGAAACCTTGAAATTTATTCTTTGTGTTTTATGCTTTGCTGTTTTTATTTGCACAAGTTGCATTCGAATTCGACATTGGTCACTAATGCTAATTTAATATTTGCCGAATTAGTTTCTAATCAACTATTCAAAACCTTTGGGGATTTGGGGTAGCCTATGGTAGAATTGCTACCTGGAACGATGGACGTACTAATGTTATTGAGCGACAGATGTTATGACAGGAGCTCGTACAGACCCCAAACATGCAATGCATTCTTTACGTTTATGCGACGCTTACATGTGTACTTAACAATGAAACTTAAGTGGCGCAAAGAAGATTCCGTGAATTTGATTAGAAGATTTATTTTTGGACTAATCTTGATTAACAATATACCTTTATGCAGAGATGTTGCCGTGCGAAGCCTTATAATTGCAAATTGCTGCCAAACTATGTCATCTTGTGGTGGTCAATATAATCACTTTTTTCGACTGCAATTAACGCGGTTACTGTTATTACACATGTTACGTAACCAGGTGGTCTGTTGGGCCGTTGCTGTTTCCCCTAGGGAAATTACTGATGCAGTCTTCACCCTTTTCGGGAGTCTGGGTTGATTCCTCTCTGCTTCAAATGTTTATTTTACGATGTCATTGTGGCAGAAGTAGGGCTGGATATACATACTATTGCAATTATATTTCACTGACTGATAGGAGAACCATGGAGCTGTTAGAGTAGCAGCTCCCTGGGAGGACTGCCTCATATTTCGAGCTAAATAACATTTGATTCGGTATAATGATGCCGGGTCTTGGGTAGAGACAGTAACAGTGTGATACCAAACTTGAGTATGTTGACTTTCTCTCACGTTAAACGAGTAGACTGACATGATCCCCCCGTTGTCACTAGTTAAAAAATGGGCAGGTATATACCCTCAAAATGTTTAATCCTGTTAGTTAGTTATTCCCTATGAAGACTGTGACAATACTATGTACCATACTTGATGGTCTTCAATACATGGATTTTGTTTTGTGGAGGTACTGCTAAGAGGACTCTTTTTACACGGGAGACACATCTTCCCGCTACACCGGCAGCTAGGGAATCCTCCTTTCCAAAAACCCGTTTTTCCCTTTTCCCCAAGTAAAACTACCTGGTCATTTTGTATCGACTAGATTGCTAACACATTAACATCCCTCTTCATAACCCTTCGTAAGGTTTTGTAATACAGCTTCTCTGAAAGAGATAAAAAACGGGGTGGGGGGGGGGGGTAAAATTGTTTTAAATGACCATTTAGTTACGATAGGTACCCTTGTCCAAGAGTGGCACTTTTTCATATTTTAGGAAATGGAAGAAATAGGGACTAATATCCCCCGAATTAAGTGGTTCCATAGCTTCTCTGAACTAAGCTAAAGTGCCGCCGACGTATATGACACATATAGGAGACTTCTTAAGTGCAAGTGCCGAAATTGACACATTGGCATGTGATTACTTAAGTGCCAGTGACGTATATGACACATTTGCATGGGATTTCTTGAGAGCCAGTGAAGTATATGAAACGTTTGCATGGGATTTCTCAAGTGCCAATGACGTCTATGACATGTTTGTTGGGATTTCTTGAGAGCCAGTGACGTATATGACACGTTTGCATGGGATTTCTTAAGGGCCAGTGACGTATATGGCACATCTGATGGGATTTCTTGAGAGCCAGTGACGTATATGACACGTTTTGCATGGGATTTCTTAAGTGTCAGTGACGTATGTGACAAATTTGCTTGTAACGTGTATGACAGATGGGCATGGGGATTTTACTGCTAGTGATGTATAGGGCTATGCCACATTTGGATTGGACTGTGCTGGTGACGTTTATGGGCTAGTGACGTTTATAACACAATTGTATGGGATTTCATTTGCATTACACAGGTGCGGATTCAACTACTTTGCTATAGGGACGATCTTAGAGTTTCACTCAAACGTTACATGTATATATATATATATATATATATATATATATATATATATATATATATATATATATATATATATATATATATATATATATATATATATATCTGTAAAACCGTCAAGGACAATAACCTTAGAATAACAGCAGAAGCCAACAAGAAAATAGTCAATTACCTCGACGTCACCTTAGACCTGGCCACATCAAGTCACAGACCATACCTCAAGTCGAACAACACCCCCCCACCCCCAGATACTGAAGAATATACAAAAAGACATCAACAGACGCCTGTCGGAAATATCCTCATCAGAATCAGAATTTAACAGTGCTAAACATATTTACCAGAAGGCACTAAACGACAGCGGCTATGACTACAACCTTAAATACGAACAAAAAAAAAAAAAAAAAACGCAAAAGCCAAAAAGAAACAGAAAGCGAAATATCACATGGTACAACCCACCCTACGATAAAAACATGAAAACAAATATAGGCCAAAAATTCCTACAGATCGTCAACAAATGCTTCCCCAAGGTCCACCCCCTTCATAAAATATGCAACAAAAATACTATCAAAATTTCATACAGCTGCATGCCGAACATCAACACCGTCATCCAGGGAGATAACAAAAGGAAAATTAACAAAGAGAGAGACGAAAAAGACACCGACAATAAAGAAGAAAGGAAATGCAACCGCAGAATTAAACAAAATTGCCCCCTCAAAGGGGGAATGCCTACAATCAGGGGTTATCCACCAAGCTGAGGTAACAAGTGAAAATAACAAAGAAACATACATCGGGCTCACTGCAACCGAATTCCAAGAAAGACATAGCAATCATAAAAGCTCATTTAAAGACGACAAAAAAAAAAAAAAAAAAAAAAGAAATCAGCAACAGAACTAAGCAAACACATCTGGGATCTGAAGAACGCCAAAAAATACTTTAGCATCAAGTGGAGTATCACGAAGCTCGCCCATACAACCCCGCAACAAAAAGATGCAACCTGTGCATAGCCGAGAAACACTTTATCATATTGAAGCCGGCTCTATGCACCCTGAACAAAAGAAACGAAATAATGACAAAATGTAGACACCAAAAAAATTATCTATTAAGTGCAGTGACTAAGAACACCGAAGTTGGTATACACAGTCTTACTTTAGGCACCGATGAGTGCAGTCGTGTACGAAACAGTCTGTCTACCTTACCTGTAAACTCCATCTATATATATATATATATATATATATATATATATATATATACAACAGAAATATGGTCCACGTGTATTCCGATAAATAACAGGTAAACAAGCAGAACACAAAGCATAGTTGACACAGCAGGAATACATTAAAAAGAAATTTATTGTTGAAATTTTCGGTCCTACCTAGGACCTTCATCGGCAACTACTAGACTGACAAACAGATAAAAATACAGACGCTGTCGAGAAGTGCAGAAGCAGTATTAAAAGATTTAAAACTTAAAAGAATTCAAAAATGGGCTGCAACCAGTGTAGTATTAAAAGAGCACAAAAGGCGTAAATAACTGCTAGGATATAAAAGAAAGCAGAAATAAATGGTAAAAACCAGAATGTACAGTAAGATGTGCTGTGAGACAACTGTCCAGAGAGCTGTAAAAGCTGCAAATAAAGGCGCATTGAGGAATTCCTTCGGGAATTCCTGTCAGGAATTCCTTCGGGAACTCGCTGTGGATCCCCAGCTGGTAGATGACATGGGCCCCATTTTAAGTTTCGTTTTAAATAATAACTATTTTTCCTTTAATAGTAAGTTTTATTTACAAGTTAATGGCACTGCCATGGGTACCAAGATGGCACCTAGTTTTGCCAACATTTTTATGCACAAACTTGAACAGGACTTGTTATCCACTTTTTCGTTTAAGCCGCTACAGTATTGCCGTTATATAGATGATATTTTCTTCATTTGGACCCACGGTATTGATGCATTTAATCAATTTAAAATACATGCTAATAATTTTCACCACTCTATTAAGTTCACTTTTCAAAAATCATTTACTGAAGTTGCTTTCCTTGACGTTCTTGTCAAACGTGTTTGCAATGATCTTTCAACCTCAGTCTATTACAAACCTACTGATACGCACATGTATCTTAATTACAACAGCTTTCATCCTAAGAGTAACAAACATTCTATCGTATTTAGTCAATGTTTAAGGATTAAACGTATCTGTTCGGACCCTATTGATTTTGACAAGCAGATCTCCCAGCTCACTGGCTATTTCCTCTCAGCTGGTTACCCCCTTCCCGTTATTAGGAAACAGATTAATAGAGCTAGGAAATGTAGTCGTTCAGAACTTCTAGAGTATCGGATCAAAACCCCCAGCTCCCGTATTCCCTTTGTCACTAGCTACCACCCTACTATTAAAAGACTGATCGGTATCCTTAAAAAGGACTTTGAATTTTTAAAGGAAGATAATTCCCTTGTCACTACTTTTAACCAGCCTCCCATTTTAGCCTTTCGCCAACCCCCTAATCTGAAAACGTTACTTACTTCTTCAAGACTCCCGGTAGATCGCAGTCCTGGTGTAGGTAACACTGGCTGTAAGAAACCCAGATGTCAGATTTGCTTCCACATCACTTTGGGACCCAAAGTCTTTATTCCCAATGTCACTTGGCCCATTAAGCTCCCTGCCCTCACGTGCGATTCCAACAATGTAGTTTACATTTTTTATTGTACTATTTGTAATTCTGGTAATTATGTAGGAGAAACAGGTACTGCTTTTCGTTTAAGATTCAATAATCATAAAAAATCTATACGGGATAACCTGCCCGGTTTTCCAGTGGCGGAACATTTTAACCTTCCTAACCATTCACTTGAGAATTTAAAATGCATTCTTGTAGGTTCTAATTTCAGTTCTTCAGCATTACGTAAACGTAAAGAAATAGAATGGATTTTAAGAATTAATTCCTTTGTTCAAGGTATCAACAAAGATTTAGAAGTTCTCACTCCGTATCAGTTCTGCAAGGCCTGACTGACCTCTTATCATGGGTCAGCCAGCGCCCTTAATCCCCCAGGTGAATTAGTTTTACTTAGTTTTACTTAACTTTCCTCAATGCGAATTTATTTGCAGCTTTTACAGCTCTCTGGACAGTTGTCTCACAGCACATCTTACTGTACATTCTGGTTTTTACCATTTATTTCTGCTTTCTTTTATATCTTAGCAGTTATTTACGCCTTTTGTGCTCTTTTAATACTACACTGGTTGCAGCCCATTTTTGAATTCTTTTAAGTTTTAAATCTTTTAATACTGCTTCTGCACTTCTCGACAGCGTCTGTATTTTTATCTGTTTGTAAGTCTAGTAGTTGCCGATGAAGGTCCTAGGTAGGACCGAAAATTTCAACAATAAATTTCTTTTTAATGTATTCCTGCTGTGTCAACTATGCTTTGTGTTCTGCTTGTTTACCTATATATATATATATATATATATATATATATATATATATATATATATATATATATATATATATATATATATAGTTCAAGAAAAGTAGCATCACACCAGTAACAAACAATCGCATATTTAAATTTTCGGACCACACAGGTTCCTTCATTAGTTTCGACGAGAGGCAACTTAACAACAAATGTACTAAAGAACACGAAAACATAGTAAATAGCAGAAGAGAAGGAAATTTAAGTGAGAGAGCTGAAAGCAATTACAAATGAAGCGTAAAGCGTAACAATAACACAATGGCTATCTGGAATTAACACAAGGTTTGCGAACTTGGACATGAAACTCATCATCGATGTTAAGGCCTTTTGGAAAGACAGTGTCAAGCCTCCAAATCCAGCTTCTTTCTTTATCTCTTAGGCCGTGTTCGCTGTCAAGGACTTCTAAAATAGTGAAATTGAATTCGTTTGGGGAATGAATGGAAAGCTGCTCGTACAAACGCCAGCAATCATTGCGTTGCCTAGTACCAGGGGTAGAAAACGAACATAAGGAGGACTTGTGCTGGTTTAACCGAGCGCGAAGTTTAACAGAGGAGCCCACGTGCTGTAAATTGCAAGAAGGGCAAATGATACAATAAATGCAAAAAGTAGAATTACAAGAACCTCCCTTCGCTTTTAAGTTAAACACTTTTCCATTAGCTTGGCTACGCAGGGAACTAGTACTTAACATAATATTACACAAAGAGCAACGCTTGTTCCCACAGGGTGTGCACTAAGTCCGGTTAAGGTCCAAAAGATCGTTCCCAGCGGGTTTTAAGCTTAGCGCGAACAAGAGTATCACGCAGGTTGGGTGGGTTACGAAAACTTAATACGGGCAGGTTAGGAACCGATTTACGCATGTAATCAGACTGGTGAAGGAGAGGCTGATATTTTTTCAAAATAGCGGTATTATCAGGAAGCCCGGGAAGATAAGAAGTGATTAAAGGGACCCTTTCCTTCTTAGGTGACCGAGGACCGTGGTCTCATCACGCGCCAAATCTCCTTACCAACCTTTTTACGGCTATGACCCCTACGATGGGTTAGGGTTTAGGGTTAGGGTTAGGGATGCTCCTTCAGCTCATGGCTCCGTTTTTGAGCAGTGACAGCATCAGAACATATGCGTTTAATTCGAATGGCTTGACTAAAAGCTATGCTCCTTTTTATGTGACCCGGGTGGCAAATCGCGTCAACAGACTCCCGAGGAAAATGGCTCTTGTCAAGATAATATATTTAATTAATTAATAATTGTTCTTGAAAGTTGCATCTACACATTGTTTGTTTTGCTTTAGAAGATTACACTTAAAAAACATAGCTAAATTAGAAAAACTATTTCCACGACCACTAAGACGTAAATTAGATGTAAAGTTTGCTACTAATTGTTAGAAATAATAAAGAGGGATTTTCTGTGGCCAAATGTGTTTACTATGAACCAATGTGGGGGCTGAGGAAGCGGCCCCGAATTTGCTTAAACGGTACCGATTATATTCCATTTTACATCCCAAAGTTTCTCCTCCGACTCTCTCTCGTGTACTTTCCTTCATGTTTTAAAAGTACCGTCCCTTAGGACAGATTTTATGCGGATATTGTTGCTTTATCCCATCCACAAATTTTGATACGGACAGATCCTACATTTGGGGGATAGTATGTGACACTAAGAGGAGAATCATCGTCGGTTAGCGTGTAAATTATCACGAAATGTTTGCCAAAATAGCCCCACCTCTCAGACTGCCGGAATCTTTCACAGGGCAGTGGGTAACGTCGCATCTGAATTTTGAGACAATATGTTAGAAGTTTAATTTTGAATTAAGGAAGATTTCTGCATAATGCACCCACGGGCGCGGGATGTCGAGGGAAATTTCCCCTTATAAGTATGGAGACATATGCATGGAGGGTGAATTTTCTCATCTTTCATTCCAACTAAACTTACGATTGGTGCAAATATTTGACGGGGGGATTGCAGACACCCTGGAATGCTTCTGGAACCTTCTCTAACGACATACTCTGACCTATTCCTCTGTATATAAGTGTGCACAATAGGACAAGGCTAAGTGATTTTAAAACAAACGTTCCGGGGTGAAATGTCCCTGAAATGTGTGCTTTTCTTTCAAATATAATTTTTCAAGGTAGGTATAGGAATGCCTAGTTTAAACGACACGAAAAAAGGTAGTGACTAAGTCAAAGTTTTGTTAACACAGTCGAAAAAGGTCAATGCAGATTACTCCCCAAGTACATTCATGCATCTGGTATGTTAGTACATATACTGTACATATACATGTACTATATAGCACATATATTGTGCATACATCCAATACATATATACTGTAGAGTGACGTCACGTACCCCCGAAGATTTCCGTCAGTCCCATTCACAAAGTACAGAAATTTCAGGCTGACTGACGTCAATCTATAGCGTACTTGGTTTTATTTACCAAATATTTTTTATCTGGTTTCCCTTACTAATTATCACGAATACCGAATGCCATGGAATCAAGTGTTCTAGCGCTTCATTTCAAATTTTTAACGGCAATTAATTTCAAAATATTCCTGGGGAAAGTCCCCTATCCCGATTGTCTCCGCCATTCTGCCGGATACGCAACTATTACTGTATAGCTTAAATTAAAATGGTCACACTGCGTAATAAGGCCAATCCATACAAAAGGCTTTGAATACTTACTGTTTATCTCAATTCTAGGATGTCAGGAAACTGCATCAAACATCACTTGTTAATTGCAACATTGTTTTGTTGGCGGGCCATTCTACCCGTTCATTAGCCTGCAGGTCAAGTGAGCCTGTTCCAAATTGCAGCGGCCACACTGCGTAGTCCCATGAAAATGTTTAGTTGTGTATTTATTTTGATCAATGTGTCCCACTGCCCAGTGGCGCCAGTGGATGTACAGATGTGATGGATCTATTATAATCATTTTCTATCATTAATGGTTCTCAAACAATCAGACTTTTCTCGAACCCTTCTCAAACTATCAAAAGTTTCACGCGCTCTGCGCGCTTTAGATCTTACCTCAGTATTGTTCTTGCTATCAATATCTTCCGGTAGCAACTCTCGGAGAAGCACAGCAGCAAAAGTTGAAAGCTGTTTATGAATTCTCAGGTAAAAGACTGGCTTTTTGATTGGCAAATAGGTTTGTCCGGGAATTGAAAGTGTCTCGATGCAGAGCCTGAATGCAGGTTATGTCATGGAAATCTTATTTTAATGAAAAATTTCGGCGCACTTTGTGCTCATTCGTCACTGTTTGCACTCGGTATCAAGAACCATTATTAAGGTAATAATACATGGAACTATTTTGATTACAACACTTTTCCGAAAAACAGAGGTACATCTCCAGCCTTTGTAGGGTATCGCATCGATATGGGCTCTTTCAATTCAATTTGTAGCATGATGTGAAAGGTTGAAAGTATGCATTTGCCGTTATACATTTTTCAAAAATTTTTACCGAGCGCTTCTCGCGCAGCCATTATCGGTATAGATACTTACGACACTTACCACGAAAAAGGATTCTGAAAGGCGCTTGTTAGTCCTCCACCTCCTTTGCTATACATAATATCACCTCCCTCCACCAGTACTCTCCCTCAGATTCTACATTGCTGGAAACTGCTCGTCTTCATTTTCGTTTAAACTTAGTACAAATACGATAGTTGTAGAGCGCTCGGCGTCATACTCTATAGTGTCATCTTTGGATGTCGGGTAATAATTATCATGTCAATACCCCATTTTATATAATTAATCCAGAGCTTCCAGGAGGCCCTATGCCTATGTCTGTCAACCTTAGATACCCTTTTATAATGCACAAATGAAGCAAAGGAAAATTTTCGTCCAAGAATGTTTCTGTGAACTCCACACACGCATTTTTGCGTAAAAACCTAATTCCCGAATAGAAGGCAGTAAAGTAGCCAAAAGGGGGGGGGGGGGCTTCAGGAGGTTTTTTTGACAACATAGCCTACCCTACTCTTAGGCAACATACTCTCCCCTTTCACCTAACCAAAAATAGAATTCACTAAATTATGGACATTTCCAGCCATATATGATCAGTTCCAAAAATATCCCAAAGATAGCACCATTTTGCATCTAAGCAACCTTAAATTAACAAAACTTTCTCACCCCTCCCCTTAGACTTTATGTAGTGACAAAAGAAAGATCCCCCACTGTTGTATACAATCGCAGTAGCGCATGAAAAGGTGCAATTTACGCAGACTTGTGGATAAATGAGGTGGCATTACGACGTCATCTGTGGTGCCCCAGTCACCAAACCTGGAGGAGCTCCTGCCACTGCCAGGATATCGTATCTAAATGTTTTTAATTTCAACAAAATTAGGGTAAGCCGACAGTCCAGCCTTACATTGTATAGCACCGGTGAGCACGAAAATTATGTATGCTTGTGTATTTATCTTGATTGCCAGATGCTAGAAAATACTAGTTAACAGTGTCTGATTTCAAGATATCAATGGAATCTCAGTCGACGGTTCGCACATTTGCTACCCTTAAGTTACCCCCTCCCCGATCCTGGATCCGCGTCTGTTCCATACCATTGTCCATGTCGTAGCTTTAATATGTAACTGCGAGTGTCAAAGCCTCCGTAATTAAAACTCGTTTCTACGCCGGGCTAAAACACGTGTTCTATTTCCATATATGAAAGAAATACAAGATGTAGATCGATTTCAGCCAATGTTAATCGCGTAATTGGACACCTTCGTGCCGCAAGGGAAGCACAGGCTTGAAAATTTTCCGGTTCGGCGTATCTGGATAAGTGTATCACCACTTATCATGGCTGAAGGTGTTAAGAACTTAAACTATGCCCGAGAAAACTACTTTCACCTATCCCTAGATGACACCAAGAGTGCAAGGTTTCCAAATACCCGTGCGACTATAACCTATGTATGCGATCAATGACTAACCTAAATTCGAATTAAACTAGTCACTAAAATCAAAGAAAATGTAAAATGTAAAATATAAAATTACAACAGCTTTAAAGAACTCTCCTCAAGTATCACAGTGTTTGCCAAGATGATTTCCTTCGTCTAATTGAGATCTTTTTTATCTTCTTAAGATGATTTCTTCTCCACTTAGTAGAAAAGGTTATCTCCCCGTTTCAATGAGCTTACCAAGTACATTTGAGCAAAATGACGGAGCTTTTGACCTTTCCAGAACTGTTTTAACTTTGTTAACGACTTGCAAACATAATTGAAAGTATTGGAATAATTTACATTCTTTGACTGACTCGCTGATAGGAAACTTTTATGACTTTACTCCTCTGCTAGGTAAGAAAGGCTTTATACAATGCATTAAACACCTGCCTTGGTATTGACAAGAAAGAATAGATTAAACCATACAGGTGTTACTGATTCAACTTTGCAAACAAACAGGCGGACCTTGAAAACGATAGGCACAGTGTTGTGTATAGAAAGGAGCCCAGGCAGATTCATGTGGCAACTCCTATTTTATAGATTATATTCTGAAAACACCTGTGGTGCAGACCTTAGGGGCAAACTTTTGGCAACCCCCATGCAGTTCCATTTTTGTCAACTCAAGCTGTTTTGACAGTGTTAAAAATCTCTTTCAAACCTCACCTTTCTATTGTTAAATTGGGGTATTATTTTGTTTACAACACCATGGCCTATGGGAGTTTTTATGACCACGCGTTGATTCTTTCCAACTCAGGTTGCAAAAAATCATGGTGGGGAGAATATTGTATGACGTTCAAGGGTTTTTGTTAACGTAGTAAGGCTTACCGACTAGCCTTACTTTTTAACTTCGTTTATGGAACATAAAGATATCCATTTTCTTTCTTATGTACAGTAGTAATTAAGGACCTTATTAATACTTCGCTTTCACTTAATCCCGAGGTAGTGCTACCATGTCTAGCTGAGATTGTGTTAGTCTCGTGGGACACCATATGGACACGGTATGGTAATGTATCCACCAACAGAATGGTCTTAACATCAGTTTCCATGAGAATTATTATGAAGATAAGGGTTACCCTGCCTTTTTTAGCATAATACAGCACTAGAAAGATGTGAAAGTTACAGTTCAAGGCTATTTTCCAAGAATATTCATCCCCGGGCGACAGATCCAGTCACCTCCCCCCCCCCTCCCAGCAGCATAATTTCATTCCGTCTCGAGGCAGATAGTTGTAACTATCAAGAGTCAGTGATGATTCTGTTTAATAAAAAGTTCTTTTGCAGTTATAAGAGGAAAACGAGTCATGAGAATATGAAGAGGTATGTAAGAATAGACAGCTTCATCGTTATAGTCCACGTTGCTTGTCTTAAACCGAGCAAATACTGTTTGAGAAAAGCCAGAATATTCCAGATGAGTTTAATATCACGTGGTATATATATAAGAGCCGCGGTAAGACATACATAAGCCTACGTCTGGCATAATACGATAAACGAACGCATGCCGCCGACAAGTTTACTCTTGGGTTGTACAGACATTCATCTCTGTCGAATGGCATCTTGGAAAGGAGAGTGATTTTAGTGGAAATGTGATTTGTTGAAGCAGGCTGTAAGGTCTTATGACCATAAAATTGCTTATCTAGAACTGAAGATATGATATGTTGCATCAAAGTGATCAAATTGGATTAGCACGTATCAGCTTGACATGAAGACGCAAAGATAAATGCTGCAATATTTGAAACAATTTATTGATCTAAAATGTTTACATATGTGGTATAAAAGTTCTTGGTAAGATCAGCGGCAAGAGTATGTAAGAAAAGAAAGAAATTACGAGGTTTTCAACATCAACATGCGCACGCGTGACTTAGGTTTCTCATCTTGGATGTGTGACTGAACCTCTACAATATTTCTCGCCCAACGTAAAGTAAGAGGCTCATACGAGTATTTCCCTGGGCCGAATTCAGCAAAGAAATAGCAGGGATATGACTTTGGCCTTGCGTTAAGGAGGCACCCCTCGATCTAATAGCAAGATATTAACTCTCCTGCACTCCATTTTACGTTATCAACTGCTGCTAGTCAAAAATTAATTGATATTTATATATATATATATATATATATATATATATACATATGTTTATATATATATATATATATAACGCTAATTCCCACCTTAAGGGGAAATTGTTACATCTGCTTGTACATAGGGCGAAAAAAAGATAATAAAATACATAAGAAATAAATTCGCCCTAACGTCTAAACATATAATTAACGTTATTTCAATGGCCAGCCATCTGTTCGTGTTAACAGCTAGGTGTCCGTAAATTTGATAACTTTGAAGTAATGGCATCTAGTTTGTAAATCTAAGAGGGCGCCCTTGTAAGTTTACGTATTCCTATAGAAAAAGTGTGTGGAAACGTTAAGGCGAAACTTATATTTCACCCGAAATTTTTTTTCCCCTTAAGGTCCACTTTTCAACAACTTTCCCCACCTTGCCGATATAGAGAAATATATATATATATATATATATATATATATATATATATATATATATATATATATATATATATATATATATATATATATATATATATATATATATATATAATAAGAGTAAAGATTTATAATAAGAGTAAAGTAAATTGTAAAGTAAGTAAAGTGTTTATATATATATATATAAACATATAGAATGTCTCATACAGAATATCAAGTTACGACAACCGTAAGGCCTTCCAAAACCAATTACACACTGACATGAACAAAATCAAAACAGACTCGAAAGTAAACGTTGCAGCCGACAAAGCCAACGACTTTTAAAAATTGGACACGAAGCAGTACAACAAACTAATAGAACAAAATATAAACAAAGCCTACAAGAAAGCACCACAGAACACACTCAAACAGATCACAACAGCCGACAAAGCTATCGCGTCCAAATTAGAGATCAGTGACAGAATCGACACAACAGGTGATAATCGAGCATTTATTACGTTAAAAGACCATAAACCGAAGTTCAACAACAAACCTACATGTAGACTAATTAACCCATCGAAATCAGAAATCGGAAAGATCAGCAAACAAATACTTAAAAGAATTAACGCAAAAATCATACAATCCTCGGGTTTCATCCAGTGGAAGAATACAGGAGAAGTCATAGACTGGTTCACCAAGGTGCACAACAAACATCAACATTCATTCATTGCATACGATATCTGTGAGTTCTATCCCTCAATAACCGCTAAACTCCTAAACAAGGCCCTGGACTTTGCTTCAAATTTCACCACAGTAACACCGTTTGAAAAGAATGCTATCTTCCATTCGAAGAAAACTATGCTTTTCAATGCCGAATTAACATGGTGCAAACAAACAGACCCTTCATTAGATGTTACCATGGGTAGTTTCGACGGTGCTGAAACTTGTGAGCTGGTAGGGCTATACATATTATCACAACTCCAACACATCAACATTAATGTCGGCCTGTACAGAGACGACGGGTTAGCAGTTTGTAAAACTACACCTAGACAAGCAGAAATTATTAAGAAAGAAATGTGCAAAATATTCGCAAACAACAACTTAAAAATAGAAATCGAAGCCAACAAAAAAGTAGTAAATTTCTTAGATCTAACACTTGACCTTCACACCGGGACATACAAACCATATCTGAAACCCAACAACACCCCACTTTACGTCCACAAACAGAGCAACCATCCACCACTCATCATAAGGAACATCCCAGAAAGTATCAACAGGAGACTAACTAACATCTCTCATCGAACGAAACCACATGCAATACCACAGCAAGCACTACGAAAGAGTGGTTACGGGTACCACCTCAAGTACAAACCCCAATCGCCTAACACCAGTCAACACACCAAGACCACAAAACGGAGGCGCACCAGAAACATAACCTGGTTCAACCCCCCATTCAGCGACAATGTCACCACCAACATTGGCAAGAAGTTTTTCAACCTCTTAAACAACTGCTTCCCACCTGAACACAAACTACATCCATTACTTAAAAGAACCACGGTAAAACTGAACTACAGCTGCATGGCAAACATGGACCAAGTAACATCAGCGCACAACAAACACATACTGACAAAACATAATACACAACCAGCAACGCAAAACAACTGCAACTGGAGGGCGCAAACCCAAGGTCCACTGGAGGGTTAATTGCCTCGCCGATAACATAGTGTACCAGGCCAACGTAACACGCCACGACAACAACAAACGAGAATCATACATTGGTTTCAAGCCAGGTACACTGCAAACATGTCCAGCTTCAATCACAAAGACAAAAGAAATGCAACTACACTCAGCGAATACATTTGGAAGCTAAAGGATACTAATGTCGAGCACACTGTGAAGTGGAAACTTATAAGCAAAGCCCGTGCCTACACTACATCATCTAAAACTTGCAACCTCGGCCTCGGAAAAAGGTTCTTCATCATACACAAGCCTTCCTTAGCCACTCTTAACAAACGAAACGAACTCATAAGCTCCTGCAGACACAGAAATAAACATCTGCTGTGCAATTATTCAAATAGGTAGCGTATCTTTGTTCACTCGGATTGGCCGTGTCCGTGCTTCAAACGACGAGCACGACATCCAATGTACGGTTAAAAACGGTCACGTACAAACCAAAACCAAACCTTTGTTGACACTATTCTACATCAGGCTTCTGAAGAGTGAGGACCTACCACACTGGGCCTATACGAAACAGTGCTATAAAGCTGCCTTGTAGTACCCTTTAGTCCCAACCTTTCAATATATATATATATATATATATATATATTCTTTTTGAAGTGCCTGATACGATTCTTCTTTTTGGACTAAATATATATATATATATACATATATATATATATATATATATATATATATATATATATATATATATATATATATATATATGACAAAAGAAGACAAAAATGGATACATTCATTTCCTGCTGTCTGATGCAATGTGTGTTTTGTAGTACGGCAACCTATATATATATATATATATATTTAAATATATATATATATTAATATATATATATATATATATATATATATATTTAAATAAATATATATGTATGTGTGTATGTGACACTTATCTTGAAAACACGATATCTCAAGATAGCAAACGGGCACTTTTCATATCTGGTCATTATTAAAGGGAGAAACCTATTGTTTTTGTGGAGGTCAAAGGTCATTTAAGATCACCGGAGGTTAACTTTAAAAACGTTGTAATGGCTTGTAAACACGATATCTCAAGATGACAGGCACTTTTCATATCCAGTACATAAATTTTGTCATGTTAAGAAAAAGAAACCTTTTGTTCTTGGTGGAAGTCAAAGGTCATTTGAGGTCACCAGAGGTCAAGAACCGAAAACCTTGTAAACACGATATTTCAAGATGACAGACACTTTTCATATTCAGCACATAAATTTTCTCATGTTAAGAGAAAGAACCCCATTGACTTTGGTGGAGGTCAAAGGCCATTTGAGGTCACCACAGATAAACTCCGAAAAACCTGTAAATGGAACAATGACGGACATTTTTCACATTTGGTATTTAGATTTGTCATTTAAAAAAAGAAACCTCATTGACTTTGGTGGAGGTCAAAGGTCATTTGAGGTCACCAGAGGTCAAAAACCGAAAACCTTGCAACACGATATCTCAAGATAGCGATGATGGATAATTTTCACATTTAATGTAAAGATTTGTCACGTTGAGGAAAAATACCCTATTGTTTTTGGTGGAGGTCAAAGGTCATTTGAGGTCACCAGAGATCAAAACCGCAAACCTTGTGAACACGATATCTCAAGAGAGCAATGACGGACATTTTTCATATTTGTTATATATATTTGTCATGATAAAAAGAAGGAACTCTTTTGTCTTTGGTGGTGGTCAAGGTCATTTGAGGTCACCGGAGGTTTAAATGCGAAAACCTTGTAAATGGCTTATAAACACGATACCTCATGATAGGAATGACGGACACTTTTCATATTTGCTGTATAGATTTGTCATGTTGAGAAGAAGAACCTTATTGTTTTGGTGGAGGTCAAAGATAATTTGAGGTCACCACAGATCAAAACTGAAAACCTTGTTAACATGATTTGTGAAGATGGGAATGACAGACGCTTTTCATACTTTGTATATAAATTTGTCGTTTTGAGAGGAGGAATCCTATTGTTTTTGGTGGAGTCACAAGTCATATGAGGTCACCAGAGGTGAAAAACTGAAACTTTGCTAACATGACATTTCAAGGGAAGAAGCTCAAACACTCGTTTAACCTTCTAAATTAACTCCGTTAATGTTTGTGAAGGCGATATTAAGAAGACGTGTATATGCATTAATACCCTCCTCCGTGGTAAAATGTGTATACTGGGCAATGGTAATTATATTCCTAACACCAAATATAAATGATAGCTCTTTAATGAGTTTTTTTCACATACAATGGTCCTGCCACCCAGTAGAAAATTCCAATGTTAGCACCATCACCCAAAGACAATTATTTTCATTGTCCTGTCAGCAATTCGCTGTTTCTGAATCCAAGCAGGGCGTTAACAACTCCCGGATCCAAGTAACAATGAAGAAGTATTAACCATTATTATGTCGTTTAAATTCCTCTGCTGGACATGATATGATATATCCTCCTAACGTTGTCAAATACGAGGCTCATTCTATCTCTTATTTATCTACTTGTGGCACTCTATCTAATTTAATATATAAAAAACCCACTTTGTCCATATTTCAAAACTGGAGATAAACAGCTTGTTAATTAACTTTAGATTAACTTTAGATCAGTATCAGTAACTTCAGTGTTTCCTAAAATTCTCGAAATCGTATTTTTCTCGTGTCTATAACTTTTTAAATGAATATAACGTTTTGTAAAATTATGCATTGGTCTCCCCCACCCCCTTCAAGATAAAATGCTAATGCTTCAATACATTTGACAGATTCACTAAGGCTTTTGAAAAGTGTCATTATGTCTCAGGGACATTTCTCGATTTATCAAAGCTTTTAATACTCTCCTTCAGGATATGCTTCTCAGCTAACTTGATTACTAGTGCACTTGGCGTCCCATATTAATGTGGTTCAGGGACTATCTCTTTGATCGTTCCCAATCTCCAACTGTGAATACCAATTCTCCTTTAAGGCTTGTTCCTGTGGTGTAACGCAAGGCTCTTCTGGTCCCCTCCTCTTTATAATTAACATAGGCCTAAATGATCTATACCCATGTTTTCCTTAATGCTGATGATACGGATTTTTTTTTTACTTTCACGGTATTTTCTATTTATTACCACCGTACAAAATGACTTCAGCAATATGAACACCTGGTTTTATATAAATAAATTCTCCTTCAATTTAAGACATTTCAGATGTTTTTATTTACCCTTAAGAGAGTTATGGCCTTGTAATTACCAATACTAACTTCAATGATAACCTCCTGCCCCTTGCATAATACAGCCAAGTTTCTTGGTATTTACATTAACAAGAACTTATTGGAGAGTACAGCAACCTAAATTTATGGAGTCTCATGAGTGACATCGATGTTAAGTTCTTAATAGTACTATGCCGTCCAACTTTATATTTTCTCTTTACGAGCTCATTCATGTTTATTTCATTTTCTTTTGACAAATGCATTGATATTTTTTCGTCTTTCCCAAGTCCATGCAATTAATCTCCTCATTTTGCTAATCATTGTAGTAAGCACGTTAATTAAGCAACAAAAATACACAGTTCGCGCGTAACGTATACGTGCACGTGCAATCACAAGTGAACATCAGAACAAGTATGCAATTACAGTTATGGCATAAGTATTGTCCTTTCAATCAAAGGTTCCGAAAAAAGTGACATTTTCAATACGACCCCTTATAAAAAGTGGATAATTTGAAACGGCGCTATCTATTTCAAGTGATGCGGCTGTTTTCTCTTCAAGCTTTTTAAAATTTTAACAGAAAGAAAAAAGGAATTATTACAAAACCCAACCGCAACGAATTGTCAACTTCGAGGAAATGCACTGTTTAATTATGTATCACATGTGTCATTAAGGAAACAAGATCTGATCGAAGGTCGTTCTCGCATGAGCCATAATCAAGAGTAAACGAACAAGTTGAAGTTTTGAGTGAGGTAGAAATATAGCTTACACATTACCTGATGTTAACCTATTACACTAAACGTTTGGCATGATGGAAAAGGGTTGCAATTTGTGCTGGGCATAGGGGAGGGGAGCTCATACTGATCTGTAGTATGTGTACACATATACGTATACGCATAACTAAACGTAAATGTATACGTATACATAGACGCATATGTATACGTTAGCGTATTTATATTCTGGTCATGTATAGCGTCCATGAGATCTCGTTCAAGAGCCTACTTCTCCTCATACATATAAAACTGTGATAGGCTAACAGCTCTTTTGGGATCGACAACAGTATACAACATTATTGGAAATTGAGGAAATTCAAGTAAATTCAAACCATTTTCTCTCCTTGCTATTGAAATAGTACTAAAGAACTTGAGTAGTATTTGTGCAGAAACAAGGGCCTTTGCAAAACTTGCATTATAAGGGTCCATTATTGATCTAATATCCTTATTAGATCAATAGGCTTAATACTTCTTTTAGTGATGACGTACAGTAACCCATGTTGGTTAATGTTATAGCGTGTACGCTGGTAATGCGAAACCTTTGGCATGTATAATGAGGACCCCAAAACTGGTTCTGGGGCATCTCTGGCTGGTTTAATTAGGAACCAATGAGGAAGTCTGGCTGGTAATGAGGACCCTTTGGCATATAAGGTCTCTATGACTGGTAATGAATTGAAGAAAGTTTGACAATCTGGCCTGTAATGAGGAAACTGACTAGTAATGAGGAACCTTCCACTGAAAAGTAGTCAGGCTGGTATAACGTGGAACCAGTGACTGGTGAATGAAGGACGACTGACTAGTTATAAGAGGAACATTTTAACTAGAACTGAGAAATTATAACGAGGAACATTGTACTGGTACTAAGGTACCATTAACTGATACTGAGGATCCACTGACTGGTAATGAAGAACCATTTGACAAGTTATTGGGAACATTTTCACATGTCATGAGGAACCGATGGAGGGATTGGCTGGTAATGAGTAACCATTGCCTAGTAATGATGAACCACTAATTGCTACTCTAAAACTTTTCCTCGTTACAAGGAACTATTCACTGGTTATGAGTAATCTTTATATAGTGCCACTGCATTTTAACAAAATATCTACGAAAGTAGATAAACTGCATTTACTGACAATTTAATAGGATCCAGTGGCAAATGGAATATTACATAATGCCCATGAAAAAATCCCAAACCTCTCAATGATTAAAATCTTTAACTTTTCCTTATGCCGTTTTTAGTTACGATCCAGTTGCTCGTAGTAACAGTACATCCTGACTGCCTGATGAAGTTATACTGTCTCGAATTTATGTCTCATTCGAATCCTGATTTCCCTAATTGATTCACCACGGGATATATTCTATTTCCTCGCTTCGTTTGCCTCTGGCCAATACGAGGAGTTCTTAAAACTAGATGCTGATTATTTGTGGCGGTTGTAGTTTCTGATTTTCTTTCACTTTCAGTTGTCTTTTCATTGAGCATTTGCATCTTTCACTTGTCTTGCTCTTTTATTAAAGGTGTAGGGTGGTACTAAGAAATATCGGACGTGACACCATGACGCAATTCACAACTTAGCTGGAAACGGCTTGTGGGAGAGCTAATTTTGTATGGCCTACACTCTACTCGTTAATTAAGCGTCAAAGCAAATAGGCTTTTAAACTAACCCTTTGAATGTAGCAAATACGTCTTTTGAGACTTCCAAAACGTCCTCGTTCGGCTTAAAGACTTGCAACTTAATGACGAATATCTTACATTCCTAACCATCTGAGGCAAGGAAGAGTTAGGGGGCATCAACAGCTTCTCAAAAGTGGGGGTGGATGGGAAGGGGGACATGACCTTCATCAGAACTAATTCAAGCGCGAATAGCGAGCCCACACCAACATGGAGTCTGGGGCCGGTGGGGGTCGGTTACAGACGCTGTGAGTTTTTCATTCGATATGATTTGTGGTGTTCTAGGGCATTTTCTTACGATTTTAATCCATTAAATGTCTGTTTTTACCATTTCGAGTTTGATTTAATTGAATCAGCTACTGTAAGCTATGACATCAAATATGTGCCCACTATTTTTGTTAGGGTTCTAGAAAAAGTGGGAGGTGGAAAACGATATGATATCCCCCAATTTCAAAAGTCGTGGGGGGAGGGGACTTATCTCCCATTCCCCACCTGTCGACGCCCATGCCTAAATCAACATTTTCAAAGACGTTTTGATGGTTTAGTTTGGGGTCTCTGTGCTACTTCTGTACCAGAATGGTTAATTGTAAAAAAAAAACTTACCCTTCCTGTTGCCAAATAATCCCATCACAGACATGTTACAACCTCTTTCGATAATCCACAACAGAGAAAACTTAAAGAAATATCAAAAAGAGGTCAACTCAACCATCCAGTTAGCTTTCAGTGTATGCGTTTTGTGTCGCCGGTTTATTTGAGATAGGAACTATCGTCGAATCCTTTCTCAAGACAAAACGAATGAATACTGAACTCCAGAATATTGTCTGCCAACATCAGTTACAATTGAATGTAAACAACTTCTTGATCACTCTCGGATCGGAGACTATGTTGCTGTACACGCGTTAGAGAATATAATATATACCTATCTTACAAACACGTAGGTTGTCAACTCTTTAGTAAACGGCTGGTAAGAGGGATAACCCTTCTACCCTCAGTTGCCATGCAACATATTAAAGAAAGCATGTTTAAGCGCCCGGCAGGAAACTAATAACAGTAGTCAAAAAGATAAACGACCGAGAAAGACAGTCTAATCTTTTTCTCAAGATTATTGGTGTTGAAATAAACCAAAGAATGAATTTCTTGTGCTGTTGTGCAGCTGTGATAAGGCCAGAGATTGGTTTTCACTGTTTATGAATATTCAGTGACACGGAGAAGTAGCTATTGATAGAATTATTTGATTGTTGCAGTACCAACAGTATACCACCAAAAGATGTAAACCACCACTCATCTTGTGTATCATGCATTCATGCCTTCTGTGAAACTGAAAACAATCCATGAATCGACAAAGAGCAACAAGCCTTAACTGAGATATATTACAAGTTGTGCTAATCTGCTATGGTATTATTTCATTGTTCCAGTGGGTCGTACCAATTAGTCTCAACCATTCCTGAATTAGTTTGAGACTCCCAGTTTAATTTGTTGGATGATTTTTAGAGGAAGGACGTCTCTTTCATCAATGTGGGCAATAATTTAACTTCCTCCGATAGGATGCCCAACAGATCTGATTCATACTACAAACCATGCAATATCAGCTCGAATATTGGGCATTAAGCAATATCTACGATGTAGAGAAACAAACGTGTACGAGCACAATTGACCTCAAACAGCTCATTGCAAGATCCTCCTAACTTATTTGCTCTTGCAGACAATGTATGTGGAACAACAATGAATCTTCAGTCGTCGTAGAGAATATAATGCAGTCCAATATAAAAACAGATCGTAGTAAGCGAAAATAAAATATACTCAGTCTTAGTATTCAGTGAACAATTGAAGGATATAGGAGTAGTTGCGGCTCCATAGATTTATTTCAAAAAGCACTGGATGATCAGTCAATATGTATGACGTGTTGAGCTCGTGTATTATAAATGAAAACGACGGAGATACTGCGTTATATTGGAATTACCATCCATCAATCCTAGAATTGTTCAGGAAACTTAATATCGCAGTAAGTCGTATTCCGAGACCGCCGCGTAGTTTAATTACAGCAAAACAATGGTCTTTTCGAGAAGCAATAACTTCTACAGTTTAGGTAGCGATGGGTAAACTGCGATGCATAGTGTGTGGATCATAAGTTGAGTGTTTCAAATAAATACTCGCCACTTGAATAAAGCTTTATTCATTGCAGTGGTTATTGATAGCAAGATAAGTTGATGACAGGAGAGTTCTAACCTTTTTGAATCTCCTCTTTTTTAGTTTATGTTGATTTGGACTCTGGTAGTATAATTAAAAGTATAATCGAGAAGGCCACATCTTGCCTTTGGAGTAGACTCTTTGTTTGGAGGGGCACAGTGTTGTTGCAGTTACATGGATCCATACTACGATTTAAAAAATTAGGGCATTATTGAAACTTTTAAAACATTGCCCACAATTTCCCCGTGATTCGGAGGATCAGGGCAATACTCTAAACGGCCTGCCAATGCTGTAGTCGAGTCCCCACCTACGGAGTCCGAGACCGAGTTCGGGTCCTTACCTACTGAGTCCGAGTTCGAGTCACTAGCTTTCGAGTCCGAGTCAAGTCACAGGGCTCGAGTCTGAGTCCTCTCTATGAAGACGTTTACACTAAAAATAAGAATTCAGAGGCATAGGAAGGTATGCTGAAGTGCGGGGGGGGGGGTAGAAAAATATATTGTCAGTGGCCTTTTGAGGGGTTCAAGGTTGTAATACTTTATAAGAGGAGCATCACCGTAAGGTGGCCCGTAGCGTTCCCAGAAAATTTTTGCCCTAAATGGACACAGGCTCTAGGAAATAGCACTTTTCAGACCTTGTAAGTGCATCGAAAAGTCCTTCATTTTGATATTCCATGGTGTAGAAATTTGACACACTTTCAAAAGAAAGGTAAATTAATGTTTCGTTACAGGTATAATCCGGGTAGGGGGAATCTTTCCTATGAAATACTACGAGGACATTTGAGTCGACCGTCCTTGGAGAGGGATTTGTGAGGAAGGGTGAGCCCCGCCCCTCGCCTCAGTAAAAAATTTTGCACGAAGAAGCATAGATGCACTATGTTGCTAAGATCATTATAATTTATTTACTGACCGAGTGTGTTCATGCATTACAATTTACCATTTGTATTGTCCAGGAAACCGTAACATGTTTGGTGAAACAAGGCAAACACATATTTTGGAATAATGATACAATGGTCACTATTTCTTCATGAAATAGTGTGCTGTCAATTCCCCACTGACACAGCCTCCTCCTCCGTTCAAGTGTGGTGCTGATTGAGTGTTTTCATAAAATAGTCTGCAGAACTGCGAAGGGCGGCCAAAATTGAGATACCTGATTAAAAATCTGCATTGATGGTGGGCAAAAATAAAACCACCTACAGACAGGATAATTTGTTTTACATTGCATCGTACCACTAACAAGAGAACAACTATGCGACTGAGTATGAATTTTCCCCAACATTAACAAAACACAGTGTAGAATAGCCAAGTACGGCTAGGCAGCTAGCCATGTTGGATGACATTTACACCTGCGGGGTATTACCACTACAGGGGAAACCTGAAACTACTTCCAGTTGGAGTTAGGACCCACTTTGCACAGTCGTTTGCGTGTCTTTTATATAGGCCTACTATGTACTATTTACTACGTGAAAGCACCCGGTGTACAGCACGCGAAGCGCGCCAAAAGTTTGTGGTCGTATTGAAGGATTGGTGCTCCTTGAAAACATAAAAGGTAAGCCGTTGGGGCGACTGGTCGCTATTGAGGATTTCACAGGATATCGTAAATACTGTCTTGAAGACTATATCACGAAGAAACTAGAAGATTCTCCGACAGGTACCCTTCCAGGGCTACCTCTGGTTAAATGGTATAACAATAATTATGTCAGTATTAAATGAAATTGGAAGAGTGAATTTTCTCGCCGGCAGGATCAAGGTCTTTTTTAAGCTACACAAGGCTCGCTGGTCGAGTGTTCTAAATGCACCCCAGATGAACTTGGTTAATTTTAGTTGCATGCGATAAGATCAAATGTGTCAAAAGTGTCAAAAAAACCAACTCAAAAACTTACAGTATAAGCCTATCTCGGCAAAGGGATCTCTAAAAATATGAACCCCTATACTCTTCCATCATCACAGGTTTCATTACACAGATAAAAGTTACGAGTAGCCTCCATTCTTTGGAGACACTAAATGACGAGAGGCGCTCGAAAAAGAACGATTTCTCCATTATTAGACAATGCATGATATTCAAAGTCGTAGATACCGTGTGGATAGTAACTGCAGAGTACAAGGTAACTGTTATGTGACGACGGACTAAAAGTGTAAAAGGTCAGTGACGACGGATTAAAAGTGTAAAAGGTCAGTGTAGGTCTCACTCCTGGTCCGGGAATTTTACAGCCGAGAGCGAGAGTTAGGGTTCCGGACTATGCGAGACCGAGTCTGAGTCCGAGTCCTTGTTTTCCTAGGCAGAGTCACGAGTACGAGTCCTAAACATCGCGACTCGAGACCGGTCTCGAGTACTACAGCACTGCTTATTGGGAACAGGATGACAAACAAAAAGGACAAAACTTGGAATAAAGAATATAAAAAGACAACAAGGTAACTGTGATGTTGTTCAAGTCCCTTTCGTCAATACAATCTTGTTGAAGATCATAGTGTTGTGTAAGCCCGCTATGTATCTTGACTCTTTTGGTCTTTGCCTTTTTATAGTAGGCTGATAGGAGAAGCATTCAACTCTTTGTTGCAGTTCGAGCACCCTCTACAATCTTAAGATTTTGCTCGGACGTAGGTAGTGGGCATGAGCTGTATTCAGGCTTGTAAAGTTCGGTCGACAGAACGAGTTATTTACGCAAATCAGGATTAGGGTTAGGGGTGAGGAGTGCCAATAGAAGTGGCAAAGGTAGTCATCGGGATTAATTGGGCCCACCTTCGGTGAGCAACGCCAGAGTGATTGAGACTTCATGTAAACAACAAGAAAAAGAAAAAAATGAAATCAGTTCTCAGGGCATTGCAATCAAGTCATTTAGGAAGTTTAATTTTCAGTATTCTTACTATCAATTAATGCGATTATGGGAAAAAAGTCTGCAAAGCAACATAGGAGATCGGATCCGTTAGTTTGGTTGAGCCTCTAACTGCACCCTGGTAATAATATTGTGTTAACTAATGTACGAGACATGGCTGGACTTCCATGAAAGATGGCATAGCTTCAGATTTATTTGATGTCAAGTACGATTTACAGGTTTGGGTCAACATTATTTGTTTTTCGGTCAGATAGGGACCTGTGGCAAAACACATCAGCTAGGGGGTGGTTATGACCTGGAGAGGAGTGACCTCTACTTAGTATGTTGAAAAACGTCGTTTAGCCAGCCCGGTCGGTTCGTGGGGGAGGGGGGTGGAGGAGGGGAGGTAAGGTCAAGATGACTGGTCCAATTTCATGATTTTAAAATTAAGTTGTGAACGTGTCACTCCCCCATACCTTTGGGGTACAGGGCAGTGTCTTGTGGAGCCGGGAAAGTCCCGGAATCTCTGGCGTATCATTTAGGTATTGGAATAAAGCATTTAATATCTTCATATGACCTGTGAACAGGTCACCATGATCACAATTTTATTATTATTGAAAGTATAACTTGGACTTTAAGGACAACAAATCTAGCCCGGATAGGGAAAAGCCCAATTAAGTTTACTTCTAGCCCCACCAACCAGCATTTTAAACGAAAAAAGCCTTTCACGTGGACCCAGTTACGTAGCTATAGACATACTTGTTCGGGGGCAAAACTAAAATTTCCGACGGATTCCTATTATAGAAATAACAATTTGGCTGCTAATTCCGTTAAAAGAGGGTCAAAATTATTTCGAAGGTGTGTTGAGGGTTTGGTTTGAAACTGCTTTCTTAGGGGTCTAAGGGGAGGGGGCACCACTCCCCCATGGAAATGTTAAGAAAAACAGCGCTAAGGTGCAAAATAGTGCGAAATTTCTTAATATTTTAGGGTACTGTGGACCTTTCAGAGAAAGACTTTTTATTATTGTGAAAATAATAATAATGTAGTTTCGACTATAATTGAAACGGCATCATATTCAAGCACGATCGAGGTAGAGGATCAGGTATACTTTCCTAAGTGAAATGCTTTTATTACAGATAAGTCACGTGCGAACACAAACGTGAACGCCCGTAGCAAACGATTTTAACGGTTTTAAGGGTTCCGCCGGTGCTGTGACTGAGTGGATAAAGGCGGTGGCATTTGAAGTGATGAAGCTTAGGAACCGGAAAGTCTGTGGTTCAATTCAAAGACGGTTCCAAGTAAGGTGAGTTTTTATCCACGAGCAATCTGCGGTTTTCCCATCTGAGCTGGCTTCAAAACAAAACCAAATTTGATCTAACTTATTGAGTTGTTTAGCCATTTGACAAGAAGTTATAATTCATAAGCCATAGGGCCTATGCTTCTCCCACCGTGGTCGCTTAGCTTCATAAATAACTGACCTTCAAGGCCTGACTTATATTATTATTCATATTTGTTTAGATGAGAGAGAAACCCATGTATTCATGATGGCGTGTGTGTATGTATGTGTGTGTGCGTGTGTTTGTTACATTTTGCTCGTTAACACGATATCTCAAGGAGGTAAGCTCTTACAGTTCTCAAAACTTGGTACATTGATGCCCCATATTGAGAGGAAGAACCTATTGTTTTTGGTAGAGGCCAAAGGTCATATGGGATTACCGGGGTAAAACTGAAAATCTTGTTAACACGATATCTCAAGGTAGGAGCTTAGATAGATTTCATACTTGGCATGTGGATGCGATATTGTAAGAAAATGGAGCCTATTGTCTTTGGTGGAGGTCAAAGGTCATCTGGGTCACCGAGATCAAACACTGAAAGCCTTCCTGACACGATTTCTGAAGGTAGGAAGCTTTGATAGATTCCATACTTGTGTGTGGATGCCCTATGGATAGAAGAATTAGAATGTTTGGTTGAGTTCAAAGGTCATTTGGGGTCACCAGAGGTCAAACTCTGAAATCTTTGTTAACATGATATCTCAAGGTAGGAAGCTTGGATAGATTTCATACTTGGTGTGTGGATGCCTTATGGTGAGAAGAAGATCCTTATTGTCTTTGGAGGAGGTCAAATATCATCTCGGGTCACTGGGGGTCAAACTCTGTAAACCTCCTCAACACGATTTCTCAAGGCAGGAAGCTTGGATAAATTTCATACTTGCCTTATGCCTTATGGTCAGAGAAAGGACCCTTTTGTTTTTAGTGGAGGTCAAAGGTCACCAGAGGGGTCACTAGAGGTTAGAAAGCAAAATTTCCCAAGAATTCCCAAGATTGTCATATGGGTTCACCAGAGGTCTAAAACCAAAATTTCTAAAGAATTCCCAAGATCGTCATCTTGGGCCACCAGAGGTCAAAAGTTAAAATTTCCCAAGAATTCCCAAGATTGTGATGTGGTCATGTGGAATCACCAGTGGTCAAAACGCAGAATTTCCCAAGAATTCTCAAGATCAAATATGAACACAAAACTATTTTTCCAACACGTTAAGATAACATTGGACCAGTGACTGAAAGAAATGGGAATCACGGCATTATTTGGAACAGAACAAATATCATCAAAACGTCAAAGCATTTTTGCATTCTGGTTATGTACACATCCTTTTAAGGCTGTGACTGGCGAGGAATTACGTCGAGCGCCTAAGGTGCGAAGCGAGAATCCCAATCGCCATTCAGTGGGCTATACAAATGACTCTTTTATACACATCGTGGGACTTCCTTTTCTTGTGATGTTCTCCTGGAAAAAAGACCGTGCCCGGCCTGACTTTAAGAGAGATTTGCATCACCCCAAGTATGACTTTTACAAAGGGGTAAGGAAAAGTCTCAGTTAGTGGCTACTCTTTGACAGGGCCTTTTTTAACGAATATGTTCGGGGGGGGGGGCTATTTCACAAAAGGAACCATCTGACACGAAGTTACTAACTAAGTAGAGCGCCACCAGCAGTTGGCGCGTAGCGTATTGAATTTTTTTGGGATCGACAGACACCCCAGATCGCAGGAAATGGCACTTCCCGAGAATTTCGAGGCTCTATCGAACCATCCTAAAATTGAGATATTATGCTCTGCATGTTTTCATTCTAAGAAACATTCTCAATGATTCCCAACACATTTTTTGACTGGGCGAAGTACCCAAATCCTTTTCAGTTTCCCAAGCCCATGCATTATAGACCTACTTATAATTGTTTGATTAAACTCGTGTACTGAACTTTCAGCAACTCGCATTGCGCAGCCGTGACACTGTGTCCAGGTCTGCAGTGCGCGCCGCAATATTGCTCATTGTTGATAACAACTAATCAGCACACTGGAAATGGAAGCATTGTATTGTACGGTCACAGTTCGTATAACTTGTAGCCGCCGTAGCGACCTAAAGAAAGAAGGGAAGAGGGTGGAAATAAGAGGGGGATAAAAGGTGGAAAAGTAGACCACGGCAGATTCTGCTGTAGGCGGCGATCAGCCGTCGCTGACCGGCTACTTTTTATTGCCCCTGCATTAGTTGGCATGTAACATACCCAGGATGATTGCTAGAAACAAAAACTGCATACCACACCCAGAGAGCTAGCCCTCCTCCTGTGGGGTTCAGATGGGCAACCGGATGGGGCCCATGTGAGTTACACCTCGTTTTGCCCTGCGTGCCTGGCTCTCCCGGCCAGTCCACATTCAGACCATCTGATCCCAGCTGGGCTGAAGGCTGGAGCTGGCCCAGTGGGCTCCACCTGGGCACGCAGGACAAAACGAGGTGTAACCAACATGGGCCCCATCTGGTTGCCCATCTGAACCCCACATGGGGTCCACGTGAGCTTGCTGGCTGGGAAAGGATAGCTAGTTACATCTAAACATACTTTATTTTGGGATTTGGATAACATCGCACGTAGATACTAGCTACCTCCTCCTGCGACGCCCCCCCCCCCCTCCCCCACATACCTTGCGAAGTAATCTATTACTTGGCAATGTCACTGCTCTCCATGTAGGCCTGGTGGCTCACCAACTTACAGGAAGAACTTCTTAACAAAATCCCTTCCTTTGTAGGACTCGATGTTTGGGAGGTTCATTCGTCTCTCTTTAGCAGCCAGGAAGCTTTCCACTGATGGCCTTGGGTCGAACTTGCCTTCATGAGGCTACCATTCTTTAATGTCAGATATTGATCATTTATTATCATCATTATGTGTTTTATATGTATGACAAAAAAGGACCTACGGGGGGGGGGGGCAAATGGACTGAGTGGGTGGGATGAGTAGGGGACTGGGTGGGCCACGGCCCACCCAGTATGTATGTTAAAAAAGGCCCTGCTCTTTGATTGACATCAGAGTTGCAAAATTCAAAAGATGCAGAACAGCTCACATTACACAGCATGCACAGAGGGTGTTTTGATTACATATTAGGGCCTTGTATACTCACCAGGATGTGGCCCTGAGCAATTAACTATGTTTGTGTCTGCACAAGGAGAAGCTAAAGACAGTTATGGGCGGGGCTAGAACTAGCATAGTTGAGAGAATTGGAAGTATGGGATGAGAAGATTTCCCCTTTAAAACCAATTGGTTAGAAAGTGACCCGTGCAACCTCATCTTACTCTAACTCCTTTTACTTCCTTAATTGTCATGTGTCTCTTTTTTTCTTTCTTTCTTTCCTTTCCCTTTTTCTCTTTGTCTCCTTTCTTCTTCTCCTTTTACGTTTGAACCTTCTCCGACTTTCTTCTGCGGGGGGGGGGGGGGGGAGGAGGGGCTTTTCTTCTGCCAACTTTGACATCGCTATTGCCATGTGATTTGCTGTCTAGGATGTGAGATAGTGTGGACAGTATTGTGTATGAAAATGATGGCACAGAATTCTTTCCCAGCCTTTTCTTGTTCATTTTTTACTAATGGTAGGCGCCACAAAAATGATTTTCATGGGTTTGTAAACTAAGAAAGCACATGGACAGTTTATATTACAACAGTTGGCAAGTGTTGTAATAAGACAAATTCATTTGTAGGGATTTGTATTTTGATCTTTTTCAACTATCTCGAGTCCTGCGTTGAAGCTCTATGTATGTGGTCTCTCCTGTATTGTCAATTTTTTCCCAATTTTTTTCTTATGGTTATATTTAGCTTCATATAAAAGGAGCACAAACTTTTGCTCATCCTGAAAGTAGTACAATTGCCAACTTGGGAGGGAGAGGGTATTGCACCACCCGCTGTCTATAGATATAATTTTGATGGGCCTGTAATGAATCATTGAAGGTCAAAATGTCCACCAACAGAGAGACACGTGAGGTCGGTGAAAAATTCTTTACCTGTTCTTTGTGTCGCCAGCGCAGCCACCATGAAACATATCGGAAACCTTCATACAGTCAGCGCTGTTAAAAGCTGATGAATCAATAACATCTATTTATTGCTAATTACAGATATGAACCTCTTCAAAAATGTCAGATATTACCCCAATGTGAAATGGCAGATAATAACGCAATTACAGGCGGCCTTTGTACAATCCAATTACATCGTTAACAGAAAATGTCATGGTAGAAGGGAACACGTCTATGCACGTATCAAACCTTAAATATATGTGCACAATGACGAGACAAACGCCACGCCAACTGCAGACTTAATGACGTCCTTCAAAGCTGTGGTTTGTTTTTCAGTTAAAGGAGTACTCCAGTTAAAAGGGAATGTCAGGAAATTTTTATATCTTCATTGGTGTGAACCTCATGTCAATAGCATGCTGCGATTTGAAAGTCATGAATTTTCCAGCAAATATCCACTTATATCCATTTTACAACAGTGCATTGCATCATGGGAAATTTGTGATGTCACACGGCACAACAATAAGTTACCATATTTTGCATTTCTTTATAATCTTGACACATATAAATGAAATATGTGAACACTGTAGAATTGTAATTCCTATTACAAAAATTTAAGCTTAACCTACAATAAATGATATTCAGTATTTCACTGGTGTCAAGTTTCAAGGCCAAATTAAAGTAGAATGTCAATGAACAACAACATAATTTTGGAAAGTCTATTCCCCAGAACCCTCCCCTGAAACTATTCCCTCAGGGATTTTTTCAAGGAAACTCCCCCTCCCAAAAATCCCCCTCTCAATTTTCTACCAACATTTTCCCTCTCCATTTTGCACCATTTCATAAAATGAGCTTTACATTATTATTTCATAAAATGGATAATCTGCCGTCACTTGATACTTGACATAAACAATCAGAAAGCCCAAAGGCTCAGTGATTCCTTACCGAATGGGGATGCTTTGTTACACAACTTGCACTGAGGTTTACCCCTCAAATTTATCTTTCTTGACTACATCATTTTACAATGTTTTAACAATTTGACCTCTGCTGACCTCACATGACCTCTGAACCCCACCAAATATAACAAAAAAGAGGAAAAACGGAAGTGTCTTGAAAGGGATTCAACTCCAGTGGATCTTGGTTCTTGAAAATTCTTGGAAAATTTTGCTTTTAACCTCTGGTGACCCCGATGATAATCTTGGGAATACTTGGTAAATTTTGCTTTTTGACCTCTGGTAACCTCAGATGAACTCTGTATCTCCACCAAAAACAATAGGGTTCTTCCTTACATCATGAAAAACCTATATACCAAATGTACAAAGTGTCCTTCATTCCTATCTTGAGATTTTGTAGTTACAAGCTTTTCGGTTTTTTCTAGCTCCAGTGACCACAAATGACCTTTGACTTTAACCAAAAACAATAGGCTTCTTCCTCTCAACATGAAAAATCTATGTAAGAAATATGAAAAGTCCGTCATTGCTATCTTGAGATATAGTGATTACAAGCCATTTAAAAGGTTTTCGCAGTTTAATCTCTGGTGACCTCAAATGACTTTTGACCTCTACCAAAAACACTAGCATTCTTCCTCTCAACATGACAAATCTGTATTGGCCATTCCTATCCTGACGTATCCCGACTTCAAGGTTTTCGGTCTTTGACCTCTAATGACCTCCACCAAAAACAATAGGATCTAGTGGATCTTGGCTCTTGAAAATTCTTGGGAAATTTTGCTTTTTGACCTCTGGTGACCTTAAATGGCCTTTGACCTTCACCAAGAACAACAGGGTTCTTCCTCTCAAAATGACGAATCTATACACCAAACATGAAAAGTGTCGGTCATTCCTATCTTGAGGTATCGTGATTACAAGCTTTTTGGCTTTTCACCTCCGGTGACCTCAGATGACCTTTGACCTTCACCAAGAACAATAGGGTTCTTCCTCTCAACATGACAAATCTATATACCAAATATGAAAAGAGTCAGTCATTGCTACCTCGGGATATCGAGTTTACAAGCCGTTTTCAAGGTTTTCGCAGTTTCACAACTGGTGACCTCAGATGACCTTTGACCTCTACCAAAAAAAAAAAGGTCCTTCCTTTTGGCATGACAAATCTGTTTATCACATATGAAAAGCGCTAACTTGAGATATCGTGTTTACAAAGTTTTTGGTTTTTGACCTCTGGTGATCTTTGACCTCCATCAAAAACAATAGGCTTCTTCCTCTCAACATGACGAATCTATATACCACATATGAAATGTGTCGGTCATTGCTATCTTGAGATATCGTGTTTACAAGCTAGGCGTCACCCCCCCCCCCCCACACACACACACGACATCACCATCGCATAGATTTCTTGCCTGCCTTCGGCAAGGAATCAAAAATGAGATAAGAAAATAATAGCACAAAAATGGTTGTATTTCATATTGGTTGTTTAATTGATTGATTGCCCACCAGTCCTTCCACCTGCATGCACCATTTTTGAACATTTGAAACGGGCAACTTGGCCCTACGAGCCGAACTAACAAAATATCCAACAATAATAAGGGGAACAAATCGAACACTACACAAGGAAAATTCTCCTTGTTGAATTAACTTCCATCCCCTCCTCAAATTCAATTAAAAAAGTTTCAATTAAAATGAACCTGTCCAGTGCACCTTCTGGACAAAACTACAATGACCATAGCCACTGTTACAGCCGATAATGTAGTAAATTAACGGATAATGTGTTACCAACCGATAATGTAACCAGAAAGCCCAAAGGCTTAGTGATTCCTTGCCGAATGGGGATGCTTTGTTGCACTGAGGTTTATCCCTCAAATTTATCTTTCTTGACTACATCATTTTATGTTTTAACAATTTGACCTCTGCTGACCTCACATGACCTTTGAACCCCACCAAATATAACAAAAAAGAAAATCTGAAGTGTCTTGAAAGGGATTCAACTCCAGTGGATCATGGATCTTGAAAATTCTTGCAAAATTTTGCTTTTTGGCCTCTGGTGACCCTAGATGACGATCTTAGGAATACTTGGGATATTTTGCTGTTTGACCTCTGGGGGCTTCTGATGACTATCTTGGGAATTCTTGGGAAATTTCACTTTTTGACCTCTGGTGACCCCATATCATGATCTTGGGAATTCTTGGGATATTTTGCTTTTTGACCTCTGGTGACCCTATATAACAATCTTGGGAATTCTTGGGAAATTTTGCTTTTGCTTTTTGGCCTCTGATAACTCCAGATGATGATCTTGGGAATTCTTGGGAAATGTTGATTTTTGACCCCAGTGACGCCAGATTACAATCTTGGGAATTCTTGGGATATTTTGCTTTTTGACCTCTGGTGATCCCATATCAATCTTGGGAATTTTTGGTAAATTTTGCTTTTTGACCTCTGGTCACCCCATATAACAATCTTGGGAAATCTTGGGAAATTTTGCTTTTGACCTTTGGTAACCCAAGATGACCTTTGACCTCCACCAAAAACAATAGGGTTCTTCCTTACATCATGACAAATCTATATACCAAATATGAAAAGTGTCGGTCATTCCTATCTTGAGATATCGTGATTACGAACTTTTCAGCTTTTTACCTCCAGTGACCTCAAATGACCTTTGACCTTCACCAAAAACAAAAGGCTTCTTCCTGTCAACATGACAAATCTATGTACCAAATAAGAAAAGTGTCGGTCATTGCTACCTGGTGATATCGTGTTTACAAGCCGTTTACAAGGTTTTCGCAGTTTAACCTCTGGTGACCTCAGATGACCTTTGACCTCTACCGAAAACAATAGGATTCTTCCTCTCAACATGACAAATCTATATAGGCCATTCCCATCTTGAAATATGGCGATTTCAAGGTTTTCGGTTTTTGACCTCTAGTGACCTCAAATGACCTTTGACCTCCACCAAAAACAATAGGATTCTTTCTCTCAACATGACAAGTCTATATACCAAATATGAAAAGTGTCTGTCATTCCTATCTTGAGATATCATGATTAACGAGCTTTTCGGCTTTTTAACTCCGGTGACCCCAAGTGACCTTTGACCTTCACCAAACACAATAGGCCTCTTCCTCTCAACATGACAAATCTACATACCAAATATGAAAAGTGTCGGTCATCCCTATCTTGAGATATCGCGATTACAAGGTTTTTTGGTTTTTGACCTCTGGTGACCTCAGATGACCTTTGACCTCTACCAAAACAATAAGGTTCTTCCTCTCAACATGACAAATCCATATGGGCCACTCCTATCTTGAGATATCGTGATTTCAAGGTTTTCGGTCTTTGACCTCTGGTGACCTCAAATGACCTTTGACCTCCACCAAGAACAATAGGATTCTTTCTCTCAAGATGACAAACCTATATATCAAATATGAAAAGTGTCTGTCATTCCTACCTTGAGATATCGCGATTACGAGCTTTTCGGCTTTTTACCTCCAGTGACCTCAAATGACCTTTGACCTTCACCAAAAACAATAGGGTTCTTCCTCTCAACATGACAAATCTATATACCAAATATGAAAAGTGTCGGTCATCGCTACCTCGAGATAGCGCGATTACAAGCCATTTACGAGGTTTTCGCAGTTTAACCTATGGTGACCTCAGATGACCTTTGGCCTCTACCAAAAACAATAGGGTTCTTCCTCTCAACATGACAAATCCATATACCAAATATAAAAAGTGTTGGTCATCCCTATCTCGAGATAACGCGATTACAAGGTTTTCGGTTTTTGACCTCTGGTGACCTCAGATGACCTTCGACCTCCTCCAAAAACAATAGGGTTCTTCCTCTCAACATGACAAATCTATATACCAAATATGAAAAGTGTCGGTCAATCCTATCTTGAGATATCGCGATTACAAGCAGCGTCACAAACACACATACACACACATCCACACACACACACACACACATACACACACACACACATACACACACACACACGACATCACCATCGCATAGATTCCTTGCCTGCCTACGGCAAGGAATCAATAAAAATTTACGAACAGTTTAACATCAACCGATAACGTAAAGGGAAATTTACCGTTAATGTAGTTACCACACCTTTCCGACAGTGTAGAAAAAATTACCGATCATGTAGTAACGTACATAACCGTCATCTCCTAACATTCGAAATTTCACGTTGCGTATGTGGAAACTTTTTAAGTGTGTACATGTAAACTGCATTATTAGCCTAGCCAGTGGTGCCGCCAGGATTTGATGACTAGGGGCACCACCAAAGATGATGTTGTAATCACACCCATGGTAAATCCAGAAAATCAGTCTCAAGTGTACATATATGCGTATCTACGATACTTTGCATCCAGGGTGAACCCTTCCTTTGTCACCTAATGCGGAAATGCCGTCCTAGGGGAGGGGCCTCCCCTTTCTCTTTGAATTTTTTGTTCGTTTAAGCTGGATTAAATGAAAAATGGTGCTATCTTTGAACTCACTACATGTTACGAAATTACCATCCATCATTTTGTACTATTTTGGTTGTCCTCTAATGCAGGTAGGCTAAGTGACACGGGGCCTCCTAGAACTTAGCTCTGAGGTAATTGCAAAATGAGGTCATTAGTATGATGCTTTTAAATCACACCCACCTTGTACTACAGGAGAGGACATTTCTCAAAAATAGTAGTTTTACTAATTGTTAACCAAAATCCAAATGAATGGCTTTCAGTGGGGAATGGCCGAGAGGGGGGTATCGTTATAACAAAAGGGGTAGAGGATTAATAGGGCCTGAGCATAATTTATAACACTTATTCTGTACAAATGCCTTTAATGACGTTTGAATAAGCTCGAGTAAGGAGTACAACCCGCTACAAATGTAGTCAATCATATAAAAAGTGATCATAATACAAGATTGCCGCATACTGGCTCCTTGATGAAAGCCCGAGACTGGACTTGCATTTTTCGGCAAATCATAATTTTTGCCAGAATGATGCCGTTCGTTGTCCTCATAATGGTCACCATGCATGGAGTGTAAAACATGGTTGGCTACTTCCGTGCGCACCAAAAATGTGCATTGGAATTGTAATAGGAACCTTTGAACGAATACCTTTCTGATGGTACTAAAGAAAAAAGAAACAGAATTTGAAAGCAAGAGCGCGTGGAGCACGCGAAATATTGATAGTTTGCGAACGATTTCTGATAGAACATGATTAAAATAGATCCATCACTCGAAAATACTCCTCATCTAGCTACCCCCCACAGAAATCTACAGCGTAAACGCCTTCTGGATTCATTTAAGAAATAGAAATTTCTAGAAGTTTCTATCGCAAGCCTACAACAAAATACAATGATATGGCTTGCTTTAACAAAGTTTTGGTTTTACAGACTAAAGTGAAGACAAAAGAAAAGCCGTGTCTCTTTTGAAAGCTGTATGAGTCATTTAATACTTCAAACATTTGCAAACTGCAAACAATGAATACAATTCTCTGCAATATAAATTTTGCTTTAAGATGTGAATCAAGGCTACAAGTAAACAAACCTCAAAGGGTAGCTTATATTGCACGAGATGAAGAGAAGAAGATAAGGAAAATAGCAAACATTTACGTCTGAATGAAGAAAAATTGAACCACATTATTTATCGACTACCCGTAGCTAAAATATAAATAGAAAGAATGAACAGAATGTAAAAAGTTTCTTTTTCTGTAAGAGATCACTTTTGCACAGTCTGACTTGCTTAACATTGTAAAGAATAGAAACACACATAGACATCCTATGCTGAACTAGACAGTGTGGTAGATATGCCTAAGTTCGTAGTCAATGAAATCAGAAATAATTTGTGGAACGAATGTAATTATGGTCCTAGATGGAAGAAAAAGTGACCCAGTGAACAACACCCTGCAGAACAGAGGCTATGTTTGTTCATACATTCCTCGTCTCACAAATCAACCAGGAATCCCTCAGATTTTGAGGGAGTGTACGTCTGGCTATGTGATTTACCTTTCTGGATTCACAAACCAATCCGGCATCTCTCAAAGTTTGAGGATGTCTACATCCAGCTATGTGAGTTACCTTCCTGGCTTCACACACCAATCATGCATCCCTCAAATTTTAAGGGTGTGTACCTCCAGCTATAAGAGATACCTTCATGGCTTCACAAACCAATTAGGCATCTGTACATCCAGTTATATGAGTTAAAATGACAGCAGATTTGCTGTATCATGAAACAAAGCATGAAACTACTAAAAAGAACCTTAGAACAAAGGTCTTACACATTCTTACAACTTAAACATAGCCGAAAATTTCTCCACCAGTCCATAGCCCATCAATCAGGTTTGAAGAGGAATGCTTGAAGGGGACTAGGCTGGATCCAGAAGGAAGGCTCAGGCTGAAAATGAAATTATAAGGTTTTAAAAGAACTGGGCAAGATGGGGGGTGAGAATAATCAAACCTTGAGGGCATTCCCCTTAAATGTGGCCATGGGCATGCCCTTTTCTGCTAAGCATTTCATAATCAGACAATGTCATGATACAGGCCTGTAACCATAGGAAAGGGAGGGGCAAATTCTCAGGCAAAGTTCCCCCAAATTAACTGCTAGTTTCTGTTGCTAGAGATCGACAAATATTATAAGCCTAACTTTGTCCCGCCAAATCTGCCCAGCTGGCATTTTTTTGCCAGCTAATCATGCAGTGCACACATGGCAACTTCCAAAATTCCAACATATACTGTACTACACTACAACAATGACTACAATCACTGTCACTATATAAATATTATTTCCAATTTCGGAAACTGAGCCTGAATCAATACAAACAACCGGCTCAATGAACTCTGACTCTGGGATTTTGTCTGTTACTCATTTACATTCAAACACTTTGGTGAAAATGTGTAAAGCTTATTCCACATCCAAATACTTCTTATTGTTAAGGCTTTTCCCGAGAATTATTCAAAATATGTTTCTTTTGATCAGTAGCATTCAATGCAATGAAAGGTTGCTCAAAGGTTTAAAAGGATTATAACATTAAAATGACCAGGGAAGTGAGAAGGTAGGTGAGAGTACAACTTAGCACAGGACTTAACAAAATCAGACCCCAAATTCCTACCCTCCCTTACCACCTTCTGAAGAGCACTACAATAGCTGGCCATCCATTCTTTCAAATTATGAGTCATGCTGACTTACTGCATATCACAACATGGACAAAGAACACTACACAACCCAAATGGTCATATAATTTGACTCACTTGCTTTAACTTGAAACACCTCACCAGAGAAGTGATTTCAGTTGACATCAGTGTATTTCTGTTCAAAGTTTGCAGTTCTTCATGCAATGTTTGCTAGGCCCCACTATGGAACTTCTCTTATTTTTGCATGCACTGACAACTTTTTCAAATTTGGAGGCTGAATGAAAGCCAACAACGGTAATCCAGAACTTCTTTCATAATGGGGACAGATGCAGCAGGGACTGGTGTTTGTGCAAAAATTCTTTCATGTTCAGTAACCTGTAATAATATTCTACCATGAGGTGGACTCTTAGTGAAATCTGATCTGTCTTATTCTTTGAACCATGTACTTCATTGTGATCTCATTTTTAAAGGGTTTTTGCAAGTTCTGTGCATCTCCTCCTAGTAAGTTCTTGAGTAAAGCAAATAGCTTTAATGCCCTTAGCTAGGCTACAAGCTATACTGCATTTCACATGTCAAATACCAAACCCCTCAAAATTTCCCATCTCAAGAAAACATGTTCACAAGCAACACTTGACATACACATGCACATATAAATCTAGAAAGCATTTCTAGTTCCTCAAAACCAAAATTACAAAAACAGGGGACAAAAAAAGTTTTAAAATAGCAAAACCAACATGCTATTTAATAAGAGTGGCCTCCCCTAGACTAATATTAATCTTTAACTCAGCTACATAACCAAAATTACACATAAAGCACATCTAAAAGTACAACTCAATTTCAGAACAGGTCCTACTTCATACCAAAGACAGAAGTTTGTAGCAAAATTTTGTCCACATTTAAAGCCACTGAAAATATTTAGTGATGTAGCTTCAACAAAGTGGACAGACACAAAACATCTGTGCAGGGCATGTTCCTAATACTACAAACATTTTAGTATAACAATTATGAATAGTAGCAGTAATGGTGTGCTAGGATAAAATTAATGTTTACTAATATTGCACAGCTACAGTTTGTTTTTAACAAGAAGTTATGAATGCCCATATTTCACACTGTCAAAGATTTCTTAAGGCCCTGTCACACTATAGCGTATGAGAGCAACGTATGAATTGCGTATGAAATTCTTCGAATACGCACAACTTTTGAGCGCATGAACGGAAACTTTCGACAACTGTCGTTGAAGGACGTATGAATAGCGTGTGAATAGCGTATGTATACTGTATAATTGGCGTAGAGGTAGCGCATGCGTAGTGTGTGTGAGCGTATTTGAGCGTATCTCATCTTATGTCAGCGTCAGTGAAGCGTTCACAAACGTATGAGTAGCGTGTGCAAGCATATGCGAAAAGTATGTCTAGCGTATGAGCAGCGTGCTCCGAACTTTCTCTGTATCCCTGCGCTAGACATAGGTTACAATGACGTTGCTGATGCGCTTTCCATACGCTAGCTTTACTGACCACCTTCATACCACCGTATGAGAAGTGTACTTGACCTATGAGTAACGTCCATTTAGCGTCACTCCAGCGTATTCAGCGTATGCTGAACGTCTGCGTAATGTATAATTCATACGCTCACATACGCTGAAAATTTTTGAACATGCTCAAAATTTATTGGCGGCCTCGACGTATGCGAACGTACACCGACGTATGCCAGCGTGCTTGAAACGTATACGACTTATGCCTAACCTACCCCCAGCGTATATCAGCGTATGACACCGTATGACCAATTTTTCTCATATGCAGGCATACGCTACTAGGATACGCTATAGTGTGACAGGGCCTTTATGTAAAACATGGAAATGTACTCTAACACGGGTGCAAATAAACTTTAAAGAAGTCCTCTGCACCATGAAGATCCTTTTAATTCATTGAAAGGTGATGTATACATGATTTCCATGTGGTACGATGAATACTGTATAAATATACCTAGTAAATGAGAGTAGACCACAAAATGCTTCCATTTTATCAAATTTTTGACGTTTATTTACAATATATAGTACATATACTCCAATAAAAGTGTCTTTGACTATTTGTCTAAAAATTCAGTTTCTCTACCCTAGGTTTTATAGGTACCTGAACTATGTGGTGGTTACCAATGGAGGGAGTGACACTGAAACACAGGAATATTATCTGACAGCTTATATCAGGCACAGATAAAGCAAACTAACAGACACACATGGATAAGACCTGCAACCTGTAGGCTTGACATTCATGATCAGGAAGCCACCTGAGCTCAACGAGGACCTATTTAAACAGATTGTATGTGGATAAAAACCCACAAGATAGGCCTCTTTTCGACTAGTGCTCAGAGGGTAACGAGGCAGGAAGGTGCAAATCACTCTGAATCCTGCTTTGGGGTCTGCCATTTTAATATCCCCTTATGACAGACAAGAATGTATCCCCATTCTTCAGTCACTTTCCCAAATGCTAGAATGAGTGGAGGATCCTTGCTATGTACCACTGCTCGACAGCTGATACAAGCAAAGTGGACAAATTCCTGAATCAGAAAACGTCCTGGGTTAAACAACTGCTTGAGATGAACATCTACATAGCTAACTTTCACTCACCAGTTTATACCTTCTGGATTTGATCCAGGGACCTTTAGCATGCAAGGCGGTATACTCAACCACTATGCCAACCTTAAACATGATATAATCAAATACTGCAAGATATTTAATGCATGTGCTGCTGACTACTTCAATCTCTGAACAAGAAACATGAGCTATCAATTTGCTGAACAGTAAATCATGATTTGCCTTGAATAAGATGTTGAGTGCAAACACTACAGGGTTATACATACTTAGGATGACTGAAAAACTTTCTGAAGAAATGAGTTTGAAAAGGCAAAATCGATTGCACAACATGAGCAGGTGTTGATGTTTGCTCATGCAATCACAGCAGGTATATGTTCCTGCAATGCCCTTAAAAATCAATAAAAGGTTGAATCAGGAATAGCAAACAGGAAATTAATAACGTAACTAGCCTTTATAAAACAAAAAATAGTTCTTCATAACTTAACCTTCTATTTTAATGACTATATAGAAAGTATTCCTGTCACCAATTTCTTGATCCACCCATTCCTAGCCAAATCTCTACTCCATCCACTTACAAGTCATCATTTCACTTTATCTATGGTCCATTTTCCAAAACAATTCCTCTACAAACATTCTAGTATAATAACGGTAACAATTTTTCTTTGTCTCTCACTTGTGGTCCTTTTTTAGATCACCTCTCAGTCACCACTGACATTGTAATCCCCCATTTCCTTGGGTTCTGATTTCTATATTCAAAACTAGCCTGACTTGGGTCAAGCCCTGCAGTTATAAGTGTGGCTATAGACAAGGACATATGGGCAATACATACATAATCTGCTGTATAAATGCTGATCAGGGATGATCCAAATAACCCCTATGACCTCTCAATTACAGTGTCTGCACCATACAGCCTACATACTGTACATATATACACATGAACAGACATGAAAGCAAATTAAACAGAGTCTGAACTATAGGATTCCTGTATGCATATGATCTGGGGGCTAGGGGCTGCTCTCCTACAGAGTTTGAGCCCAACTTTTTACTCAGGCAGATTTTGGAATAAATTTAAGACAATTTTCTCCAGCAATACAGGTTTTGCTTGAGCAAAAACAGCTTAGACCCCCTTGAAAAAAGTATTGTGCAGGTCTATTCATATTGCATTACTGAATCACAGCTTAACATTTAGTGTGGATATCAAAGGAGATAACAAATGTTTGCATACATTTTGCAGTATAAAATATGTGAATTTGATACACAACTTAACCAGCAGCCATTCTCCCTGTACAGAGTATTCAAATATATTTCACAGAAAGCAGCACACACAACAGTTAACCTCCTCAAACCTTTATGAGGTATCCAGCATGTGAAAACTCTACACAGAATTTCATATGTGTAAACTTAACCTGGAATGTAATGAGAATTAAGTTTAGTCCTTTCAAGACCAACAATGTCACTGTGATGAAACAAACATATGTTTGTAATAAATAAAATATGAGCTGTGGGGAATGAAAAAATGCATTTTTGACTTTGGACGAGAAAAAAACAGATATCCATCATAATTTACGAAGGACAAATATCAAACAAAATCTGCCCTCTCTAGGTTGTACTTAGCCCTTAGAATCCGTACAGCCTTTTTTTCTGAATCGTCTAAGTACACTTCTTCCTGCATGTCATGACGATGTGAAAGCAACAGCTGAAAACTGGTTCTTGTGAGTCCAATCTCACTCTGTAGGAAATCCTTCCACTTAAATGGAAACTCTGCAATTTCATCAAAGTTGAAAAGATTATCCCCAATTCTATTGAAGTGAGTGACTGGGTTGAAAGGTTGGCAGTCATCACTGCATGAAGTTCCATTAAGCTTGAATGAGCTTGCCTCACTTGGCAGAGTCAAAAATGGCACTGGAGGTATTTCTATTATATTCTGTATCCATTCCTTCAGGAAAAGACAAAAGCATTATTTCATTCAGGATTTAAATTTCATTAAGTTCAAACTCAACTGAATTAAATTCTTAATTTCACTTATCAATCAATCTAAGTGATTTTTGAGTCTCTCATATAGTGTTACTTACTATGTACACTATAAATATTACATCTGTACACTTCAGACCTTGGACCAAGGAGTTTCAGGGAAGGAGATCCAATGCTCAAATCCATCAGACAATATGTGCTTGAAAATAATTTAATCCCTGAATATTCAGGTAACAAAATTTGATTGACAGGTCCCTTTATTCCCATTGTTTAGCCTTTTCAGACTTACACTTCTCAATCATGGTCTGCTCCTTTCAAAGGAGTTGGCAACCACCTAGTCTCAAAGGACATAAATGTTGGATCTCCTTCCCTGACAACTCCCTGCTTTAATGTCCCCTCTTTTGAGAGGGGAGCTGTGATGGGGAATCTCAAGTGAACTGACAGTGTACCATGAGTGTGAAGTACAAGCTTGCACATGCGGAGTCTACAGACTCATATTAGAGCCACTGGTAAGGTCCAGGGATGGAGTGGTTCCAGGGAGCTTTGGATTCCCTCAAACCTTAAAACGAAATAGATTGCGCATTTTGTGGCTTCCAAAAATTAAGCCAAAAATGTTAAAACTAAATCGCCACAAACTGGCATGGAAAGACAACAGAATTCCTAAACTATACTGCGCTGAATTATTTGATTATGTCCCTTTCACTGTTCCAGATTTAATTTTCAAAATGTTCATCATTTTAGAAGTCTACTTTCAACTTTAAATTACTCTAACAAATTTTTGTTTTTCAAAGAAAAATTGAACATGAAATTTGAATAGCTGGAACTACTCTTTCAAGAAAGGTGCACTACGCAGGACACTCAGTGTCAAACATGAAACAAGTAAGATTTATAAAATTATGCAAATTCATACAATTTTGGTAATTATTACAACATTTTCCAGGCGTATTCTTTCGTGTTTAACTTTTTTCCTGTACAACTGATTTACCAGTCTTCTTCAGAAGAAATAGAGCTAACTAAATTTTCTTTGAAGTTTGATATTAACTTGAGTACCTTTGTTTGATTAATTTTGTGTTGTATACGTAATTCTTTTTGTCTACTTTTTGCATTTCCCTAACACCTACATCTGTTTGCAGCATAACCTTAAGGACGGGTCACACTACAGCAATTTTAAATCTGAAATCCAATCCGAATTTTTCTAAATCGGACCAATAATTTTTTCTTCAGACTTTGTTCTAAGGATGGTCATGCCACATTGATAACTGATCCTAGTTTTTCTCACAATAAACTGTTCTGCTACCATTACATAACTTATACTGCTCAACAGAGTGGTCCTTGTTCAAAAATCAATGTGATTTTTGCATGCGTGTCTGATAAAGGCTGTCTGCTGATGTGACTACATATATAACTTATACCGCTCAACAGAGTGGTCCTTGTGCGAAAATCAATGTGATTTTTGCATGCATGTCTGATAAACGCTGTCTGCCGATGTGATGTCATGAAATAATTATTTACATATCATTTTCGTAGCCCTCTGATGCAAATCATACTAGAGCAATTTCGGATGGGATTACGGACCGATTTTTGTGAGTTTTAAGATTCTCTCAATCTCTAGTTGGAAAGAGCCAAAAATTTGCCAACCTGTGTAAATATATGACTATCTTATCACGTATGTTTCGTCTTATGAATTCTGCAACATATTGAAGAAGCAGCGAGTACCTTTTTCACCATTAATTTTATACTGTTTACTCCAACAGACTAAGCTAGGTTTATATAGAGTGATACACAACCATTATGAAGTCACTTCATTACTACTGTAGTTACAACACCTTCATAATCAATTATACGGGGCAAGTAGGGTTACTTTCTGCAGAATGTTTGCAACTATCCACACAACTGCTTAAGCAATAAGGCCTCATTCACAAGATCACATTGGCCTTGGCCTAGTCCATTCATATACAGGGGCAATCATAATACCGTATGCCCAACGTAAGAGTCCAATTACTGCCAATTCGGGAATTATCTCTCAAATAAAATATCCTAAAACTACATGAAACAGACTGGACACCCTTTCATACCAAAGCAAAGTTGTGAATAAATTGGTCCTTGGCCCATACTGAGAAAGGCATCGAGAATAAGAGAACTGACCTTACTTAATCCATGAACACCAGTGATCGGTCTAACTATAACTTGGTACTGTACTGTTCTCTTTGTTTAGGTGCTAAGCCCCCCTTGATAGCCCAGACATTTCAGTACGAGTGCGCACGTAGTGCTAATTACATGCCATGCAACTTCAAGGGGATATGCATGTCTGCGTGGCACATTCAGTACTGATCCGATGTTATGCTCTCAACATTAGCCTGCATATGTGCCAAGTGGCCAAAAGACCATTTGCTTCACTGATATGATAAGGAAATTTGAGCAAAGAAAAATTCTTGGCACTTTGCTCGTCACAACTTGTAAGTAACTGTGCAATGATCGAAGCTGTAGGCCTGTCAGTATTGCTACTGGCCTAGGTACGTTAATGCCGGGCCAATATAGTACATGGGTCATACACAACACAGTGCACGCTTACAAGCACCAGGTCATGTTGCAAATCGTGTCTTCACAATGACATCACAAGTCAATTTGGAACAAGGGATCATTAGATTGCTGTTCATGAAATGCTTGATTTTGGATTTAAAATGTGGGCAGGTTTAACCCCAATTTTGTACCAGTTCCTGAAACTGGAGCTGCTTCATTATATAGACACGTTCAAAGCAAACCTTAGAGAAACACTTGACAATAATATTGTGCACTTTATTACAATGTCAAATGTCATTACAGTTCTCCTTTAAAATACCAGACATAAACTCAAATGTACATGTGTTACTCACAACATTATTAGAGACAGCATCTAAAATAATGGCAAGACCACTTGTAACTGAAAAAGAAAGATAAACAAATCCACAATTTATGTTTCATATCCTTCCTTTTACAGGTCAATCCAATCATGTTTATTAAATCAGTTTTTGTATTTTACAAAATAATACTCTCAAAGATAAACCAGAATGCAAAAATGCATTTACCTTTCCAGAATTTTTATACATAATTTAATTTTCTTTTTAACAATTTTCAGTTTCTTCACATACTTTAAGGGTTTGATGACCTGTTAGGATCTTTAAATCTTCAAAGAAAGAAAACACAGCAGTTTTGTTTTAACGTGAGATATCCATTAACAAAGCTTTCACACCATTCAAAGTTTTGCTCTTAAGGTATCATGTACATAAGGTAAGCACCAACACACATATGAATGAACAGATAACACAGATCTGTAGATGGCATCTGTTTCCCCTTCTTTACAACCAAAATTTAATATGGTGCAAAGTAAAAGTACTTGCAGAGTTTACCCCATGATGTGAAAACTGACAGGTTATGAGGGTAAAACCAGTACAGCAAACAATTCTGAATGCAAAAGACACTCCTGGCTTATGTAGATTTCCAAGAACTGAGGGCTACTTTACCTTTTTCTTAATTTAGCTCTAACAGTAGCTGGCAGTTTTCAACTATCAAAAAGTTGATAATACTAGTAATGATGTTATTGTAGCAAGTGTGAAGTGTTTTCAGAGAAGCTGCTACATTTATGAAAAAGCTCTCCGTTTGTTGGACATTGTAACTGTCAAGTATTCATCGCATTATAATTGGACATGTTCTGCTGTGTACTCATACAGGCTTCAAAGTGGCCCATCACAGAAATATAAGAGTTTTTATAGGAATGATATGAATGGATATATAGGAACTTCTAGGATTTTTCCAGGAAAATACAGATCAAATATAGAAATGTCACACCCTAGCATTTTCAAAGTCCTGCCAAGTTTTGGATGGGGCAAGTATTGTACCTTAAAGTCTATAATGTTTTTGGAGAGAAGTGTGGTAAACAGAATCATAAGTGTGGGCCAAGTAGTAGACCAATGTGGTACTACTATCGACATGAAATTAAAGAAACCATTGTAGAACTGTATTTTGAAGGAAAGCCAGGGGCAAATCCTCCAACTTTGCTTCATTTGCAAATTTTGACCATACAATAATTTTGACCATTCAATGAAGTGTCCATAAATGTCATAAAGTACACATCAAAAAGGCAGCAAAAGTTGTAATATTCAAATTGTGAAAACTGAATGTGACTGTAAGATGATATTTTAATAGGACAGTGGTCAATGTTGACAATGAACCGTTCCTTATGTCAATTAGGACACAGCAAAAGTCACCTCATCTCTACCAATGATGGGGTTAAAGTAAAAAAATTATCTAAATTTGTAGCTCCTTAGGCAGCAGGAAATCAACCCTAAGACAAATTTGCTATCAACTTTACAATGTATTCCTAGTCAATCTTGATACTGTAAGATATGGGGGATACTAAAATGATATATGCCTGGTTGCTATGAAAGCATGCAAAAAAAAAAAAAAGGTGTAAGGGTTTAAAATATGGAGGATTGCATGACCACAGGGGTACCAGGCATATGGCTCTAATCCACCCCCTCGAAAATGTACAATGACCTCAATAGATGAAATCATGGGAGTGTCTAAAATCAAAGGCATAAATATGTGGTACACTTATGGTCAATGTTGGTGTCATTAGTGACAAACACAGTTTCATTTGGAATATTTGAGACCTATATGATTGAATAATTGTCACTTTGTGCTTCCACCTATGATACTTAGCTGATGTACACTAGAAACTGTCTTGGCATTAAAACCACCTTAAGATATCCACTATCTTGGAAAAAACCTGTCCCAAAATTTAACCGCAGAAGACCAAAGAAGACAATTCCTCAGCACCAACAGAAAAATATAGTAGAGTATAGGAACAGGCCCCATATCATACAAGTATATGAAATATATGATTTTCTAAAATGTATAGGTAACTATAGGAAATATAGGATCTCCTTGATGCCTAGCTGCACATACCAGTACCATTAACACACTTGTGTATTATATGTTACAGGCAGTGTGGAAATACATAGGCTGATGTCATGTGGAAAATGTCTGCTTATTGTTGTCACTGCTTTACCGGCTTGGGAACCTAGCTTAAGACATGTAATGGCAATTGCCAAATGCTGGATAAGAAGACTTACCTTTTGGGGAGAATGAAATATTCTGTATTAACATCTTATAATAGTCCTCCTGGTAATTCTGAGTTGCATCTTCTACAGAAATATCTTGGGGCTGTGTAAACTCTCTGCCACAAAAGAAACCCCATATTTAGTTAATGTTTTCCACATATGGATGTGTAACTGCTCTAAAGGCTGAAATAGAGTCCTTGAAATCAACAGGTATGCTTTGTTTACAATGCTTCATAGTCATCTTATGATAATATTTGCATTTGTATTAAGGTGCCAATACAGTGTCAATTGAAATCAATGATGCAGCAAATCATCATACAGCTAACCAATGATAACATGCTCCCTCTGTATGTAGCAAATCATCATACAGCTAGTCAATGATAACATGCTCCCTCTGTATGTAGCAAATCATCATACAGCTAGTCAATGATAACATGCTCTCTCTGTATGCAGCAAATCATCACACAGCTAGTCAATGATAACATGCTCCCTCTGCATGTAGCAAATCATCATACAGCTAGTCAATGATAACATGCTCTCTCTGTATGCAGCAAATCATCATACAGCTAGTCAATGATAACATGCTCCCTCTGTATGCAGCAAATCATCATACAGCTAGTCAATGATAACATGCTCCCTCTGTATGTAGCAAATCATCATACAGCTAGTCAATGATAACATGCTCTCTCTGTATGCAGCAAATCATCATACAGCTAGTCAATGACAACATGCTCCCTCTGTATGCAGCAAATTACCATACAGCTAGTCAATGACAACATGCTCCCTCTGTATGCAGCAAATCATCATACAGCTAGTCAATGATAACATGCTCCCTCTGTATGCAGCAAATTACCATACAGCTAGTCAATGACAACATGCTCCCTCTGTATGTAGCAAATCATCATACAGCTAGTCAATGATAACATGCTCCCTCTGTATGCAGCAATTATCATACAGCTAGTCAATGACAACATGCTCCCTCTGTATGCAGCAAATCATCATACAGCTAGTCAATGACAACATGCTCCCTCTGTATGTAGCAAATCATCACACAGCTAGTCAATGACAACATGCTCCCTCTGTATGCAGCAAATCATCATACAGCTAGTCAATGATAACATGCTCCCTCTGTATGTAGCAAATCATCATACAGCTAGTCAATGATAACATGCTCCCTCTGTATGCAGCAAATCATCATACAGCTAGTCAATGATAACATGCTCTCTCTGTATGCAGCAAATCATCATACAGCTAGTACAGCTAGTCAATGATAACATGCTCCCTCTGTATGTAGCAAATCATCATACAGCTAGTCAATGATAACATGCTCTCTCTGTAGGCAGCAAATCATCATACAGCTAGTCAATGATAACATGCTCTCTCTGTATGCAGCAAATCATCACACAGCTAGTCAATGATAACATGCTCCCTCTGTATGTAGCAAATCATCATACAGCTAGTCAATGATAACATGCTCCCTCTGTATGTAGCAAATCATCATACAGCTAGTCAATGATAACATGCTCTCTCTGTATGCAGCAAATCATCATACAGCTAGTCAATGATAACATGCTCTCTCTGTATGCAGCAAATCATCATACAGCTAGTCAATGATAACATGCTCCCTCTGTATGTAGCAAATCATCAGACAGCTAGTCAATGATAACATGCTCCCTCTGTATGCAGCAAATCATTAAACAGGTAGTCAATGATAACATGCTCCCTCTGTATGCAGCAAATCATCATACAGCTAGTCAATGACAACATGCTCCCTCTGTATGCAGCAAATCATCATATAGCTAGTCAATGACAACATGCTCCCTCTGTATGTAGCAAATGATCATACAGCTAGTCAATGGCAACATGCTCCCTCTGTATGTAGCAAATCATCATACAGCTAGTCAATGATAACATGCTCCCTCTGTATGTAGCAAATCATTAAACAGGTAGTCGATGATAACATGCTCCCTCTGTATGTAGCAAATCATCATACAGCTAGTCAATGACAACATGCTCCCTCTGTATGCAGCAAATCATCATACAGCTAGTCAATGATAACATGCTCTCTCTGTATGCAGCAAATCATCATACAGCTAGTCAATGATAACATGCTCCCTCTGTATGTAGCAAATCATCATACAGCTAGACAATGATAACATGCTCCCTCTGTTTGCAGCAAATCATCATACAGCTAGTCAATGATAACATGCTCCCTCTGTATGCAGCAAATCATCATACAGCTAGTCAATGACAACATGCTCCCTCTGTATGCAGCAAATCATCACACAGCTAGTCAATGACAACATGCTCCCTCTGTATGCAGCAAATCATCATACAGCTAGTCAATGATAACATGCTCCCTCTGTATGCAGCAAATCATCATACAGCTAGTCAATGATAACATGCTCCCTCTGTATGTAGCAAATCATCATACAGCTAGTCAATGATAACATGCTCCCTCTGTATGCAGCAAATCATCATACAGCTAGTCAATGATAACATGCTCCCTCTGTATGCAGCAAATCATCACACAGCTAGACAATGATATCATGCTCCCTCTGTATGCAGCAAATCATCATACAGCTAGTTAATGATAACATGCTCCCTCTGTATGTAGAAAATCATCATACAGCTAGTCAATGATAACATGCTCCCTCTGTATGCAGCAAATCATCACACAGCTAGTCAATGATAACATGCTCTCTCTGTATGTAGCAAATCATCATACAGCTAGTCAATGATAACATGCTCCCTCTGTATGCAGCAAATCATCATACAGCTAGTCAATGATAACATGCTCTCTCTGTATGCAGCAAATCATCATACAGCTAGTCAATGATAACATGCTCCCTCTGTATGTAGCAAATCATCATACAGCTAGTCAATGATAACATGCTCTCTCTGTATGCAGCAAATTACCATACAGCTAGTCAATGATAACATGCTCCCTCTGTATGCAGCAAATCATCATACAGCTAGTCAATGATAACATGCTCTCTCTGTATGTAGCAAATCATCATACAGCTAGTCAATGATAACATGCTCCCTCTGTATGCAGCAAATCATCATACAGCTAGTCAATGATAACATGCTCTCTCTGTATGTAGCAAATCATCATACAGCTAGTCAATGATAACATGCTCTCTCTGTATGTAGCAAATCATCATACAGCTAGTCAATGATAACATGCTCTCTCTGTATGTAGCAAATCATCATACAGCTAGTCAATGATAACATGCTCCCTCTGTATGTAGCAAATCATCATACAGCTAGTTAATGATAACATGCTCTCTCTGTATGCAGCAAATCATCATACAGCTAGTCAATGATAACATGCCCTCTGTGTATGCAGCAAATCATCATACAGCTAGTCAATGACAACATGCTCCCTCTGTATGTAGCAAATCATCATACAGCTAGTCAATGATAACATGCTCCCTCTGTATGCAGCAAATCATCATACAGCTTGTCAATGATAACATGCTCTCTCTGTATGTAGCAAATCATCACACAGCTAGACAATGATAACATGCTCCCTCTGTATGCAGCAAATCATCATACAGCTAGACAATGATAACATGCTCCCTCTGTATGCAGCAAATCATCATACAGCTAGTTAATGATAACATACTCCCTCTGTATGCAGCAAATCATCACACAGCTAGACAATGATAACATGCTCCCTCTGTATGCAGCAAATCATCATACAGCTAGTCAATGATAACATGCTCTCTCTGTATGTAGCAAATCATCATACAGCTAGTTAATGATAACATGCTCCCTCTGTATGCAGCAAATCATCATACAGCTAGTCAATGATAACATGCTCTCTCTGTATGCAGCAAATCATCATACAGCTAGTCAATGATAACATGCTCCCTCTGTATGTAGCAAATCATCATACAGCTAGTCAATGATAACATACTCCCTCTGTATGTAGCAAATCATCATACAGCTAGTCAATGATAACATGCTCTCTCTGTATGCAGCAAATCATCATACAGCTAGTCAATGATAACATGCTCTCTCTGTATGTAGTAAATCGTCATACAGCTAGACAATGATAACATGCTCCCTGTGTATGCAGCAAATCATCACACAGCTAGTCAATGATAACATGCTCCCTCTGTATGTAGGAAATCGTCATACAGCTAGACAATGATAACATGCTCCCTCTGTATGCAGCAAATCATCACAGAGCTAGTCAATGATAACATGCTCCCTCTGTATGTAGCAAATCGTCATACAGCTAGACAATGATAACATGCTCCCTCTGTATGCAGCAAATAATCATACAGCTAGTCAATGATAACATGCTCCCTCTGTATGTAGCAAATCATCATACAGCTAGTCAATGGCAACATGCTCCCTCTGTATGTAGCAAATCGTCATACAGCTAGTCAATGATAACATGCTCCCTCTGTATGCAGCGAATCATCATACAGCTAGTCAATGATAACATGCTCCCTCTGTATGTAGTAAATCGTCATACAGCTAGACAATGATAACATGCTCCCTGTGTATGCAGCAAATCATCACACAGCTAGTCAATGATAACATGCTCCCTCTGTATGTAGTAAATCATCATACAGCAAGACAATGATAACATGCTCCCTCTGTATGCAGCAAATCATCACAGAGCTAGTCAATGATAACATGCTCCCTCTGTATGCAGCAAATCATCATACAGCTAGTCAATGATAACATGCTCCCTCTGTATGTAGCAAATCGTCATACAGCTAGACAATGATAACATGCTCCCTCTGTATGCAGCAAATCATCACAGAGCTAGTCAATGATAACATGCTCCCTCTGTATGCAGCAAATCATCATACAGCTAGTCAATGATAACATGCTCCCTCTGTATGTAGCAAATCATCATACAGCTTGTCAATGATAACATGCTCCCTCTGTATGCAGCAAATCATCATACAGCTAGTCAATGATAACATGCTCCCTCTGTATGCAGCAAATCATCACACAGCTAGTCAATGATAACATGCTCCCTCTGTATGCAGCAAATCATCATACAGCTAGTACAGCTAGTCAATGATAACATGCTCCCTCTGTATGTAGGAAATCATCATACAGCTAGTCAATGATAACATGCTCTCTCTGTATGTAGCAAATCATCATACAGCTAGTCAATGATAACATGCTCCCTCTGTATGCAGCAAATCATCATACAGCTAGTCAATGATAACATGCTCTCTCTGTATGCAGCAAATCATCATACAGCTAGTCAATGATAACATGCCCTCTGTGTATGCAGCAAATCATCATACAGCTAGTCAATGACAACATGCTCCCTCTGTATGTAGCAAATCATCATACAGCTAGTCAATGATAACATGCTCCCTCTGTATGTAGCAAATCATCATACAGCTTGTCAATGATAACATGCTCTCTCTGTATGTAGCAAATCATCATACAGCTAGTCAATGATAACATGCTCCCTCTGTATGCAGCAAATCATCACACAGCTAGACAATGATAACATGCTCCCTCTGTATGCAGCAAATCATCATACAGCTAGTTAATGATAACATGCTCCCTCTGTATGCAGCAAATCATCACACAGCTAGACAATGATAACATGCTCCCTCTGTATGCAGCAAATCATCATACAGCTAGTCAATGATAACATGCTCCCTCTGTATGCAGCAAATCATCACACAGCTAGACAATGATAACATGCTCCCTCTGTATGCAGCAAATCATCATACAGCTAGTCAATGATAACATGCTCTCTCTGTATGTAGCAAATCGTCATACAGCTAGTTAATGATAACATGCTCCCTCTGTATGTAGCAAATCGTCATACAGCTAGTCAATGATAACATGCTCTCTCTGTATGCAGCAAATCATCATACAGCTAGTCAATGATAACATGCTCCCTCTGTATGCAGCAAATCATCATACAGCTAGTCAATGATAACATGCTCTCTCTGTATGTAGCAAATCATCATACAGCTAGTTAATGATAACATGCTCCCTCTGTATGCAGCAAATCATCATACAGCTAGTCAATGATAACATGCTCTCTCTGTATGCAGCAAATCATCATACAGCTAGTCAATGATAACATGCTCTCTCTGTATGCAGCAAATCATCATACAGCTAGTTAATGATAACATGCTCCCTCTGTATGCAGCAAATCATCACACAGCTAGACAATGATAACATGCTCCCTCTGTATGCAGCAAATCATCACACAGCTAGTCAATGATAACATGCTCTCTCTGTATGTAGCAAATCATCATACAGCTAGTCAATGATAACATGCTCCCTCTGTATGCAGCAAATCATCATACAGCTAGTCAATGATAACATGCTCTCTCTGTATGCAGCAAATCATCATACAGCTAGTCAATGATAACATGCTCCCTCTGTATGTAGCAAATCATCATACAGCTAGTCAATGATAACATGCTCCCTCTGTATGTAGCAAATCATCATACAGCTAGTCAATGATAACATGCTCTCTCTGTATGCAGCAAATCATCATACAGCTAGTCAATGATAACATGCTCTCTCTGTATGCAGCAAATTACCATACAGCTAGACAATGATAACATGCTCCCTCTGTATGCAGCAAATCATCATACAGCTAGTCAATGATAACATGCTCTCTCTGTATGCAGTAAATCATCATACAGCTAGTCAATGATAACATGCTCTCTCTGTATGTAGCAAATCATCATACAGCTAGTCAATGATAACATGCTCCCTCTGTATGCAGCAAATCATCATACAGCTAGTCAATGATAACATGCTCTCTCTGTATGCAGCAAATCATCATACAGCTAGTCAATGATAACATGCCCTCTGTGTATGCAGCAAATCATCATACAGCTAGTCAATGATAACATGCTCCCTCTGTATGTAGCAAATCATCACACAGCTTGTCAATGATAACATGCTCTCTCTGTATGTAGCAAATCATCATACAGCTAGTCAATGATAACATGCTCCCTCTGTATGCAGCAAATCATCACACAGCTTGTCAATGATAACATGCTCCCTCTGTATGCAGCAAATCATCAGACAGCTAGTCAATGATAACATGCTCCCTCTGTAGTCAGCAAATTATCACACAGCTTGTCAATGATAACATGCTCCCTCTGTATGCAGCTGACGCTTTTCATTTCCCAAATCATATTAGGTTACCTTGTACATCCCCAGTTATTACCTGGGTAGGGAAAGGCAACAAAGTTCATTTTATCTACCTCAAGCTAGAATGGAACATAAACATAAACAAGAGCCCAATGGGGCACTGTGGTTCCTTGCTGCATGTAATGAAACTGAGGCATTACCATACAAATACAAACAAAATTTTGCTAGTTTTAAGTTTAACTGTTACTATGGTAATGCCTACATACATTCGACAAACCTCATGGTTTTTCAGCTTGAATAATGCAATACCATGTGAAGTATGAAATCCATCCAAGCTTGCTACCTTCAGCTATCTTGTTTGAGAGGTTTTCAGTGTCTGACCTCTGGTCACCCCAGACGACCTCCTCTAAAAATGACACTACTGCTCTTCTTGCCATAATGCATCCACACACTAAATATGGAATCGATACAAGCTTGCTAACTTGAGATGTGGTGTTTAAAAAGTTCTGTGTTTGAGGATTGGTGACCCCAAACTTGAGCACGGACTGTGCACAAGCTCAAACCATAACATGTGAAATGATGCTTTGATGCACTTGCTGTAGCTTTCAACATTTGATTTTGAGTAGTGTGTGGTACTTTTAGGTGTGATGATTGTGACTAGCACACGTCTACAATTAATAACTTGTTGTTTGGAAATGTTTCAGTATAACCCTCCCAACACAACAAGCCAGTATCATGATACCCCGCGGAGCGGACGAAGTTTTTTCGTTCAGCTCATCACTGCGAAAAAACAAACTGAGGGCGGCAGCCTACAAAATGGGCGGCAGCCACAGAGGCGCTACGTAGGCTAGTAACATGATTACTCCTCTGTCTTTCGCCATACCCACCTACAAAAATTGTTCAAATACTGCTCAGAAGAACAACTGTGTGTGTATATGAAGTGATGAAATTTGACCTCTTGACCATGAGTCCTTACTTACCCATTCTTTGAACAGGGAGTTGACAGTTGCTCTCACAATAGTTGACTTATACAGTGCATGCATGTACACACAATGGAAACCCATTAGACAGCTCCCTTTAAACTAACCTAAACAACCTCACAGGATTGACCTCTTGTACACAGACAGTTTTAAAGGGAGTGCAGTGTACTGTATGAGGTAAGCTGATTTTGTGAGACTGGTTAAAATACAGTAGAGGGGTGGCACAAAATTGGTCAAAAAGGTGTCTGGTGACCTCAAATGACCTATGACCTCCACCAAACATACTAGGCTTCATCCTTGCACCAAAAGTCATCTACATACCAAGTATGAAATCTATCCAAGCTTCCTACATTGAAATATCGTGCTTAAAAGGTTTTTGGTGTTTGACCCCTGGTGATCCCAAATGACCTTTGACCTTCACCAAACATACCATGATTTGTCTTTGCACCACAAAGCATCTACATACCTAGTATGAAATCTATCCAAGCTTCCTACCTTGAGATATATCTTGTTTAAGAGGTTTCCAGTGTTAGATCTCCAGTCACCCCAGATGACCTTTGACCTCCACCAAAAATGACGCCATTTCTCTTCTTGCCATAATGCATCCACATACTACATAGGAAATCTATCCAAGCTTCCTACATTGAGATATCGTGATTAAAAGGTTTTCGGTGTTTGACCCCTGGCGACCCCAAATGACCTTTGACCTCCACCAAAAACAATAGGGCACGCCTTCTCACCATGGAAAACCTACGTACCAAATCCAACTTCCATCCAACCTTCCCTTATTGAGTTACAGCGTACCGAAGCAAGTGTCACACACACGCACACACACACACACACACACACACACGCCAAGCTGACTGCATAGGTTCCTTTTGCTATCGCAAGGAACCAAAAACTTTTTTTTAATAATAGAATATAGGTAAACTTATCATTATTTCATTGCCTTACTGTATAAGTCATCTTGAATGAAAGAGACGTCTGCAGATGCTATGGATTAAAACTCTTAAACATTAAATTTGAATTCAAATTTGAGCCCTTTTCAATTTAGGTGGTCATTTCAGATAAAAATTCCACCTTATTATGACCTAGCATGGGATATAACCCTGAATGTCATGAGCTTTGTTGCTTAAATGCCACCTTCTTTTATATTCATCTGCCATGGCACTGTATGATAAATTAAACTGTGCTTATTTTAATAACTTTCAAACTGGCTCTAAAAGTATTCCACGAAGACTGCCATATAGCCTTAACTGAAATTCTACCACCTCTGGCCATCTGTTATTGAGAATTCTGCATCCTAATTAGTCAAACACTGACCTGTTATTCCCCAACACATGGTCAGTAAATGTAAAAACTGATGAAAATGAAGTTTTGCACACATTTTCGGTGGCAGTATAGGAATAAACCACATTTGTCTGACTATTATTGGTGAATAAACCTACGAGACTCCAAATTTGACAAAATAACGGACTCGGCTTCACCTCGTCTGTTGTTTTGACAAATTTGGAGTCTCGACGCTTTATTTACTAGTAATAGTCCTCTAAATGCAATCTATTCCTTAACTAAAGGGCTGCTGTCAATGAATTAAAGCTAGCTATGCAAATCACTTAATGAACATCTCTTACTTCTTCTGAAAGTGTTCTGTTAACATGTTTATGGTGTCTTTCAACCACTCAGCATGTTGTCGACGGAATTCCTTAAGAATATTTGGCAACACTTCCACATTGTCTGTTGAAAGGTAAAATTGAATAAAAACAAAAACAAAGCAAGAAGTAATGATGCCTTTGCACATTAAATGTCACCTAAACCTAAATAAATCATGTTTCACAACAATGTCACAACTCTCACAACCTTAGCCGGTAAACTTATGGCATGATTTGCTGAGTAAAAACTAAAATTGTCTCCCTTATTTGATGAAAGAGACCGACAGAAAGGGTGTGAATAGTCCACTGGTCTCCTTACTCTCTTTTGCACTTCAGGCAAGGAGTCACACATCTACAAAACAGTGAAAACTTACTACAAACAAAAATGACTGAGTACCATACAGGAACATCTTAAAGTGACATGAGAGTAAACAGGGTGCACTTGTCTCTTTTTTGGACAGAACCTAAACATTTATCATAGGCTGATGATACACATCATGACATGGCCTTTCTGAGCCACAAACCCAAAAGGCTAAGTGAATCCTTGCCACATGGATATAACCTGTGGTTTCAAGTTGACACAGTTTCATTGTTAATTTACTGTGCTTTATAAATTTAGGTATCAAAAGTTGTTAAAAATCCATGGGTAGAGAAACAGAATGCTTCATGTTAACATGGTCAATCAATTTCTTGCTACAAACTTTGGGTGTTACATCCAAGATACGAGATCCAAACATGTTTCATACTTGACAAATCATGTTTAGCAGGTTTTTATAGATAAACATCTGAACCTCAAAAAACCTACAGGTATGACCACAACCATAAATGATACAGATAACATCACTCAATAAGGGGAAACCACATGCCAAGTATGAGAGTAGTAAATGCTTTTCTTGACGAGATATCTTGTTACCAGATTTTCACAGTTTGACCACTGGAGACCCAGGCTTCGTCAAATTCTTTTTTCATTACTTGTCCATCGGGCAAGCTGTTCTCTTAGTCTACTTGTCCACATGAATATCTACTTGTCCACTTTTAATAGGCCTTTAATGAATATCTACTTGTCCACTTTTAATAGGCCTTTAAACTCCTTTGTGGAGGAGACTTTGTACGGTTACTTGCCCTGCATGCAGGCTATGATATTGAACAATGCACTTACCCGAGTAACTTTTTACTTGTCCTGGAATGTCGGAGGGGGATTCGTCGAAGCCTGGGAGACCTCAAATGAACTTTGACCTTCATCAAAAAATGGTGGCTATGCACTCAATATGAGGCACCTAAATGCCAACTTTTTTCCTTGAATTTATCAACTTCACAATGTTCAAACAAATTTTATCTCAGTCAACTCAAATAAGTTTTGGTCTAGACTAAACTTACAAAAGATCATCTACTTACTGTAGGGCACCAAAATGCCATATATGACATTCACACAAGTTTCCCTTCTTGAGATATCATGATTACATTTTCAGTTCAACTACCAACAACCTCACGTTATCTCCTCAATATGGGACATCAACATGCCAAATATGAGGTCCCTCACTGTCACTCATCTTGAGATACTGAGTTTACCCACAATTTTCGAGTTATTTCCCATTGACCTATGGTGACCCCAAATGGCCTTTGACTTCCATCAAAATCAATAGGCTCCGTCACATTACCATGCAGCACTGACAGAGAATGAGATTCACAAATTTCCCCACATGACATATCATGTTAACAAGACTTTCACTGTATGACCCCTGATGAACCGAAGTGACCTTTGACCTCCACCAAAAACAATAGGGACCATTTAACGAATATGGGCTACCCACACAGTAACTTTGAGACTGCCTCCAGTTACCCTTCTTGAGATACCATGTTTACGTGTTTCTGACCTTTTGACCACTCATGACCCCAAATGACTATTTACCTCCACCAAAAACAATAGGGATCATCTACCCAATATGGAGTACCCACATGTCAACTATGAAATCTCTCATAGTTACCATTCTTGAGATAATGTGTCTACAATGCTCTGGTCCTCTGACCTCTTGTGGCCCAACATGACCTTTGACCTCCACCAAATACATCAGGGACAATCTATTAATGATGGGCCATCCACATGCTTACTATGGAGATCCCTTACAGTTAACTTTCTTGCTATATCATGTTTCCAAGGTTTTGACCTTTTGACCTCTTGTGACCCCAAATGACCTTTCACCTCCAGTAAAAACAACAGGGATCATCTACTCAATATGGGCCATCTACATGCTTACTATGAGATCCCCCATGGTTAATCCTTTTGAGATACCATGTTCAGGAACAGTTTCCAAGATATTTACTGTTTGACCTCTGTTGACCCCAAATGACCTTTGACCTCCACAAAAAATGGTATGGATCATCTACTAATTATGGGCCATCTACAAGCCAAGTATGATGTCCCTCACAGTTAGCATTCTTGAGAGACCATGTTTACAAGAAAGAGTGTCACGTACACACACATACACCCTCACATGCACACACATCACCATTGCATGTATTTATTTTGCCTACGGCAAGGAATTAAAACTTCTTTCATATTAAAGGAAGTTTCCAGGATTTCCTAAATTTCTAGAATTTCCCTGATATCTATGCTACCTGAAATACTTCCAAAGCTTAATGAGTAATATTTCTACCTAAAGCTGTCAGAAACTGCCCCAACCAACAGGTAACAAAGTAAACTTTGAAACAGCACTAACCACATGAATGCAAATGAGGCAAAGCAGTTTTGCCAATCCTGAGATTCCTTGACATCTTTCTGAAATATTTCCAATATTCAATGAGATATATATTTAATTCAGAGAGTTTTAAAGTTGTGCAAACTAGTTACATAAGACAAACAAGTTAAATACTTCACACTAACCTCTTCAGGGTTCACATACAATTTTAAAAGCCAATTTCAAGGACTTTTCAAGGACAAAAAGCCTTTATTCAAGGTTTATCTTAAGCATTCTTTTTGTATGAAATAGGAACATGTTATAATGTGAATATCCCATTAGGGATATTAACAAGATGGCCTCCTCTGCCCCTTACAGCCAGCCGATCCTCCCACACATTTATTAATAAACATGAGTATTACCATAACTAGACATAGGTTGTACAAAACTGTTAGTGTTGATGCAATGAAGTTACAACAAAGAAAAACATATATTATTCATAAGTTTTGGGTGCCAGGTACGTGACAAAAGTTTGCATAAATGCTGGAATTTTCAGGACTTTTCAAGTACTTTTTTTGTTCAAGGACTTTTTGGAAAATATCCAAATTTAAGGGAATTTCCAGTTCTTTCAAGGACTGCAATTTTTTTCAAGGATTTCAAGTACTTTCAAGTACTTGTGGGAACCCTGCCATGCATATCCAAGTGGAAAAATCATATCACTCAAATTCTGTAAGATTTCCATGATTATGACAGTTTCTCTTTTCCCCTGAGTTTTCCCTGACTGAAAACATAAACATTTCTTCTTTCCATCTTCCTCTATAGCTGGGAAAATAAATGATGATCTGAACCCTAATAAGAAAGCCTTTTGATTTCTAATAATTTATTTCTGCAAATGAAAGAATCAATAGATTACCAGGAGTTCTTCCAAGGACCAGAGCACACACAGATTTTCCAATTTGACAGAGCCTTTTGATGTCTATCTCTGACACACTTGTTCCCACTTGACCTTTGACCTTTTCTTCATCATTTAAAAAGATGAGCAAGGTGTGTACAATGACCTGCAAGATACAAAAGCAAGGTACAGAATTATGTTGATGATACTACCTTTCAATAAAGTGTCACAAACAAAATTATATCTAACATATCAAATGTGTGAAGTAGATCACTGTTCATCACCGTTCATTATCATTTGGGGTTATCTCTGCATATGAAATCACCCAATTTTTAGACAGGTTGGACAGTGACCCTCTAAGATTTTGTTAAAACTTCATCGATATGATGCTTTATGGTCAAACCGAACACAGAAAATTTAAGCCAAACTTGCAAAGCGGGTCTGAAATTGCGGCTCCTTGAAAATGACTTGGGTCCTCCTCATTTTGCAGTGAAGTGTGGCTTGTGTGATATATTTCATTTTCAGAGACCCATATTTACGTAGCCTCTGTGGCTACGTGTACGGAATCGTATTTCAGATCCGCACATCTTAATCATTTAGGAAGGCAAACTACTCCCAAATAGACCATTTTTTTACATTGCGCAAAAGAAAGTAATCCATTTCACTATGCGAACTCCATTGAGCGTATGAATTAAAGGCGGAAGAATCCTGTATTCCGTTAAGTCGCCATTGACGATGTTTTACCAGGATCACTCAGCTTCCAAATGTTCAGGTGCGTACAGAATATAACTCGAAGAAATTTAAGGAATTTACAGCAATAGAGCAAAGAAATATGAGAATCTTTGCAAACTTTCGCACTGCTCATATATTTTACAAAAGTAATCACAATTAGACGTCGAACGTGGCTTGTTTGGACGAAAGATTCATGATTGGGCTCCCTTATGGGCCGGACAACGAGACTTAGAAAATGGCTTCCTAGGATGTAGTGGCTTACTTGTATTTTTATAGGTCTACCTTTATAGCACGTACTGTGTAATGCACCATTGACATATATAATTAACTAGACACATCAGACAAACGCACGCTTGTTCATGACCTGCATAGACCAAAGTATGTACGGATCTACTTTCAAGACGAGTTGTTCGTTTTGAATTTTGGTTGACCATAATCCTTCATTTTCAAATCTCAAAGTTTTTCGTATTCTCATTGTCGGCCTCGACTTAAACTGAAGGATTTTAAATGCTCAAATGACTTCTTGAAACGTACGAACGGTGGGAATCTATAAAAACAAATTACGATACCAAAATAATGCATCGAAGAGACTGTCTGATATATTGAAAAAAAATATTCGATTTGCAGCTCCGCGCATGCGGGATAGTCTGAATATTTTTAAATTGACCCAATCTCAAGTGGGAATTTTAAATGATGACCAATCGTTAAGAAGTGATTCTCTGTCACGTCCGAATACTGACAAAAATTTTTTGTCAGCACTTTGAGAAAGGTATTACCAGCTATTAGTGTCACTGGACAGCTGGAGTTGCAGAAGGCCAGTCGAGTAGCGCTAATTCCAGCAGGAGCAGGCCGGGGATCCGGCTGGGAAGTTGGCAGCGGAAAGCCTGTTTGATTTAGCAACGAGGTATTTAGACGCGGCGATTTTCGTCGCGAAACTTGAAACTTACTAGGCTATATGCTTAATTTTGAGATAATAAATCGGCATGCTGAAGTTTATTAAATTGCCAGAAGTTACCACTTTGAGATTTGGAGGGAAAAATGGGGACCTTCCTGCCGCCGTCAATGTAAAATGAATGAATTCACATCCATCGCTAAAACAACACAGCGGTATGTGTAAGTAGCCTACTGGGGCACTAGCACTTAGATCATTAGGGTATGTACGGTGGCTCAATACAGCAAGGGTGAGGAACCTCAGGCATGTTGGTTCGTTTAGCCTCCGGCCCGCGAGACCACGAAATTCATCTGGCCCGCGAAGCTACTGATAAAAGTAAATTCAATTCACTTGAATAATAATATCTTTAATAATAATCTTTAAGTCCTCGCTACCCTCTGTTTTATCATGCTTAGCTACCTGCACTTTCAGGACATTTTACGTAAAATAACTCCATAAGTTCATGAACTCTACTGTCATGAGCTTGCTTATAAAAATTAAAATGTCTCTGGCACGCGGTTAATTAATATGCCTTATGTTCCATCTCCTTTCTCCCGATTGAAAAACAACTCCCACACCTCTTTCTCAGAGAGGCTACGTTGGATTTGCCATGCAAATTCAAATTTCTAGTTTTATATTGGGATGGGGTAGAAAGATAAAAATGAGTACTCTGTGTGACTTTTACCAATACTCTTTAAATCTACAAGCAGAAATAGTGTATCTGCTTTTATTTTGGAGTTAGAGGTCCCTAAAATCACTCATTTATTCAGGTAGACATGCCTTTTTTACATTTTTGGGGGGGGGCCCAGTACCCATCCCATAGATCAGAGGATATTCAGATTGCAAGCATGTGGTATTTGGGTACTTCTCTACCACAATGAAATCACAGAGTAATGAATGTAATATTAAGGTAATGGCTGGGGTCCAAAATGAGCCCCACAGAAAATCGTACCATTAAGGGGCCCCTGTTTAAGTGGTTGGTTGACTCTGTGGGCAACTATCCAAAGTATTGAAATTTACATGGTAGAAACATTTGTATCTGAGGTACAAAACAGAAAATTTGGACTTTGTGACTTACCTCCTTCACTGAGGTGGGAGGGCCAATATCACTAATTTTTACAATTTTGGGATTTTTTGGCAAAGTCCTGACTACCTTGTGCATGTCCTTGAAGGGTCAAATTTTCAGAAGACAATGTCAACAGGAAAGGTTACATTGAATCTAATTGTTATTGAGGGCTAAAGTGGTCATTTCACTTCATTTCTGAAGAAAGTGACCTTGAAATTGGGTCAGTTTTGGTATGGTAACAGGGTGGATTGAAATTTGATAGTTTGCCTTAGACTGGAGATCTGCTAAATGTGTGTGTTTAGGTTAAGAGCCAGGATTAGGATTAGATGTGAAATAATAGCTAGGATTAGGATAAGGACTAGCTTAGTATAGGATTCCATACTAAATCATCATGCAATAGTACTTCATTAATGGGAGTATTACATCAATGATGTAAGTGTAGTAACTAAAAGCTGAGGTTGGCTTATGACTTATTGGTAACATTTCAAACAAGTCTTGATAGTAGGGTTGTTGCGATATGAAATTTTCTTTATCGATATCACGAAACATTTTCCTTCAATACCCAAACGATATCGCCATATTGCGGATCCCGTTTGTGTTAACTGAAGCACCATGTCAAAAACTGCAGTACATGGCAGTGGCCCCATCCCCAATGCCGACGTAATTTGTGACAAAGACTGCCTTAGCAACCGACGTAAGAATGACCTGTTGCTATCATTATAGTATTGCTCTGTTTATTCTTCCTTACAGCAGTGAGGCTGGAAATATTGAAAGGAAAAATAGCCTGCAGTAGTTTCGCAACTGGGACTAGCACAATGCTAAACAAGTCACAGGTTTGTGTGATCAGGCAATCAGCATCAGAATTAGAACGGAGTTGGACGGGGCCAAATGTGTATGAACCACCCTCAAATTATATTGTATTAAGAGTGTACACGATAGCAAACAGTAGGCCTAGCAAACAGAATTTAATTCCTTGCGACGAAGTTCAAATTTTATAACAAAAAAAAAATCTTTTTACCCAATTATAAGCGCACAGAAAAAGCAGACGCATTTGTATATTCCCTGTTGTTTACTGCGTACTTCACCATAGGGTGAATTTTAACATGTGTGAAAAGTTCCAATGAAGACAAGTGTATTAAATTGCAAACGGTTTAAAACCAGCCGTGAAAAAATCGGGTGAGACACGAGTCTGCTCGTTTCTACATTTAATTTCTCCCAATTTGAAATTTAAACTTTAATTACGTGATGTATGATTCAGAGCCATTCAGAACTGCAAAACAGCACAAGGTAAGCCTTGCCCACTTCACTGAGGTAACGGTACACAAAAGGTACGTCTGAGCTCCAAGGCTATCGCCGACAAAATGATGGCTACAAAAATACGCAACTTGCAAATTCGGTCGTGAAAGAGAATACCCTCACTCTCATTGGTTAATTGAAGGTATCTACAATGTAGAGTACATGTTGACTGTGGAGTGGACGAAGTTTTGTATTTATTTCATTGCATTAAATGCTAAAGCCTGCAGCCGTAGCTGCTGTACGGCCTGCCGCACAGGCTGCTGATTTGTACTTCATAAAAAGTTTTCAACATTGTTGGAAAGAATTGATAATAATGTAGCCTACTGTACAGCTGTTTTTTGCACACGCCCAGGGCCTTCCTTTTAAAAGGTACATGATGCACAGTTTCCAATGTAGGCTAGTTGACATTTTACTACATGCAATGCAGCGATTGTGCATGTATTACGGGCACTTTTATGTGTTTTTCTGTGGGTCAGCCAATTTGCAGTGCGATCTTGCAGGTTTATCAACTAAATCTTTTTTGCTATTTTCACTCAGTTTTTGTGAGTAGTAAAGTAAATGAACTATGTGACAAACATTTTCAGTCCGCTCATCAAGTTTGTGAGGATGTGTTGCATGCATGGATTTTCACGATATCGTTTGGGCATTTTCCTAAACGATATCGAGAGCAAAATCTTATATCAACATTTTTGGCCGATATCGTCATATCGTAACAACTCTACTTGATAGTAAATGTAAGTCATATGAAGCATACCTTTAAGCTAACTGACTTCAGTGGTAGGACAGGGCTTTGGTCTGGAAGCAGCTTTTCCAACTTTTGCATGAACACACAGACAGAGATGGACAATGATGTTATTTCTAGAGCAAGGCTTAAAAAGAACTGCCTACAGGCATCCAATAAAATGTCATCATCATCTGTAAAAATGAAAAAGTTGCAAACATAAGCTCTCTTCCTTTGCAAACAACAGGATGACTGTTTTGAAGAGAATGCTTTCTATTCATTGAAAGTTTTAAGGCAGTAATTTTTAATGCCCAGATTCCATGAATCCTAATTCACAGAGCTTTGGCCAAAACAAAAGTGATAGTGCTGCAGTTTAAAGTGACTTCACAAATAACAAACCCTGTTTGGCATGAAAACACAAAATATAATTTAGGCTTTGCCTGATGGATAGTGTACCAGTTTGGCAGTTTGCTATTAATGCTAAATGAGGGTACAGTTGGCTTGGTGATTAATAGTGTCCGCCTTGTATTCAAGAGGTCCATGGATCAAACAAATCCCAGTGGAACATCCCAAAACTTTTATGGTGACTCAAAATTGCTTGTTCCGTATGACTGTTTGCAGTGTTGGTGAGGGGGTATCAAATTTGTGATTTACATTTGGGTTTCTAATTGACTGATTCAGTTCAGCTGTTAAGCAGCAGAGCAAAGCATGTGTCCTCCACCTATCCAAGCTTTTGGAAGAAGGGCTTAATACTGGGCTATGCTCTCTTCTGATGGGTGGTGACTTAAAAGGCTATCCAGGAAGCAATATTGGGAGCAATTAGTGCACTCATTCTTCATTGTCCTCTGAACGCTAGTGGGAAACAGAATACCAATCTCACCAGTGTTGCATCTGCCATCAACCTGGTATATCGTCTTTGATGAGCCTTAATAGTGGTTTCCTAACCTAATTGTTAGATCGAAAGACAATTAAAGAATTTATCTTTCATAACAACTGAACATTTGTCTTTGATACTGGTACCCATACCTGTACTCATGACCTGATACACATGTCCGTATCCATACTCATGGTCCTGTACTATAACACTGCTTCTTGGTAAAACTGTATTCCAAAAATGCTCAGGCCACATACACTAACCTGATAGTCTTCATGTTTTATTACAGTAATTATTAAATTCACAGTCTGAGATAAAACATGCAGCAAACTCAAAAGTCACTTGATCAATGTAATCATCTGTAACAGAAAAGTATTTTTTGAAGTAATTGTTTAGTTGGTTTACTCGACTTTTACTACCAGATGATAATCATGATTGGAACACAATAATTATTAGCAACATATGAAAATACCATACTTTCAAACAGCCAAAGCTATTTTTCAAATTCAAGACCAAAACCTGTGAGCTTCCAAATGCAGTTAAGCCTCTGCTCTGTTTGGCTTTAAACACTATTTTCTTTTCATGGGTATTCCAGGTAAGAGTATTACTGAAATTGACCCAGATATTTATAAAATATATATGTATGTGACACATAGCGGAACCTTATTATTACACAAACCAATAATGGCAGAATGGTCTACATACTTCACAACATCAATAACAAATATCATACTGCAAACAAAAGGAATCGGCATAAACTACAAAAAGTAATGGGGCAGAAGCAGCATGTGGAACTCCAGTAATCATTACCAGTACACCACTACTAACTCCAGTATTCATTACCAGCACACCACTACTAACTACAGTATTCAGTACCGGCACACCAAAACTAAATCCAGTATTCATTACCAGTGCACAACTACTAACTCTAGTATTCATTACCATGCAGCACACCACTTCTAACTCCAGTATTCATAACCAGCACACCACTACTAACTCCAGTATTCATTACCAGCGCACAACTAACTCCAGTATTCAGCACCAGCGCACAACTACCAACTCTAGTATTCATTACCAGCACACCACTGACTCCAGTATTCATTACCAGCACTATAACTCCAGTATTCATAACCACCACACCACTGACTCCAGTATTCAGTACAAGCACACCACTGACTTCAGTATTCAGTACTTGCAAACCAACACCATTATGATACACATACTGATTTCAATCAGATAGACAACTGTACAATAAGCAAAATTACATAATGATTGACTAGTTTGCATCAACTTGGAGCAACAAATTGCATTGAATGATGAACTTAAACTCTAATGTAACTTCCACGAGTGTCCACATGCATCCTCAGTCAATCTACTGTACTACTATGATAGTCAAATTGATACCTTTAAAGTGGTGGGATACAGACCAAGCTTTCATAACATATTCAGAACACATTCCTTTAGGATTTGTTGTTGCTTTAAATATTACTCTGCCTTTAAATTGACATTTAGCTGCTAGAATTTCTTTTCCAATAATAGCATTACAAGTCAGGAAATCATTGTTCGCTACCCTTAGTTTGTACTTCTCTTGAATATGCTTAACATAACATAACATAACATAACAGGTTAAAGGGCAAAGGAGGGCTAAGGCCCCATAAGATGCCCTGAAGTCCATACAACCTTAACTGAAAACAAAGAACCAACCAACACCAAACTAGCCCAGCACAATTAGATTCTAACACACTTATGGAAGAACTTGTCAATGTTAACCTTAAAGCAGTGCACAGATGTGGAGTTAACTACCCACTCAGGCAGACTATTCCACTCGTTAACAACTCTATGAGAAAAGCTGAACTTCCTAATGTCAAGCCTTGCAAAATTCTTAACTAGCTTCTTACAATGGCCTCGAACCCGAGAATTACATTGAACCTTTAAATAATTGCAAGAGGACAAAGGATTCCTTTCAGAGAGAAATTTGTACACCTGAAGCATGACCCCCCTAATCCTTCTCAACTCCAGGGTGGTAAGCCCAAGATGCTTAAGTCTAACATGATAAGGTAGGTGTCTCACCTCGGGTATAAGGCGAGTGGCTCTCCTCTGAACTTGCTCTAAAAGAAGCTTGTCCTTTTCACAGAAGGGGACTCCAAGCCTGGGCTGCATAGTCGAGGTGGGGTCTTACCAACTGCTTATACAGATTTAGTACAATTTCTTTACTAAAACTACTGAAATTCCTCTTGATCAATCCAAGCACCCTATTAGCCCTAGCAGCAGTTTTTGGTAATTTTGTCCCTTTTCTGTCTAACATGGAACTTTAATGCAATGCTAACTTGTTTGCAAGATTGTACAAAACTTTCAAAAATCTGGGAGTACCAAGGCTATTTGTTGTGGCATCCTGTGATTAGCAGCAATTCTCCTGTGTTCTTATACTTCACTTGCTATAAAGCTCTCAGTGAATAACTTCTAGAACCACATGCGTAATCACTATTTTTAGCAATGCATTTTTTGTACTTCTGTAAGATTTCAGGTGCTTTTAGAGAGCTTCTATGGGATGAGGGATTGCAATGTAGACAAAGACCTCGTAGTTACTGTGGAAGATTTATTCTAAATTTAGTTGACACTTTTTGCTGGAAAGTGCAACCCATACTATCACAGAAAGTGTTAAGAGTATTTCAAGATACAAGTGCAGTACCCACTAGGACTTTTTTGATACCATGTTTGTAGAACACTTGCACTGCACAGTGTTTAGTATGAAAGCAACACACGACACACAACATTGCTGATGGGCCCTAACATGGAGGTCTTTGGGAAATCTGTTCCCAAATGAAGTTAACTAATTTAATCAATTTCAGGTTGATTTTCTTCTTTGTTTATGCAAAAAAAATAAAAAATGTGTAATTTAAATCACGATTTAAATCACAATTTAAATCAGTGATTTAAATCAATGTGATTTAAATCAGCTAACCCTGGACAACATCACTGAGTTTTTGTAAAGCAACTTTGCTGTCAGCATCTGGAGGACTAAAATTTCGCCTGCAATATTAATTTCTGTAGGCAAGTAAAACAGGTGGCAACTTATCCTCATTAGTTCCAGGTCTTCAGAGCAAATCCATTGCCTTTGAAACATTACTGCATCATTTCTTATTTATCCACCCTATTAGTATTAGTATCCTAATAAATTCAGTGCTGTCAGATATCCAGCTTTGCAAAACAGATCCATCACTGCTACAATACAAGAGTAACATATTTTCTGAATTGCACAGAGACTGCCCAATAATGCATTGTATTTGTCTTTACGCAATTGAGCATTTAGAAAAATTATTGAAGGATCAGGGATATTTCTGAGTTCTCCCTTTTTATGCCCCCCCACACCCCGTTGTTTTCAACAAGTAGATATCAGTAAAGAACACATCATGATCTCAGTATACACATTTCAGGTAACTATTGCATATTGTTTTGCATTTACGTAGTGCCAGGAGCTGTTCTCTAGTATAGTGAATAAAAATCTTTATAAGTCACTGTAAGCATACTATGACCTAATACTACATGTCCATTTATAGGGCACACAAGGTAAACTTTTTAGATGAATTAAATTTACACATTTAAAAGACTAGATTTCTGATAATTACTCTGTACAATATGCCTTATATGCCTTCATATGTACTACATTGTGTTCTCTGACATGACATCAATGTTTTAAGAAAACTGCTAGTAGTAAAATGTCCATACAGAGTTGAAAACATGAAAAAGTAAGAGCTCAAAAAGTCCTGGCTTCTGCAGAACTGCAACAGTCTTTGAATAAAAATATGTAAAAACCTGTGGCAAAGTGCAGAAACTGGCCAAGCCATGTTAATGATTACAGAAAACAAGTTTTCACCTAAAATACCTGTGATTACCCATGTCAGACACACGTAAAAACCTGTGGATTTGGAACAAATTGTAAGGGAGCTTTTGATCCAAGCAAAGCTACCAATGTACCCATATGCCACATCTTAACAGTATCCATGACTGTACCTCAAGAGATATCATTTTAACATGTTTTCCAGTGTTTGTCCTAGCTCCAGTGATCTCTAATGACCTCTGACCCCTAACCAAAGACAACAGCCTTCACATTCTGAACAGAATGAAATTGACATGTGAAGTATTAAAAGAAACCATTTTCTACCTTGAGATAAAGTGTAAATGATGTTTTTGGCATTTTACCTCTTGTGACCTCAGATAACCTCTGACCTCCACTGAAAAAGTAGGGTTGATATGATGCATCTAAATGCTAAGTGTGAGAACCTTCCACAATTGGTTGATACTGTGTAAATAAGTTATTCAGTGTTGAGCCTCTGGTGACCTTAGATGACCTCTGACAACCAAAAAACATCACCTTCTCAGTATCTTGCTGACCAGCACTAGAAATATAAGATGGGAGAGGGGGCAGCAGGCAATATATTTTCCCCAAGTCTACAAAATCACCTGCTTACAGTACAATCGCAAACCTTTGATTTTCTATTGGTGGCAGCAAGTTTTCCATAAAAATCGAAAACCACCCCCCTTAAAAAAAAAATTAAATCCTACCCCTGCTACACATTCCAATTCAGACCTTCAGTCATCCAGTAGCCATTAATGGAAGCATAAGGCAGCCTTCCTTCACTTTTGAGATACTGATTTTTGAGACATTTCAAGACCAAGGTGGCCTTTTAAAGGCATTTTCCAGTGGCTTTTCACAAGGGTCTCATGTGAAAGAGAAAAAAATTTTAGTTCATACCCTCTAAACCCTGTACCAATACTCTTTTCCTTACTCGGAATATCTAATATTAAAGACTACTTATTTTTGTCAAAAAATACCTCCAGTTCTCATCAAGGTCACAGAATGTTATGCAAAGTGGGCACATTACCTCAGATTTCTTTTGTTTTCCCTTATAATTGAATGTCCTGTTTGTCCTTGGAATTTGATACTGTTGGAATGTTTGAATATCTTTCCATGAAGGTTTAGTATAAATTTACACGATATGTACAGCATAACAAACAAAGTTGCTAAATATTCCCTACAACAGTGTCAATATCATAAAGAAATTCAATGCTTTGTCAAATTAATGTGCTGCGGTGACATCACAGATTTCCCATAATGCACTTTATCTTAAGAAAATTTGCATTTCTTTGAAAATTAGTATCTTCCAAACACCACAAGCTATTGAGACGTGGTTTTTACCTCCTAGAAGAGAAAAATTTTCTGCATTTTTTGAAGTCACTGATTTTTGTCACTGGCAAATCCCTTTAAAGATAGAAGCATTGAGAACTATGTCAGGAAGAAATAAAAGTTGCATTCTTGCATTCTTATGCATTCCCACTCTTTAAACATATGTGGCAAACATTGATCTCAAGTGCAGTCACCTTCTGAAAAAATTTCCACATCAAACTCCCATAAATTAAGGACATTTAAAACCAAACAAAATTTCCAACATTCCCATTTTTCTACCTTGTGGTAAACCCTTACAACCAAGCAGCCACACTGATGATGCTTACCCCTGATCTGAAGCATCTGGCCCTTACTCCTGATTCTGCATCCACATGGAAGTTGCCTCAAATTTTCCAAGAACCCTGGTTGGCTGCATGGAGTTGCTGCTTCTCCTTGAAGTTGGTTTGCTATCTCTTGTAAGCACCTGACAGCAAAGAAACTTGCAGCTCAAATATTAGGTTAAGTACCTCTATTAAACTAGTCCAAAGTTACTGCTGTATATTAGAGGTCAAGGGTCATGACAGTATTCCAGTCTCTGAATGTATGAATGTTGATATAGCAATGCATAGTGCACATGACTATGCATATAGTGAGTAATGTCAGCTGGTCAGTAAAATAAACATGGCAGTACTGCTCACTTACCAATGGTCAGGCAAATATGGACTATTGTCATGACAAACCCCACCTGACAAAACAGTTCAGTCCTAAAAGCCTAATGACTTGTTCAACTAAAATATTTACGACATGCATGTCCAGGCAGTTGGCATACATAAGCCATGCATGCAACACTGTATTCCAGTAGAGCTAAAACAGAGTACCGTCATAGCAGGTGGAAGTCATATGAGAAATTTAGGTGAAACTCAGTCTCAGCTTTGAGTAATCACTTTGTGTCTCACTAAATTTCCTTCTTTTCAACATAGTGCCACTTTTTTACATGAAAATTTTATAACAGCCATGTACCAAATGTGATCCCAACATTACCAGATGGGAAGGCCTAAAATTCTCTTCATTTGACAATTTCTAATTCCCAAAAGACATGAATAATGCATTAAACATTACATCTTTTCAGGCTAATTAAGTTAGATCCTACACATATATGACTACTCACCTTACAAAACTTGGAAGTAAGAGTTCCAGAACACACTGCATCCAAAGTGGGCTATCATTAAGGTATACAGATTCTAGAACCCTAGAACCTGAGTAGGTGTATTCTCTGTGGCAAAGATATGTGAAGAAAGATCTTAAAGAACTACAGTATTTCATGCCCTAATAATTTGTTACAATCTTTACTGGACCTACATCTATCAATCCATAAAATAACATTTCACAAAAATATTTTGAGATATTTACTCATTATTTTCACTTGTTTACAAAGGAAGAAAATGTTCCTTTAATGATACAAGCTTGAAAATAAGCAATAGCTAAGGCTAAGTACTCTCTAAATAATGGTTTGCTAAGCTTGGGTATACTGTACATGAGCACAGCTTAGCACTTGTTGCTACAGTATAGTGCAGAGCTGCACACAAAGTATTTTAGATGCAAATGAATACATGTCGTCTTCAAGGGCTGCACAAGTGTACCAAGCCATACTGGAGGATTGTCAAAGTCACCCTGCCATGAGGGAACATGTTTCCATTTGGTCTTTTCACTTATATCCTATGATGTTTGAGAGATTTTGCACTGATTTTCAGTTGTAGTGAAGGTGGAGCTTTGAGTCTAAACACACATATTCATTAGGAGCACTATCGCTATTGGTCACTTAAAAAGAGTTCAATCAATAACACTGATATGGTACAAGGTACATGTAGCAGTGAACAGTGACATCAAGATTCCGCTGTACTCACCAAAACTCCCCGCTTTGGGAGTCTATGAGCGATGATGCTTACCTCCTAGTTACATATGTAACCATTATTGCCTGCAATAACCATCTGGCAAAAAACTAATAGCACCGCGGTATCCCCTGCCTATAGAGGGCGCCTACAACCCTAAATCTGTGTTTTTAGCCACCCCGTGGAGAGCACACGGGACCCCACATGAGAACCCCCTAAAGGTGAAACAGGCCCTAAACCTAGCCCAAGAAGAAAACCAATCTCACCTAAAGGATGATGGTTCGGAGATCGGCAGAGTCCTTGAGCTTCGAAGGGGGGCTTTGTAAAGCGTCGAGGCCTGCATTGGTGAAGTGTCATAATCGGATTCGAGCGAAGTCATGGTCGGTAGAAAGGGAGCGTCTTCGTCATAGGTAGAGTGAAACCAGACATTGTTGTTAGTTGTGGAGGATCCCGTCAAAGTCCATGGGGCCGGGAGGCGGGATGTAAATAGGAGGTAAGTATCATCGCTCATAGACTCCCAAACCAGGGAGTTTTGGTGAGTCTATTTCGCTCTTCCTTACCTCCTATTTACATATGTATCCAGATTAGCACTGAGAAGATGGTGGGAGGATTGGACGGCGGTGGTCTGGAACTCCAAGAACAGCTCTGGTGAAGGCGCCCTCTTGAGAAACGACATCTGACAGGTAACACGCTACGAAGGTGGAAGGAGTTTTCCAAGCGGCTGCACGTACGATGCTGTCCAGGGAGACCCCACTGAACCAGGTTTTAGAGGAGGCGTGAGCACGTAGTTGATGAGCATGGACCGGATCGTCCGGAGAGGAATGAGGAGCGATGAGCTTGACTATCCGTCTGGATAAAGTGTCCTTCGAAGCTGGATTAAAGGGAGATCTCGGAAAAAGAAATAATCTTTCCGAAGTTCAGATTAGTTTAGTCCTCTCCAGATACCATTTCAAAGCTCTGACTGGGCACACCCTCTTGTCCTCTGAAATGGAAGAGGCTGACGAAATACTAGGAAGGAAGATTTCCCTGGGAGTGAAAGAAATTGTTTCGTTCTTGGTAAGGAAGGATGGATTCGGAATCAGAAATACGCCTGCTTGGCTAAATCGGATAAAGCCCTTCCTGGTCCTCAAGGCATGGAGTTCAATACGTCTTCTGGTGGATGCAGCGGCTACCAGGAACAGAGTTTTATAGGTAAGGAGTTCGAGGGTAGAATTATGCATCGGTCCATACGGAGGATGAGACAGAGTGGTAAGTACGTCATTGATTGACCAGGAAGGGGTACGACATTTCCTAGGTGGTCTTTTGTTGAACATTCCCTTCAGAAGGTGGCAAAGGGCGGTATTGGTGCCAACTGAAGTGCTGTCCGGAAAACTCTTGTGGATTGACAAGATGGCGGAATGGTAATTTCTGATAGTACTGACTTGTTTACCCTCGTTAAACAGTGTGACGAAAAAATCGGCGATGGCCTCTACTGGTGCTTCCAGGGGATTGAGACCTTTCTTGGTGGACCAGTCTCTAAACCTGACCAATCTAGAGTCGTAAGTTGACAAGGTAGAGGGTCTGTGGGAACCTGAGGCGATAATCGCAGCTTCCTGTGAAAGTCCTTCACCAGCGAAACGTTGGGTGATAGTTTCCAAGCTGCTAGTCTGAGGTGTTGAAGACACTGGTGCCAGATTTTCCCTCCTGCCTGAGTCAGGAGGTTGGTTCGAAGTGGAAACCTGGAGGGGTAGTCAATTAGCATCTCCAGGAGTAGAGGAAACCACGGTTGGTTGGGCCAATATGGGGCAACCAGTAGGAGGACTGCATTGGACTCTCTGAGCTTGAGGAGTACACGTTGTATGAGGCACCATGGCGGGAACGCGTAGCCGTTGAGATTATCCCATGTTATCGCAAGAGCGTCGGTTGCCCAGGCTTGGGGATGGAAGTACCTTGTACAGAACACGGGAAGTTTGGCATTGGATGGGGTTGCAAACAGGTCTAGCATGGGCTTGTCGTAAATCTGGAAGATGTGGTTGGCCCAAACTTGAGACAGGGATCACTCCGTTTCCTGTAGGTTCCCTCTGGAGAGAGCGTCTGCCATGACATTCTCTTGACCGGCGAGGTGAGAGGCTCTTATCAGAATGTTGTAATGATGGCAGAGGTGAAGAAGATCCCAGGTCTTCAGGCAAAGGGAGGTGGACCTGGTCCCGCCCTGGCGGATGATGTACGATACTGTCATGGAGTTGTCGCACAGGATCGTCACCTGGTGATTCTTCAGGAGAGGACCCCATTTGGAGATGGCTAAGGAAACGGCCATGAGTTCCAGGAGGTTGATGTGGAGAGAAGAGTCTTCCGAGTTCCAAAGGCCTGATAGAGTCTCCGGCTCCCAACTGCTCCCCAAAGAGAAGCGTTGGTCGTGATCGTTGACTTGGGCTTGACTTCCCTGAACGGTCTCCCTGAAGCTATATTGTGTGGATGCGTCCACCAAAGTAGGTGATCTCTGACAGATGGAAGTACTGGGACCTTCTTTGATAGCAGGCTCCGAGATGGGGAGAAGTACTCAAGAAGGTGAATTTGGATCGGTCTCATGAGAAGGTGGCAAAATGGGATAATGTCTACCATGCTGGCCATGAGGCCTAGAAGGCAGAGCCACGTTCTTGTTGGAGTGTTGGATCCTGTAAGCATGTCTGTGGCCATCTCTAACAGAATGAGAACTCTTTGGGGGGAAGGAGAAGCTGCTCCGGTTCGGAAGTCTAGAATTGCGCCGAGGTAGGTAATCGTTTGAGTTGGAGTAAAGGAGGACTTCTCAACGTTGACGATCCAATCCAAGTTTTCTAGGAGAGAGACGGTGTATGCAGTGATATCGGATGCCTCTAGAGCTGAGCGGCCGACCAGCAACAGTCGTCTAGGTAAGCAAACACATGGATGCCTTGTCTTTGAAGGAAAGCCAGGACGACTTTGGTGACTCTTGTGAAAACCCTCGGAGCTGTGGAGAGGCCGAAGGGTAGAGCTCGGAAGCAGAAGTCCACGTTTTTGTATCTGAAAGCCAGGAATCTGTTATGAGATGGGTGGATGGGAATGTGGAGGTAGGCCTCCTTTAGATCTATGGATGTTGCCCAAGAGCCTTGTTGGAGAGATGACAGAACTACGGCGAGGGTTTCCATTCTGAATCTTTTGGGACGGATGTAAGCTTTGTTCAGGGACTTGAGGTTTATTATCGGTCTCCAGGAATCTGGCTTCTTTGGAGTACGGAAGAAGGAGGAGCGATGAAGTTTGGTCGGAAAATCTTTGACGACGTAGACTGCCTTTTTCCTCAGCAGGTCGGAAATCTCTTTCTCCAGGGCTAGGCGCTGGTCTAGAGATTTTGGAACTGGAGTTGACCCGAAGAGACCTTTTGATGGAGGACTGGTAAACTCTAGTTTGTAGCCCTGGTGAATGATGCTGAGGACCCAAGGGTCCGGGCTGAGAAACTCCCAGTGTTTTGCAAACCGTAGAAGTCTCCCCCCTACCGATGGGAGTTGATCGGTAGGGTGGGCATCCTTAAGGCTTTGAATGGAAACGGCCGGAGCCACAGGAACCGGAGCGGCTGGATCCCCTCGATGGACAGCGGCTAGAGTAAGGAGTTGACGAAGGACCCGAGAAACCTCTGAAGGAAGGTTGGTTCCGGGATCTGCCTCGTTGTTGGTGGGTAGATGATTGGTTGCGACGCGACAGGAAGCCGGAAGACTTGGGTTGGCCGTGAGAGGATGGTCTGGAAGGAGACTTTCTGGATTTGGAGGACTGAGAATCTTTGGTGAAGGTAAAATCCGCCTTATTTATGTCCTTCTTTCGTTTGATCTCAGCAGCGAGTTGTTCATCGAACTTTCCACCAAATAGATCAGGGCCAGACAGAGGCAAGTCCATGAAGCGTCGTTGGATGTCTCTGGAGGGCCAGTGGATGTTATCCAGGACCAATTCTCTTCTGTCCATAGAAGCCCTGACCTTAGCCAATTGATCATATGCAAGTCTGGAGATCAGGCCTAGAAGGTTAACTATGGCACCGGTGTCTTTACGGGAAATTTCCTCTGTACCGGGTTGTCCGAAAGACTTAGACAGCACTTTGGCGAAGAGAAGTAGTGAGGAGGCGAACTTCATGCCTGTCCTGGCAGCCAAGTCAATGTTTTGGAGAGACAGGAAAGATTTCTTGGTTGTGGGAGAACGGAAGAATCCCTTGTGGTCAACAGTGCCGGAAGCTTTATGCTTATCAAGGCAGGACTCTGGGATTGTAGGAGAGGCAAAGAATGCATTGTAATCTTGCTCACTGATGTGGAAATATGTGGATTGTCTTTTCGGAAAGGCTCGCCATTTCTTAGAATTAGCCTGGGTCTCGAAGCGATCAAAGCATTCTACATCCACGGGCATAACTGATCTCGACGGAGTTGAAGGCTTGTTCAGGGAAAGTTTTGACGTTTTGGAAGACGCTTATTCAGGAGGTGGCAGAGGGTCGAAGCCTAGTTGTTTCCTGATGACATCAACAGCTTTATCGCAAGCATCTCTGGAAAACATTGTACCCAGGATAGGATCATTGTCGGAGTCATCGGAAGCATCATCGGAGAAGGAGCGATTGTTCAGATAGCGGAGGTCATTCGTGTTAGGAGTTTTCCATTCCTGATCAGAGGAAGAATCTGCGATGGGATCGGGATTTTCAAGGGCGGATTCGGGATCCACATCTGCGGGGCCGCTCTGAGGATGAGGAGAGCCGGGATTGTTCGTAGTAGGCATGCGCTCCACGGAGGGGGAAAGGGGAGGGATGGGGAGGGCCCAAAAGGGCTGAAGCCAGGACCCAACACTAATGGCGCAGTAAGAACAAGATGGCGGCGCGAGACTGCTACCTGTACAAACATACATACATATCGGAGGATCGCGCAACGCGAAAATCCTCGTAGTAATGTAGGCTAGAAAGAAGGGTAAAAAACACCTAACGAGAAGAGGATACTCATGATTTCGGCAGAGGTAGACGATGAGGACGTCTTCACGGTGCAAAAGATGATCTTAGAGATAGTCCAAAAGGTAGGTTGGAGAAAAAACGCAGTTTTTCACCAGATGAGTTTTAGAACGTGTTGAACACGGAGAGGCAAAAATGCAGAAGGACGATTTAGGGTTGTAGGCGCCCTCTATAGGCAGGGGATACCGCGGTGCTATTAGTTTTTTTTGCCAGACGGTTATTGCACGAAATAATGGTTACATATGTAAATAGGAGGTAAGGAAGAGCGAAATAGACTACTATATCTCGGGGATAAGAGATATAATAGTCAGGCTATGGATAAGGCGCCATCTAAGGAAGGATTTTATTGTCAGTGATCATTCTGCAGTATATGGACTCTCCAATAGTAGTTATAGGTAAGGTAAGTAGGGCTTACAGATTCACAAAACAGTAAGGTTTTGGGTAATTTGAGGGAGAATCGATTTTCAAATGGAAGAATGCCCAAATAATGCCAAACCATGCTTGGCATTGGTAGCACTGGTATAAAATGTTGCAGGCCAACACAATTTCAAAAGGGTTCCTTCTTCATTCCTTACACATTTTGTGTTAACAATTAACAACTTAGAGGTTGTCATGCACCTTATCAGAGAACTAACCTTTCAACCAAAGTCATCAGAAAATTCCCCAAAACTCTTGGAAAGTCTGTACAAAATGCAAGAAGATTTGCCAACGAATGAAGCAGCGTCTTGTGAGGAACAGGAAACTCTTCAAACTTGAGTTGAGTGGAATCATAGTTATTTACTGGCTCAACTTCATTTTTCTTTCCTTTATGAAAGTTAAAAAAAAGGGAACAGCATATGACATTAACTCTGGCTTCAACAGGTATTCTCCAATTTTTATTCTTTAAAACATGTTGATTATTCCCCACCCACCTCCCTTCCTCCCCAAACTCGTTTTTGTCAAATCTATAGTGCATCCATGCAAATACCTGCCCCCAACAAAAAAAAAAAAGCTAATGCCCAGCCAATCCAATCTGCCAGGCCAGAACTGGATACCACAGCAATGGAGCACAACTATAAAGGAATCATCAAAGATATACTGAGTGGGTGTCTTGCTCCATTGTGGGGCAGGTTTCACATTGGAGTTTGCCTGGCTTTTTAGACTTTTTTCCAGAAAATGCAAAATTTGAAGTTAGGCTTGACTTAGTACCTCCAATACACAAGAACTTTTAGAACAAGAAGTGTTAAAATACTCTATCCAGCCAGATCGTGACTCAAAGTAAGATCCTTGATTCACAGTTTTTAAGTCTTCAAATTTATTGAAATTACATTTTAGGAGTACCTTGATTCCATGACATTTGACTGTTTCAATACATCAATAACACACTATCACATTTTATACAAAAACACTCTTCATTTTTATGTACTGCAATATGTGGCAATATCACTTATCTTACATCATTTATTCATGTAAGTTTTAGTGTGCGCACTAGCAAGTGAGGCTTCAACAGGAAACACTTTTTTCAAAAATAATGTGGTTTCAAATTCGAACAGTGTTTCATCATGTGCTTAACAGTATGCTGGTGATAAACAACCAAAAGAAGTTTTACTAAGCAGAGAACACCAAAGGTGTAGAAGCTTAAACCTGATAAGATTTAAGGAAAAGTATGTCTCTACAGTCTCTCCCCAAATGAGCAAAATGATCCTAGATGTGCAACCCTTTATCCTACTGTACTGTATCTGCATCAACTCAGTTGGCATAGAATGCACAAATGCTGTATGCGTCACCAAGTGGAGTTACCAACATTAGCAATCTCTCCAGTGGAACTTTATATAAACACTTCATGTTCTCACACAGGCTCCCTGCACAAGGTTCTAGTAGAGGCAGCATTGAAATACCACTAACGAACAGTTCCCTTTAACTTACTCTTAACAAACTCACAGAGCTGACCTTTCATTCACAGGCAGTGTCAAAGAGGGTGTGAAGCAGAAAAAATTTGTGAAACTTGTTAAAATGGGTGGGATGAAATAAAACCACTAAGAGCCCAAGATATTCCTTGATCTGATATTGGGCAGTGGTGGGGGTGGAAGGACAGGCAGACGGATGGTCCAGGATGATACAAGCTCACACCAGCTCCCCTGGTATATGAGCTATAAAATTTGAGTTTTTCTTACCAATATGGGGCACCCACATGCCAAATATGACATTCAAATGAGATATTGTTTGCAAGGGTTTTTAGGTTAAGCGGCAATGACCTACAATATTACTTAACCTCCATCTTGGTATCTTGCTCTTAATATGGGGTATCTACAAGAAAGCATGGGATCCTTAAAGTGTATCCTTCTTAAGATCCATGTTTATAAGCTAGGTTATTTAATACACCCACATACATGCAGCAGATATACACTATGGACACCCACTCATTAACCATTATGATAGCATAGATTCCTTTCTCCTTCAGAAAGGATCAAACATCAAACACATTACACAAGGGGCAAATCTTGGGTTCAGAGAAATGGAGGGCTCATGGTGAGGATGAAGCCCTTATAAAGGAGCACCATGCAAATGTACAGTACATCTACCAAGCAGGTCTAAAGGCTTCCCCCTAGGGAAAATTTGGATAAGCATTATTGTAAGCAATTTCTCAGATTCTGAAAACACTGGAATCATGTCCAGGATGAAATTTCAGCCTTTTAATGTTTTTCAAGCCAGTGCAAAACAAGAGGTGAGGTCAGGTTGGTTGAACTACCACCTTGATCTACACTTGCTAGTTTTATGTCACTTACCCACTTCTCTGGCAAATAGACAAGGCAGCAACCCATTCCTCATGAGGATAGCCTGCATAAAATGTAAATATTAAATTAGTTTAATAAATCTCAGCTGTCCTAATTTTCAAATATTAGAACGAACAATTCAATCCAGAATGTTGTTTCATCAATGTTATACAGAAGCAAGGGCAAAAGTGTGGTGCTATGGTGGACAAAGCTAGTGACCATATTCAGAGCAATGAAACACAGTGCCAAGGCAGTTTGTGTTTCAACCCTGTACTGTGGTCATAGGAACTGAATTTTTCATCCAAGAGCACTCATGGTTTTCCCGAGTGAACCTCTAAATTTGAAGGAGTCCACGTACGACTTGCCAAGCTGAATTGCAAGCCAAACATTGTGAACTACAGTAGTAACCCAGAAGCCCTTCCATGCTTGTCTCACATTCATGGTGGCAAAGTGTCCTAAAATAAGTGTCTCACGGACTGAGAAAATGAATTGATTTGTAATGGATTTCAATGTACTTATCTAGTATCCACTTTCAAACCTGTTGTTTGCAAAAAGTTTGTAGTAGGTCTGCATTTTTAGATTTCATTACCCAGGAGTCATTAGAGCATGCATGGCTATTAAGTTTAGCAGCCAATCAAGGAGAACTACAGTATGACATAATCATTGTAGCAATTGTGGCATTGCATTTTAGAGGAATATGTCTTTGAAGAAGCATATGCAAAGCCACAAACATTAAAAAAAAAAAAAAAAAAAAAAATCAGCTGGTTTACAAGATTAGGTACTAGCGGGAACAGTGTGATCAGGTCAACCTCAGCTACAAAAATAGGGCTTGCCTTTACTTTACCTTCCACTATACTACTATTAACATTAAAATTATTATGTCTTTGTGGCATGACATCATGCCATGGCTAAATGGATAAAGGGACAAAAGGTAGCATTTGAGGCAAATAATGCTTAGGAATGAGGAAAAATTGGGATACAATCCCCAGTTGGATGGTAGAAATGTTGGTTTTCATCCAAGAGCAATTTATGGTTTTTCCCATCTGAAATGACATTACTTGAAAAATTTCCAAAGTTAAGGAATATGCTGAATTGAAAGCCATGTAAATTGTACTAGTTTCTTCAATATAAACTTTTGCAGGTTGCATTCACACTCTTGGTCCAATGACCAAAGGGCCTGGATTATAACTAAATCATTATAATAACTTTGAGATAAGGAGGGTATGCATGTATTTAAGGGCACTATATTCATCATCCCAATACGTATTCAGGGTAAGTTGGGAAACATCGCTCAAATTTGTGAATGGCCACTGACATAAGGCCAAAGTACATTCAAACTGTACTGTATCTATTGTATCTGTATGTACAAGCAGTATCAGTACAGTACCACACAAGTGTTTAATAATAATGGGGCTTTCTCTAATCATATACTTCCACATTCTAGTCAGTTCATTTCAAATGTGTCTCCTGTGAGAGGCCTTTCCAAAGTATGTACACAGTGCTGACTCATATAAATCTAAACGCAAAGGTGTGGCAACACCTGAACACATGCCACCTCGTAAAGGTGCGGCACTACCTGAACATATGCCTTCTGCATTTCGATGCAGTACATGTGGTAGCTCCTTCGGATCTCTCTGTGATCTAGGACAGAATGTACGTCATAGACCTCAACTAGTTAGAAACACAAAGAGAATAGAACATGAGAGAGACAAAGAGGGAAAGAGAATAGCTCGTGTAACAGTCAAGAACATGTTCAGTCATCTTCAGGACGAACTCCTGTATGTTGCCCCTGAGAATCCGACAGTGAGTACCACTTCCATGAGTAGAATTTGGTCGGAATCTGAAATCAATCTCCAACAGGAACTGGATACTAAGTATCGAGGCTACAGAAACATCAATGCAAAAATAACCTAAGAACTGATAATTAAGAGTAATAAGCAGATATCCCACAGCGCAGAGCTTCGGGCCTAACTGGTTCCATACATGTCACTAGAAGACCAGTTACAAGAAGTGCCACTACCCATCGCCAAGGTGCACAACGACCTCCGACAGAGATGGCTACCAATCTTCGCAAGATGACTGAGGAATTAGACAATTCTCAGAATGATCCTACTATTCAACATTTGTCTGGTGTAATTTCTGGTAACCAGCAAACATTTCTCAAATGGTCAGTCTCTTTAAGTAATGGTAAGAAATCTAAGACCAAGAGAAAGAAGAGTTATCATAAAAACAAAAGCCAGCCAAGAAGAGGCAACACTCAAAAGCTAAAGCAACAGAGTATCATCATATCTAGGACCTCTTCCACAACAACTGTAAAAGGTTGGCCCTGGAAATCCTAGACGGAAAATCCCACGTCACCTGCCCTACATCGATTTCTGCAACTGAGACAACTTATAGGGAGAGGTTCGGTCTAGGCAATGACGATGATGTTGATCTTGATGCCTACCCCTCCACGGACTCTTCTTGCAAGAATGAGGAACTCTTGGCTCCGATCTCAAATAGCGAAATCCCGAAGGATATCTTCTCCTTCGTCAGAGACACCACAGCTGGACCTCACGGGGTATGTCTTGAAGATGTTATTAAGATCTATAACGAGGGGTATAGCCTCTTTACTCTCTTTAACGGATGGCTACTGTTAGGCAAAATACCTGACATTTATAAATGTATTCCTAGCATCTTTATACCTTAGGGTGATGATAACCTTGATGATATTGGTATTAACTGCCATCCAATATGTCTAGTGTCATTGTCAGGTTATATCTTAAGATTTTAGCTGCGAGGTAATCAAGGAGCATAAAATTGAGTCCCCAACAACGAGGTTTAATTGATTCTGCTGGGTGTCTTAAAAATGTCACCATACTAGATTCTATCACCAAGTGCTGTAAAATGGAGGGCAAGTTCCTCAGATTTATTTGTTGGATTTAGCTAAAGCTTTTGATACTATACCTCATAAACATATACTAAGCGCCCTTAGGTGCTTTTATGTGAATGATCATTTTGTTAATCTGGTCGATGACCGATATACTGGAGCAACTACCTTCTTCAAAACTGCTCTTGGTGAAACTAAGAAGATTCCTACTTTGAAAGGTGTTAAGCAGGGAGATCCACTCTCCCCGGTATAATTTAACATTGCAATGGATGCCCGAGAGTATGAAGGGACTGAAATTCTGGCCCCAGCGTATACCGATGACACAGCACTTATATCCAGTTCCTTTCAGGGACTGCAACTTTCTCTTGATATTGTGTCTGATTATTGAGATCTGACCGGTTTACGGCTTAATGTTAAGAAGTGTGAGGCTTATAAGTTTTCACCACTTGATTCCAAATCCTTCACTGTTAATGAAGGTCATGGTGGTTATCAGAGATTGTAAAATTCCTTGGTTAAGTGTCCAGGATAGTACTCAACATCTTGGTCGTTACTTTTGTCTCTCTGGACAAGAGGGTATGATCCTTCTGATTTAAGTTACCTTTCTCATGAAGCTCAATAAATGGTGTGTGTCACTGCACAAGGTTCCTTAAAGCCACGGCAGAAATTGTATATATTGGTTACTTATATTCTGCCAAGAATTAAGTATAAACTCTTTATGGCAGGGCCGCCTCTTACAGCTTTAGATACAATTGATTCGTTCATACGAATCAGAGTTAAGTCCTGGTTATATCTACAAGAATGTATTATCAATGATTTTCTGTATGCTAGCTGTAAGACAAACGTGGAGCTTTAAGCCTAACTGGTTCCATACATGTCACTAGAAGACCAGTTACAAGAAGTGCCACTACCCATCGCCAAGGTGCCCAACGATCTCCGACAGAAATGGCTACAAATCTTCACAAGATGATTGAGGAATCAGACAATCCTCAGAATGATCCTACTATTCAACATTTGTCTGGTGTAATGTCTGGTAACCAGCAAACATTTCTCAAATGGTCAGTCTCTTTAAGTAATGGTAAGAAATCTAAGACCAAGAGAAAGAAGAGTTATCATAAAAACAAAAGCCAGCCAAGAAGAGGCAACACTCAAAAGCTAAAGCAACAGAGTATCATCATATCTAGGACCTCTTCCACAACAACTGTAAAAGGTTGGCCCTGGAAATCCTAGACGGAAAATCCCACGTCACCTGCCCTACATCGATTTCTGCAACTGAGACAACTTATAGGGAGAGGTTCGGTCTAGGCAATGACGATGATGTTGATCTTGATGCCTACCCCTCCACGGACTCTTCTTGCAAGAATGAGGAACTCTTGGCTCCGATCTCAAATAGCGAAATCCCGAAGGATATCTTCTCCTTCGTCAGAGACACCACAGCTGGACCTCACGGGGTATGTCTTGAAGATGTTATTAAGATCTATAACGAGGGGTATAGCCTCTTTACTCTCTTTAACGGATGGCTACTGTTAGGCAAAATACCTGACATTTATAAATGTAATCATAGTATCTTTATACCTTAGGGTGATGATAACCTTGATGATATTGGTATTAACTGCCATCCAATATGTCTAGTGTCATTGTCAGGTTATATCTTAAGATTTTAGCTGCGAGGTTATCAAGGAGCATAAAATTGAGTCCCCAACAACGAGGTTTAATTGATTCTGCTGGGTGTCTTAAAAATGTCACCATACTAGATTCTATCACCAAGTGCTGTAAAATAGAGGGCAAGTTCCTCAGAGTTATTTGTTGGATTTAGCTAAAGCTTTTGATACTATACCTCATAAACATATACTAAGCGCCCTTAGGTGCTTTTATGTGAATGATCATTTTGTTAATCTGGTCGATGACCGATATACTGGAGCAACTACCTTCTTCAAAACTGCTCTTGGTGAAACTAAGAAGATTCCTACTTTGAAAGGTGTTAAGCAGGGAGATCCACTCTCCCCGGTATAATTTAACATTGCAATGGATGCCCGAGAGTATGAAGGGACCGAAATTTCGACCCCAGTGTATACCAATGACATGGCACTTGTTTCCAGTTCCTTTCAGGGACTGCAACTTTCTCTTGATATTGTGTCTGATTATTGAGATCTGACCGGTTTACGGCTTAATGTTAAGAAGTGTGAGGCTTATAAGTTTTCACCACTTGATTCCAAATCCTTCACTGTTAACGAAGGTCATGGGTGGATATCAGAGATTGTAAAATTCCTTGGTTAAGTGTCCAGGATATTACTCAACATCTTGGTCGTTACTTTTGTCTCTGGACTAGAGGGTATGATCCTTCTGATTTAAGCAACCTATCTCATGAAGCTCAATAAATGGTGTGTGTCACTGCACAAGGCTTCATTAAAGCCCAGCAAAAATTGTATATATTCGTTACTTATATTCTGCCAAGAATGAAGTATAAACTCTTTATGGCAGGGCCGCCTCTTACAGCTTTAGATACAATTGACTCGTTCATACGAATCAAAGTGAAGTCCTGGTTATATCTACAAGAATGCATTATCAATGATTTTCTGTATGCTAGCTGTAAGACAAACATGGAGCTTTAAGCCTAACTGGTTCCATACATGTCACTAGAAGACAAGTTACAAGAAGTGCCACTACCCATCGCCAAGGTGCCCAACGATCTCCGACAGAAATGGCTACAAATCTTCACAAGATGATTGAGGAATCAGACAATCCTCAGAATGATCCTACTATTCAACATTTGTCTGGTGTAATGTCTGGTAACCAGCAAACATTTCTCAAATGGTCAGTCTCTTTAAGTAATGGTAAGAAATCTAAGACCAAGAGAAAGAAGAGTTATCATAAAAACAAAAGCCAGCCAAGAAGAGGCAACACTCAAAAGCTAAAGCAACAGAGTATCATCATATCCAGGACCTCTTCCACAACAACTGTAAAAGGTTGGCCCTGGAAATCCTAGACGGAAAATCGGATCCCATGACACCTGCCCTACATTGATTTCTGCAAGTGAGACAACTAATACAGGGAGAGGTTTGGTCTATGCAATGATGATGATGTTGTTCTTGATGCCTACCCCTCCACGGACTCTTCTTGCAAGAATGAGGAACTCTTGGCTCCGATCTCAAATAGCGAAATCCCAAAGGATCTCTTCTCTCAATCCTCAGAATGATCCTACTATTCAACATCTGTATCATGTAATGTCTGGTACCCAGCAAACATTTCTCAAATGATCAGTCTCTTTAAGTAATGGTAATAAATCTAAGACCAAGAGTAAGAAGAGTTATCATAAAAAAAAACCGAGCCAGCCAAGAAGAGGTAATACTCAAAAGCTAAAGCAAGAGAGTTCGTCATATCCAGGAGTGTCCCCTTCCCCTCTGAGAAAACTTTTGTTAATTTAAGGTTGCTTAGATGTAAAATGGTATTATCTTTGGGATGCTTTTGGAACTGATCATATATGGCTGGAAAATGTCCATAATTTAGTGAATTCTAATTTTTGGTTAGGTGAAAGAGGACAGTAAGTTGTCTAAGAGAAAGTTATGTTGTCAACAAAGCTCCTGATGTCCCCTTTTGGCCACTTTACTACCTTCTATTCGGGGGAAGTTTTTATGCAAAAATGCATGTGTGGAGTCTTCAGAAACATTCTTCTGTTCTTCGGTTATTACGAAAAATTTCCTTTGCTTCATTGTTCATCATAAAAGGGTATCTAAGGCTGGCAGATACCTGGTATAGGGCCTCCTGGAATCTCTGAATTAATTGTGTAAAATGTGGCACTGACATGATGCTTCTTACCTGACATCCAAATGATACTACCAAGTATGACTCCGAGCACTTTCCAACTATCGTATTTTAAATAAGTTTGAACGAAAATCCAGGCGAACAGCTTCTAGCAATGGGGAATGGGAGGGAGAGTATAGGTGGAGGGAGGTGATGTTAGACGTCCCTGACAGGTATAGCAAAAGGGGTGAAGGACTAACAAGTGCACTTCATTGTAGGTGCATTTACAATCACCATCTATATTGATAATGGCTACGCGTGAAGAGCTCGGTAAAAAATTTTGAAAAAAGTGTAACAGCAAATAAGTTGTTTCAACCATCATGCCATAAATTAGATTGAAAGATCCCATATTGATGCAAGACCCCTACAGAGGTTGGAGATACATGTACCTCTGTTTTTTGGAAAAGTGTTGTGATCGGAATAGTTGCATGTATTATAAGCGTAACAATGGTCATGAGATGGAGTGCAAACCGTGACGAATGCGCGCAAAGCACACCAAAATTTTTCAATATGGAATAAAATTTCCATGACAAAACCTGCATTCACGCTCTGCATCAAAACGCTTTCAATTTTAATTCCCCAACAAACCTATATGCCAATCACAAACTAAGGCAGTCTTTTACTTGAGATTTCATAAACAGCTATCAACTTTTGCTGCTGTGCTTCTCTGGGAGTTGCTACCAGAACATATTTATAATAAGAACAATACTGAGGTAAGGTTTGGAACGCATGTAGCACGTGAAAATTTTGATAGTAAAGGATAGTAAAGGATTTGAGAAAATTCTGGAAGTTTGAGAACCATTTGTGATAGAAAATGATTACAATAGATCCATCAATCAGTCGAAAACACACCTCAACCTACCCCCTACAGAAATCTATAGCTTAAAAGCCTTTTGGGATCACTTCGAAATTTTCCAAAAAATTTCCTCAAATCGATTGGGGTGGTGTGTGGCCCATGCAGGCCCCCCCCCATGCCGGTGCCGCTGAGAGTATTTGTATCTACAGTATCCACGCAGTATCTGTAGATAGGAGATCTGCCAAGTATCTGTATTTACACAAATATACGACCTCAATTAAATATTAAACACTGAGCAATTGGGAAATGCATTCTTATAAGCTTTATTTACACAGAATACTTTTGCTGTATTTCTTTGACAGGTACTTGAAGTGAAAACTGGGGGAATTTGTTCTTATCAGGCCTACTAGCATTTACTTTCTTGTTAAATACATATTGCTTTAAAAGAAAGATCAAAAGCTTATACGGATGATTAAGAAGAATTCTATAAGCAAATAAAACACTGTTTGCTTGAAATAAACTGCTGTCCAAAAACACATTGCTCTACATCAAGAATAATAAAGTTAGATGTAATAGGACAATCCCAGAACAAATGATATATGGTTTCGTTATATTCTCCACAGAAGGTGCAAAGAGGGTCAGTCTTAACTTTAATACAATATAAAAAGCATTGGTACCTAGTATTCTGTGGAGGAATCTGTGTTGAAAGTGCTGAATTTTGCTCTCCTTAAGAGGCAATATTGAAAAAATAGTATCCCACAGAAGATATAGCACAAAATTCCCTATTCCAATGGACCAGAGCCTCAGGAGGGCAAACATAGTTTTCAGTAAGTTGGGTGTAAATAAAGTGAGATAACAAGAGCCCAATGGGCACTGTGGTTCCTTGCTGAATGTAATGAAACTGAGCCAACTACTGAATGAACCAGTATTTCTGTAGATGCACAAAATCTGCTCTGTAGACAATGCACATCTTGTGTTAACACATTCAAGCATAAATAATTTGCTCTGAAGAAATACTGGCACTTCAAGGGATATCAACACAGACAGTATACAGTTACAATTTGTTTTATTCAATTAAGCAATCACAATTCATGCACGCTCAATGGTATCTGATCCAAATGATCAGTAACTTAGTTCTCTTTATAAAACTAACAACCCATAGTAGCATTTAATTAATCAATTCCAATTTCCAATTTCTGCAAGCTCACATGTCCTAATCTCAGGACAAATGTCAGTCTAGTGAACTTTCACAAGTCCTCTGCTTTGTGGGCAGAGAATCTTCTGCAATATTAAAAAGCAGTATTTGATGCAGGTTTTCATAATGGCAGAATTATGGATTAAAATCGTAATACTATAATTTCAACTAAAATTGAGATACTTGGCATCTCTGAAAGATGTCCCACATCTTTCAGTCATTGGGTGAATGTGATCTTAATGTGCTGGAATGACAGTTTTGTGCTTATATTTGATTTTAGGAATTCTTGGGAATTTGCTTTTTGGCATCTGGTGATTTCACCTCTGACATCCGACAAAACTCATATGGGTTTTCTGCTGGATTTAATGCAACATCTCAAAGAATATTCTATTCAAACTTCCTACACTGAGATATAGAGTTCAAAAGGTTTGCAGAGTTTGACCTCCAGTGACCCCAGATGACCTTTGGTCTCCACCAAAAAATGTTTTCCCCACCATAAGGCATCCACACACTAAGTATGAAATTAATCCAAGCTTCCTACCTTGAGATTTTGTGCTAACAACAAGGTTATCAGTTTTTGACCCTTGGTGACCCCAGATGACCTTTGACCTCCACCAAAAACTGTATGGCACAGCTTCTCACTATGGAGGATCTATACACCAAGTATGAAATCTATCCAAGATTCTTACCTTGAGATATTGTGTTAACAAAGTTTTCAGTATTTGACTCTCAGTGACCCCAAATGACCTTTGACCTCCACCAAAAATGACAGGATTTATCTTCTCACCATAAGTCATCCACATACCAAGTATGAAATCTATCCAAGCTTCCTACCTTGAGATACTGTGCTAACAACAAGTTTTCAGTGTTTGACCCCGGTGACCCCAGATGACTTTGGACCTCCACCAAAAGCTCCAGTATTTATCTTCTCACCATAATGCATCCACACACCACGTATGAAGTTTATCCAAGCTTCCTACCTTGAGATATCATGCAAACAAGGATTTCGGTCTTTGAACCCTGGTGACCCCACATGACCTTTGACCTCCACCAAAAACAATAGGGCACACCTTCTCACTATGACAGATCCACATACCAAGTTTCAGTGTAGTCCAACTTTTCCTTGTTGAGATACAGCGTACCGAAGCAAGTGTCACACACACACACACACACATGCCAAGCTGACTACATACTGGTTCCTTTTGCTAACGCAAGGAACCAAAATGGAATCTTGAACACATTTTGAATACACCGAGTTTCAGGCTCACTCATAACAAACAATTTGATGTACATTTATACAAACCTGTAACAGCAGAGGAAAGCTGGTTTTCTGCCTTTTCAAAAGTTTGATGACTAAAAACACTGCAGCAGAGTCTGGCATTTCATTGAGACTGGAAAATAAAAATAAACTGACCACATTGATAAACAAGAAAGATTAAAAGTAACTGTAATGTAGTGAACTACCAGCTCTTTAGCTATTCATGCAATGACCCCAGTATTAAGAAAGCACCAGCTACCAAGGGGATAAATATCAAGGTTCACATCATATTTCCCAAATCAAAAACTCTGTGAAGCATTTAACTTTCCCGTAATTTTGCAAAACAAGCAACTTAAAATTTTTTTATACCCACAATTTGTAAATGTCAACCAACAAATGCAGATTAGTCTGAAAGTGTGTGGTAGGGGGAAGCCCATCTAAATATGAAAGAGTGAGTGGGGAAAGTGAATCCCAAATGTGAGAAACTGAATAGTTACATTTAAGTTGCAAAATAAGTTGAGAAGTTGCTTTACCAAAACAAAGGACTTGCTAGTCAGTCTGAACTGTGCTCCCATCAATAACTGTCCATCAATTCTATCAATATTTGTGACTTGATCAATTGTAAAATAAAACCTGTTTTATAGGAAATGCTTTTTAAAGACAGTTAAAGCTACACTAACTCTTTGCAGGGTTCCTATACCTTCTGATGAATGAAATTCAAGAACTCTTATAGACTGTTTCCTCAGATCTGAATATTTTTAAGGCCATTTTTGGCACATACAGTTTGTGGTGCAAGTGTTCAGGTACAACATTTGGTACACGGTTCATGTATTGCATAGACTTCTTCTTAAATGAAATACCAAACACAGAACTCTCAAGACAGGGCATAACAACACCATGGATGAGTGTAATATAGTCTATGGCAATGCTGTAGAAACTTGATCCAAAAAAAAAAAAAATGAGGACATTAATATCGGCATACTATAAAAGGAAGCCTATATATTATATAAGGCCTACCCATCTGGGTGTCTCAGGATATCCTCTTTCCATGTCACAAATTTGCTAATGTAGCTCATGTTTATTCATAATGTAATTGCAAAACAGTAATTGTCTTGTAAAATGGTCAATATTTGATGAAGTTTTATGGGAATTGGGACTGTTTTTAAAGTGGCACATTGAGTTGATATTGATGGTTATGTGAGGATTTTGAAGGGTATACCAATGACAATGCTTACAATTAGTATAATAAGTCACGTTTCACATCCAACACTTATATAAAAGCTAAAACCCTTACAAAAAATAGTGTGTCAACCTGTGTCAGTTACCACGCGTGATCACACATGAAAAACAAAAGAAATCACACGTGTTCCTGGGTGGCAAACCTGTGTTTTTGGAACCCTCAGGCTCTGGACACAGGTTTGACACAGGTTTACACACCTTTTCTTGCTTCCAATTTTAAGTCACAGCTTTTTACTCAGAATTCTTTGTCAATACTATTTTTATTTGCCACGCATTTTGCAAGTCAAACCTGTGTCAAACATGTGGCAAACCTGTGGTTAACCTGTGGCAAAGTGTGGCAACTGGCAAACCTGTGTCAATTTCATGGGAAAACACAGGTTTCCCTGCAAAAACCTGTGAAAACCCATGGCAGACACGTGGGAAATCCTGAGGATTTGGAACCAATTGACACACGTTTTTTTGTAAGGGAAATTTGAAGCTTTTGGAACCTTACTTGTAATGGTCATGTGCAATTATGATAAACACTAATGTGAAAAAGTGACTGGTCATGAATTTTTGAAAACCAAATTGAATCATTAATCAATCACTCATGAAGGGTTTATTTGCAAGTAGGGTATGGGGATCATCTCAGTTTGACAATTTGTCATAAGTAAATGAAGAAAACATGACAGGTTTGGAAAAATATTTGTAAATTTCATGAACCAACTCAAAGTGCCTCTTTAAGACTTTCATGCTGGTAACATAAACTGGGAAGTATGACATTTACATGTCCACAGACCTTTAAGAAAAAGGCTCCTACTGTGTTTGCTAGAGAACAAAGGTCACTTAAGGTCACCAGAGGTCAAAAGCCAAAACCCTTATAGGAATGATGGATACTTGAAAGACTTAGTATATTGCTTTGTCATATTAATTAAAAGACCTGAACTGGTTTTGGTGGAGATCAGTTGTTCATCTTAGGTCACCTGGTGTGAAACTACAATTTTTAAACTACTTGTAAACATGATATCTCAAAAAGGCTAACACTGAGGGAATTTATACAGTACTAGGCATGTGGATGCCAAATATTAAGTACACAAACCCTTCTGCTTTTAATGGAGGTCAGATATTACTGAGTGCATACAGAAGAGGCAGCAAAAGTTGCTACATTAAAAGTTGTGAGTATACAGTAGCATGTGACAATATCAGATGATGCTTTGAATGGATATGTGGACAATAAACTGTTGCTTATATCCATAAGCATGACACATCAACAGAACTCACCTTAGTTCCAATAACAATGGGATTGAGGTGACAAAATCTTTCAATATTTTACCTCATAATTAAGACACAACATTGCTATGAATTTTCCACTGTATTGCTAGTCAATCTTGATACTTTGAGATGTCCATGTATGGGTGTTGACAGAAAGACCACAGAAGACCTTTGGTAACTGTATGATTGCCATGAATTTCTTCAAACTTACTTTTCAGTGACACAGCCAGGACTGTTGCATGGGTGTGTGTGTGTGTGTGTGTGTGTGGGGGGGGGGGATGTAGTATGTTCTCTCCCCTTCCCTCTAAAATTTTTTGAATAATTGGGTGTCCTCAGAATGCAAAAATGCACTGTGGTTTTGATGAATAGCACATACAGGTGTAATCCAAAATACAGTAATGCCAAGATGTCCTGTTTCTTTCAATCACTGATTGAATGTGATCTTAATGTGCTGGAAAGATACAGTTTTGTGTTCATAGTTGACCATGGGAGTTCTTGGGAATGTTTGCTTTTTGGCTTCTGGCGATTTCAGCTGATACCTATGACACCTAACAAAATTTATATTTCTACAGGATTTAATCCAACACCATGTGAAGTATGAAATGTATCCAAGCTCCCTAACTTGAGATATCTTGTAACAAGGTTTTCAGAGTTTGACCCTGTGACCCCACGTGACCATTGACCTCCACAAAAAAGAACAGGATACTTTCTCTCAGCATAAGGCATCCACATACTATGTATGAAATCTATCCAAGCTTCCTACCTTGAGATAGTATTAACAAGTTCCCACAGTTTGACTCCTGGTGACCCCACATAACCTTCGAACTCCACCAAAAACAGTAGGGTTTTTGATCTTACCATAATGCATCTACATACTAAGTATGAAATTTATCCAAGCTTCCAACTGTACCTTGAGATATCGTGTTAACAAGGTTTTCAGAGTATGATCCCTGGTGACCCCAGATGACCTTTGACCTCCACCAAAAGCAACAGGGTTCTTCCTCTCAATCTTAGCACCAAGTCTGGGAACTGTCCGAGTTTTCCTTCTTGACATATCAGGTAAATGTGCTACGTGTCACAAACACACGCACACACCCCCTTACACATACATGCCTGCATGAATGCATAGATTACTTGACCTCACAGCAAGGTATCTGAAACTGGTGAACATGGTATTTTAAGAAATGAAACATAGAGGAACTTCTCACATACCACACTGAGTTCAAGAAGTATAGCGATTTTGCTAAAAAATCAAAGGGTCATATGAGGTTACCAGAGGTCAAACTGGTCAAAAAAAAGTTGTAAATATGGTAACACAAAAAGGATGATTTTGAGGAGTTGCATTCTTGACAAGGAGATGCTCCACACTGTGGTGAAAGGATTCCACAGTTTGCTGGAGGTTACAGGTCATTTGAGGTTATCAGAGGTCAAACTTTACAATCTTGTAGGCATTGTATACCTCATGTACTATTAAATAGAACATGTTTATCCTGCCAAAACCCAGCACTGACTGGCACCATCCAACACTGCCCAGACTGCACTTTGACATACTATTTTCTTTTGGCAAGGAATCGTACAACGACTGTTCTGGTCATTTAATTTGTATTGTCAAAATGTTTACCATTTCAAATTTATTCCCAAAACCTTTCCTTGCATTTCTGTTCTCACTAAGGCTACACATGAAAATTGAACAGACAGAGGGCTTAAAAATTTTTCTGCAGTCTTGTTGCCCATTTGGGTACCCTGACTTTTAAGGATAAATCCTTTTTTGTTGCCTAGTAAAGTTTGGTGGGGTGCCCAAACCTGAAAGCAACTTTCAAATTAAATATGTTCATTTGTGGTTTCCCATACAGTACAGTGTCTAAAACATACTGCCATACTGATTTTCACAGCCCCCCCCCCAACAAAAATTCAAGTATGCCACCCCCATTAATTTCTCCACCTCAATTTGACTCCCCTTCACAGTGGACTTTCAACAACAGACTGGGTACAAAGTACATTTGCCACGACAAGAATTTGTAATATATTGTTTCAACAGTGACATATATGGGTAAAACTAAAAATATTTTTCTATAAGTTTTTAATGCAAAAATGCCATCCAATAAATGTACAAGTACAAAATTTTCCATGCTTAAAGCATGTTAGTCAACAAATCTCACATACGTAAACAAATGGAACAAACATGACTGGAAAATGTTAAACCTTTCATACTGACTAATTTGACTACCACAGATACACCGCAAAAGGTAAGGTTCTTAGTGTACATAATGTATATCCACTACGCAATGGCAAAAGTGCCAACCTACTCTGCAAAAAATTGTCCCATCTATAGAGGAAAGCCTACAACTCAAGCTTGAGAATATGTTGCACATTGTAAGTTTATTTGTCTTTTGCACATGCCAGCTGAATGCTTTGCGAATTAATGATCATTTGGTCTCTTTTCTATACTTGTGGTACTTTATCTTGCTTCCCTGAGAGGAGGTACTGATTGTACTGCATAACTAAAGTGAAGGCAGGTGACTGTAGCTTAAAACTTGTGGGATCAGACCATGTGCATGTGTTTTGAAAACAGGATTTCTGTGTACATATTAACCTCAGATGACAGAAACTATCACCAAAAGAATATCAATTGCTTCTGTTTTTTTTTTCAAAATGCTTTTTATTGATACGGTGAATGCTTTATCAGGCTAGCAGATCTTCCTAGTGTGGTCTATCATTAGTGAACCTTTGGTCTTGTGACCCCTACTCGATTGGTGTACCAAAAATTATATCAAACAGAAATTCATGTGTAAGTTTGCCTTGGCAGCACTTGTGGTGGGATATATCATTAATTGCATTTGTTTAATTAGGATGAGTAGAAAACATTTTTATATGCAAATATTGCAGTGCAGCTAACATATCCTGATTCATGAAACACCTCTCACAAAAACAGGTTTAATAAATGTAGTACTGTGGTAGACTATGTGTGAGGGAAAAGACAGGTTTAATAGTTGAAGTGTGCTGGAATGTAGTACTGTGGTAGACTATGTATGAGGGAAAAGACCGGTTTAATAGTTGAAGTGTGGTGAACTACATGTTAGGGAAAAGACGGACAGTCTATCACTGCACTTCCAATTTGCAAGTCCTTCATGATTCAATGGATTGGTAAACATTTTCTATTTGTTGTAACTGAGTTTTTGGTTGTAAAAATAATAAAAAAAATCCAGGCAGTCTCCAAAAAGAAAGCAGGCAGGGACAAGAAACATTTTTTTCCATGGCCCAATCAAAGCATTTGGGTGAAATTTGCCTCTAATGACCTTGTGTTCCTTGAGGTATCATACATGAAGTTATTGCATTTTTAACATTAAGTGAGCAGGAGAAATGTCATCTCACACTGGTGAGCAATGCCTTGATTTCAGTCCAGTATACATGTGAGTTTGTTAAATTCCAATTCCTCCCATGCATTCCGATGACGAGAGATCACAGAAGAACAAACAGTATTGATTACATGGGAGATTATTGTGCCAACCCTATTTACTTCAAATACACATTGGGTGAAAAATGTGACAACTTTACTGCCAACATCTTGATAACCACACTAGAACTTTCATGTTAATTTCAATAAAATGTGTTCATTCAGTTTCTCTTTAATATATTAAAATTAATTTGGTATTAAGCCTCTCAGTTAATGGTCTAATTAAAGGAAATATCCAGTCACATCAACCTCATTTTTAAACATAAGCTAGATATCTCAAAAATTCCCCCATATTCCTTGTTAGAATATCTTTCATACTGATTCAGACAACAGACAGTGCATAGCAAAGGTAAAACAAAAACTTTTTCTTTATGGATTGAATAATTCAGCAACAACAATACTGTTGAGTGATTAAAAGGAGCCATACATGTACGAGCATACCTTGGTATCTAGGTGGTTGCATTTCATCTTTAAGGTATACTGAACCTGCAATGCTTAATAAATCACAGGTTTCAAGTAAAATAATTAATGTACAAAACAATACAATTTAACCCGAACATCTAATATAACCAAATACAAAACTGTTAAATTGAGCATGATTACTTGAAAGGTATCAAATGAAGGGTACTGAATTGGTACAATGCAATTTAAGCAACTTGACAGACTAACTAATATCATGCAGTATACTATTTTACACATTATTGTTTTGAAGTTCAACTTATTTGACTTTGAATGATTACATCAATTCTGTAAATACCAAGCAGTCCTGATAAAGGTAGTGTACAGGTATTGAACTAAATAAAATGTTAAAAGATTTCTCAGAATGCTTGTGATTAAAAACTGATAACAACCACCCACTGCAGAACATTAAACCATAAAATATATTAATGCAGTATAAATGTAAATTTCAGCCATGTCTAAAATAAAATTTTACAACCTGTCTAGACTGGTTGCAAATACCTTACGAATGAATAACAAACAAACAGCTCTACTCTTGCTTCTTTTTGATGAAACTTTTTTGCTTAAGCTTACCTTACAGCAACTTCATGCCTTAATATAATAATTTATCCTATTCCTTGAACAGACGAATTAGTGTGCCTTATTACATTTAATATAGTTATTCATCCTACACATTGAATAGATTACTTTGTATAACAAAACACTGAAATGATTATTGATTGAAAGATGTGAAGTAGGTCTTCTTCCAATCAGTAACTTATGCAACCTCTGAGGCAAGTTGTGCTTTTAGTCATGTGTACTTAATATTTGTAATGCAGTATTCTTACTAGTCATACACACTTTAACTTATTAAACCTATTAATAGTGGAGGTGAAGTTAATAATGCGTGGATGTTACTGAGTGCTTCAGTACTTACTTCTCCAGTATTGGTAATAACTTAACACACATTGTTCCGCACACTGACACTTTTCTATGGTTTTCGTAATACCCTAGTTTCTGAATCAAAGTATGTTTCCCCAACCAATTGTAATGAAGTATTATGTAACAGTGGCGGATCCAGGATTTGGCAAAAGGGGGGGCCCAGGTCATAGTGGTTTGTATAAAAGTCCCGGGAAGAGGTCTAAGGAGGGGGATGTTCCGGGGGGCAGTGCGGGGTATTTGATAGGTGGCAAAGCATGTGATGAGTAATCGGCGTCCTGGGGGGAGGGGGTTCCCCTCCCCTTTGAGAAATTTTTGTTAATTTAAGGTTGCTCAGATGCAAAATGGTAATGTCTGTGGTGTATTTTTTGAACTGATCATATATGGCTGGGAAGCGTTCATAATTCAGTGGATTTTAATTTTTGGTTGGGTCAAAGATGCTTTTCTGGGGAGAGGGATCTAAGGGGAGGGGAGTCCCCTCCCCTTTGAGAAATTTTTGTTAATTTAAGGTTGCTCAGATGCAAAATGGTAATGTCTGTGGTATATTTTTTGAACTGATCATATATGGCTGGAAAGCATTCATAATTCAATGAATTTTAATTTTTGGTGGGTGAAAGATGCTTTTCTGGGGAAAGGGATCTAAGGGGAGGGATATCCCCTCCCCTTTGAGAAATTTTTGTTAATTTAAGATTGCTTAGATGCAAAATGGTGATGCCTTTAGTATATTTTTCAACTGATCATATATCGCTGGAAAATGTTCATAATTTAGTGAATTTTTAATTGTACACTAAATTCACAGTACTGTACATTCCATTAAAATAAATTACAATGCTTAAATGAGACATTACAGGGTAATATTGCAGCAAGTTATAGTTAAAAGCCTGATGTTGTCGAAAATAGTTTTCTAAATATTAAAGAATTCTGAAATTCCCTTGAAATTAGAAGCAGTGCTCCAAATGCTGTGGGCCTGGCCGGTAATAGACTGAAGTTAGCAATCCATTAATACAGCGCTCATGAGTAACTCCTTGCTATACCCAGAGAAAGTTGCTGAGGCCAATACAAGCCAAAATGTTACCAGCTGAAAGTCAGTAGCAGAGTTATTGAAATAACACTTATTTTCTGAGGTAGAAAATAATGGACAAATTTGAGTTTCACTCTGACACATCTCATACTGTATGCCTATTTAATTGTAAATGGGCCTTGTCCTTTGTTTTATGAAGTTGAAAAAATCTTCAAAATTTTTTGGAAGGGGGGGCCCGGGCCCCCTGGGCCCCCCCCCTAAATCCGCCCCTGTGTAAAGTATTCATCTTAAAAAGGGATCCTCCCCAGGTATGGATGCATCTCTGTTAAAACACTCTAGGATGCCTCCTCTACGCTAGTAACTCCACCCACCTATATCTGCAATCTCTCTTTAGAGACCATTGAACATAGTGTCCTTTCATTTGAAACAAACTAGAGTTTCTCCCATCTCAAAAGTGTACCTAAAGTCTAAAATTTCCAAAAGCTTGAAAATGCATCCAAATGGTCCAACCCCCATCTTTGCAGGACATTCATGAGCAGGTATATAAAATGTTAAAAGTTTATTCTCTCAGTTTAAATGGTAGATTGTGTAACAATATGTGATTTTACTCTTGTACTACTCAAATTCTGTCTTTGTTTTTCTTTGTTTTTTTGAAAGCCATTGCACCTTGTGCCAAAAAGTGGTCACTGTCTTACTCTTATAGGGTGACGAGGCTATGTAAGCCCTATCCATACATCATGCTAGGTAAGGAAGCAGCAAGTTTGTCAAGGTCATATAAACATTAAAGACGGTAACAAAAGCACATCTTGTGACTTGTACAAGAAGGACATCACAAACTAATAGGCAATCCACTATTTCAAATTAATGAATAAGTTTCAACATTTTATATCTCAGGAAAGGAGTAAGCTATGAAAATGGGAGTTGGATAAATGAGATTCATTTCTAACCTCTAAAATATATACACATATTCTGGTAATTCTAGACTTAAGGTACACTTTAAATCCAGGGACCTGTCTGTTCTTTCCAACTACTGTCCAATATACACCCTAACTTTAGCATTTCTAAGGTCCTAGAACAAATGGTGTGCAACAGGTTTTAAGTTTGAACACATATGGTGAATACTGAGCTAGAAATAGTTCAACTGTGGTTCAAAAGTAGCAAATTATTCCTGAATCTATCTAAATCTAATTTCATGATTTTTGACCCATCACAGTGCAAAACTGGTACTGAGGAGTCTGTTGACTGTAAAAAATCTTCCACAGTTGGTGAAGCTAAGTTTCTTTGTATTTACATAGATGCTAATCTTACCTGGAAGCATCACACTGGCATCAAAAGTGGTAGGAATCCTGTACAAAGTTTATGTTTGACCCTTCTTACATCATTACATCTTTATGTGATTCATTAAAAGTCGTGTGACATGCCACCACAAAGAGCTGTTTCACTTGTCAGTTAAAGAATTTAGTCCTCCAATCAAAGATCCATTGGAATTATTTCAGTATCTTTTCCCATTCTCAAAATATATGTCTTCAAAGTTTGATGGTTTTGGAAGAGACTAATTGCTTATGCAAAACTAATGATGTGGAGTGTTTCACAGTGTTATGATTTCTTTTGTTAACCCTATATAAATTATCTCTTAATTACTGATCATATAGATTACAGTTTGGTGAGTGATATCAATATTTTTCAAGGAAAAAATTTTAACTTTTATAATAAACCCCTCAGGGAATAACAATGCTACCAGTGTCCTTGAAATTAAGGTTGAAAAAGCAAAGGCTAACATGTGCCATATATGGTATGTCCCTCTTTCGATGTCACATATTTGCATATTTAACTCATGTTTATTCATGATACAAGCGTGAAATAGAAATTTCCCTGTAAAATGGTCAATAATTGATGGATTTTAATGGGAATTGCAGCTATTTTCTGGATTTTTAATACTTTTTACATCAAATATCCAACTATGTTTTTTTCATGTCACACGACCTTTTATTCATTCTCAATTATCCTACTGTAACATTATTTGGGGAAAACTCATCCTGCTTAAATTCTTTACATATTTTGCCAAAAAGAACAGGTTTATATTTTATCACACTCTAATTATCTTGCACCAGTCAAAACACTCTTTTTCACTCATAGAATCCTCAATATCTTTGACACATAACAAATTCATGTAGCAGTTTTCATGTGCAAGTCAATGAAGGGTCTCTTACCAGTTACAATGATTAACAATCTCAATTACAATAACGGATTCCTCTCCTATTACACTAGGTCCTATAACAACTTTTGTCCTAATCTTTATTGCAATGATATTTCCTACATGTATATTTTTTGTTAATAATAGTGTAACAATTTGGAATTGTCTAGACATTAAGACCGCAAAGAACACTCTCTCTTTCAAGAGAACTTATAAGAATCATCTACTAAATCACTAGAATTGCTTCTATGTTCTTTGTTCCTTCTGTCTGTTGTACTTTACTTTCCCTCTGTTCATTTTCTGTAGGTGTGTGACCTTTTCATTATTTAGTCTATTAGGGGGAGTGCTTTCACAAGCTTCTGCTTATTCAGTCCTCCTCCACCTTCTTATTGTAATCCTTTATGTTTTAATCATTAGTGATGTGGAAATAAACTGAAATGAACTAAACTGAAGTATACTGGCTTATTCATCAATTATTACTGGACTGTGAGTGACACAGCAGCTTGCTGCCTTTGATCTGCACCAGAGCAGAGATGCCAACTTTTTGGAATGAAAAAGAGGGATCTTGATTATCCCAATGATGCATCAGATCCCACACATGCGTGCAAGCAGCACTGTACTGTGTCCAGCCAGGGGTCCAGGGGCCTGCTTTAGGGCCCCTAGTAGGGCTGTATTTTAGAAGTTTCTTAACCTGTGTTTCACCTTTTCATAACACATGTTAAGAACACATTAAGGTCAGTGTAGAAAGCTACTATAATGCACAGAAGGTGCTCTTTGCCAGGCTAAGACTTCACAATATAAATATAAAACAGAGCTTTGAAATGCCCATTCAACAGATCTGTATATCCCTGGGTTGTGGCATAACCTTGTACATACCGAAGGCTGTAGTGGGTACATGTAATCGCCAGTCTTAAGCCTATTCACTGAAATCTACACCACCCCTCGTCACCTCCTATTTACACGTTATCCCCACTTACCCACAGTAAGACCTGAGCAAACCAATAGCACAGTGGTGGAAGGATGAGGCCTCTGGCCAAGGTTGGCCTCCCTAGTCCTCTTCTTGCTTGCCGTCAGACAGTAAACATGCAAGTTTGGACCCCCGGAATATTTCCTTCCCTTGAGAGGTTTCCTTTTCACATGGAGGAGTGTTTTTGACAAAACTATAAATTGTAAGCATCGTTTATTTGATGAAAACAGTGGTTTTAGAATGAGTATCCGTTTTTTTTCAGCATTTTTGAGAAGCGTTAGTTTTCTCACCCTTTCTGTTTGTCCTTAGCATTAGCCCCCTATGGTTTAGTATGGGTAGTGTTTCTGTGATTACTACTGTTTGGGTTCCGTTCTTGTGAGATTCACACAAGTCTCTGGTCAGCAGACTTTGGTTGTCTGCTTCCCCCCTCCCCCCTTCACTCACCCTCCTCCTTGTTGGGGGTGTGTTCTAGCCATAGCATGAGTCTTATACTCAGACCCACCGGGCCTTCATTGTGTATAGATTTTTGCTGTTGGGTAGCTGGCTCTTGAGAGGCAGTCCGTTTTCTCCATTTGGTTCAAATATGCAGCTGTCTACACCCAGATGTCAGTCTTGGAAACGGTGGATTGCTTAGTGGGCCAGCCATGACTTGTGCCTGTCGTGCCATTTCTGTGCTCAGAGTTCCAGGTGTGGTGTTTGTCATGAGTGGACAAAAGAAAGGAACTGGTTAGCCCAGTGGACGGATGGTAAGGGCAAGAAGCACACCAAGAGGGAGCTAAGAAGTCATCAAAGGAGGCCTTGTAAATTAAGGCTAAGAACAAGAACAGCTTGGCTTCAAAAGGGAATTCCAGCCTTAAGTCCAAAGATGATTTGGCATCCCGCCACTCAGCTAGTTTTCCTTCTGATACGGAAGGTGCTAGAATGGCTCCTGGTATTAATTCACAGGTTGCTACAACAGCACGTGATAACAGCACATGATAACAGCCAACTGGCTAATCCTCTGGATCAGGACCCTCGAAGGGCACCTATATTTTGGACCAATCTGAAAGCTAGTTACCAGCAGGTGAGACGGTGGACTTGTCATTGGAAACAGGCCCTTTGGGTGTTTCAAGGGCATTCCAGATTCAGGAAGAGTCCCAAAAAGTGCTCCAGGTGGAGCCATTGGCCATTATCAGGGACCTGTTATTAGCCCCTCACTGGGCTCTATCATTGCGAGGGATTTCAAAAGCTTCCCAGACCCACATCCCCAAAGTCAGGCCGCTCCAACTTGAGGGGTTCTTTAGGACTTTGATGACAGGTAGGGGATGTGGTTTTACCAGGCCCTAAGGGTGCCCACCCCGCCGCATTCCTCCTAGCAGTGGGGGAGGGGGGGGGAGAACAGCACTCTTTCACAAGATGTGGGAGAAAATACTTCCTGATTAATGGTTTGCCAAAGGTTTCTGGCATTTTGGTACAAGGGCACAGACTATCATTTCAATCCTCTACTGTTTGGCCTTGCAAGAGCAGTTTACTCGAGAGACTGAAGTGAGCTATGTTAAGGTGCAATAGCCACTGACTTTTATTCGGTTGTCCGCAGCTGGCTTTTATTACCAAGTCGCGGAACAATAGATGGGTAGGAGCTCCTCATTAGCAGTTCTGCATTATTTGATGTGTCCATTATGTCTATTGATGACAGGTCTTCCCGGAGAACTGGAATGTAAAAATTTCTAATTAACACCTAACAGAACAGTTTGATTATTGACCATTCTCCACTCATGTATAACGATTTTAAGTTCATGTTGAGTGTCAGTATTGTATAGCAACTGGCCCTATCATGATTTTGAATGCAAATAAATTACAACCTCACCGTACAGTCTCATTTCTTTGTGTTAATATTTTTCACATTCTCTTTTGTTATATATTTAGCATCATTAACGCAATATTCTCTCAACCACCATGCCGTATTTATGTTTCATTTTCATGATATCAAGTAGCGGAATTCAAATAATGAAATGTCCTGGCATGTCGGTATGTTTTGTTACTGTTTAAATACGTGTCTTATCCCATTACACGCAGCATATTGTCGCACAGGTGCAAACTCACTTGAATGGAGTATTAAGGATTAATTTACTGTGACAAGAGTCTCTATAGTGTATGGGTACAGACTCCTTGTGTATACATCCAAAAATATTGCCCAAACTGTACAGTAGCAACTGTGTAGCACACGCTTGTACTTGGTCTACCTTAAAGGCAGTAGGCAGTCACCCCAAACAGAGTGAGTGTATCCTGTCACTCTAGTTCATGAATGGCCTATTTTGATCATGTGGCAATATTTTTGTTTGTATATTGTGGAATTTGAGGGGGAATTTTGCCTTGCTTTACCTATTTTTTGTGATAGTTATGTTCAAAATGTCTTCAGAGGTGCTTGTAATGCAATAAGAGGAGATTTGCAAGAGTTTGCTGATTTTTCAAACAAAATTTTGGGGCGACTGCCTATTGCCTTTAAACTGAGGTGCATGTCCATGATACTTGCCAGTGCTATTTTCAGTTGGAAAACTTCTTGTCCTAAAACGTGTGCAGACAAGCAGGTAGAATAATGAAGTTTATGCTATATAACACTAAACTTGTGTATATAACTATAGGCCATGGCTGCACCAACTACCGCCGGCCTACAAAAATAATTCACAACGGTGACATCACGAGGTTTTGAAAATTACCAAATTGCACAAACGCTGAAACTCTTTTTTTTAAAATCAGACTGAACAACAGTAAATATTGACAATGTGGACCACACGACAAGACAAATGAATAGCAATACACTCCTGAAGTGGAAATACTGTGCGATCTTTGACAACATCGAATAATACAGGGCCCTTCACAAATAGTGCATTCATTTCTTTTTTGATTGGTGTTTATGCGCTTGTTTCAGGTATATTCACATAGGTTACACCATGGTTAATATGCAAATGTTACATGCCGTAAAATTAGTTAAAATGTACTAATGCAAATTAGTTTGCATTTTTTATGCAATAATGGTAAGGCCTACTAACTCCATTTTGCTAGCATATCACCGAGTGTTTTAAGGATGTGTGCTGGTCTTGTGGGCTGGCATTCGTTGGGGAGGGGGTTGTCCTAGAAGTATTTTGCCATCCCCCAAAAAACTGACTGTCACATTTACCTTTCCCGACAGTATGAAGAGGTATCATTTTCATCAGGATGGCGGTGGGCAGTCTTGCTAGTGCATATAAACCATGAGCTGACAACGGGCTCATTTATATTCCATCCAACATTGAATTCAGTTGCTTTAAAACCCCAGTTTTTAAGATGTTCCCTCTCACTACGTGTCGTAGGCCTAAAGGGTGGGGCGGTGCACTGAACTTGTTAGCCAACAGTCATTTGGTTTATATCTGCTACGCCTTACTGTCAGTGGTAATTTTCACCACAGTGTAACTGACTGCATTATTGTTTGTCTTTTCAAGACACTTGCCACAAATTCTTTTCCACTTAACCACCGCATGTGTCCATGTCCTTCATACTATGAATTTCACAAGGCTGGCAAAAACTGATGAAAGATGGTTGTTTTTGCTTCCTAACACTTTCTGTACAAGAAGCAGGCAGGAACTGAGGTGCTGAAAATTTCTTTGTATCAAAACTAAAAAACTAAAATAACAAGAAAAAATGTGTGTACAGTTGTTAGCCTATGCTTATTTCCCATCTTCGAAAATGATTCTGCGAAACTTTGGCCCTAACTTTTCCAAAAAATTTATGGGGAGGGGATACCCAAGCCGACGATCACAGAACATACAGCATCCGGCCACCCCCCCCCATGTGAGAGAAATGCTGGCTACGCCACTTCTTATGAGTTAACCTTTCTTGGCACTGGCATTTTTCATTTTTGTTGGGAATGTAATTCTTTTTTCAGAAAATTTCCAGCACCCTCCCCACAACTCATTAATCCTTAGGAACGGCCTTGCCCTTCCTCCAACTCGTATAACATCTCTGATCATTAACAGCCCTGTCAATTAAGGCTTACTATACATGTAGAATGGGATAATGCTGTTCTCTGTGTTTTACCACTCATCTAAAGAGTAAGTGACTGATTGGCCCTCTTTTTTTTTGTTGGGAAGTGACTTTCTTCACGTTTGAAAAGACTACATGCAAAACACATTACCTCTGACAGGCTTACCCTGACTATTGCAGCATGAACAACAATCGGAAATTGTGGTCGCCATTTTGAGAAAAGTAAATTGCTGGAAAAAGTAGCACATTGGGCATCTTTTCAAATTCTGTTTGCTTGGAGTGTTAGCATTAAATATTTGACACATGATAATGGTTGTACTTTGCACAGAATGCATATTTTCGCTGCAAATACACGTCTCTGATATTTTTGTCCAGGCAGCATGCTTTGTAATGATGTAGTTCGAATGCTCTGTTAGGCTATGTTCACTTGAAGCACATTCTATGTTGACCTACACCTGGAAGGAAACGGGGTGCAATCATCCCAATGTCACTTACAGTGTTGCTGGGGATTTTTTCCAAGATCTTGGGAATATGGCACATGGACTGGGAATTAGACAAATACATTCTTGAATGTGTACTTCAAATTTTACGGTTATCACATTGGCCCTGTGGAATGACTTTTCTCCTCTGGAGTTGTGACGTGTCCTTGGCCCCAACTTAAGTTTAGTGTTTCGGCTGAAAAGTGCAGAAACTGATAGCCTGACACCACCTTCCTTAAATCCCTCTACATATGTTTTAAGTAATTGCTATAAGACAGTTTTACATATGTTGGTGGATCTATGCTGTGGGTATGGGAGGGAGAGGGGGCTTTAACATTTGAAACCAAATTCCGTTGTCATTCGCAAAAATTACTTAACCAAAACTGCTTAAGTTACAATAAACAATAATAAAACTATTTTTGGGAAGCATAGGCATAGGAAGATGATCTCAACTCAGTGGGGAGTGGTCTTGACTGAAAATTGTGACAATGACGGGTAGTCTGCAGAATGCCCAGCCCTCCCATGTATAGCATCATAAGAACATCATGTTTGCTGGCGAGTATCTTTGTTCTATGAAAACTCCAAAATTATCACCCCAGAAAAAAATTATTTACACCCCAAAAATTTATTTACACTCCTGTGACGGGCTGTTAAACTGCCTTTAAATGTATGAGGCTGGGGTCTGGAGTGGTCGCAGCATCTTATCTTGTCGTTTGCCAGGGAGAGAAAACTTCTACGTAAGCCCTTCCACTGCTTATTCAATCTCTTCCCATACACCTATGAACCTGTCCCATGTACCTTTGAACCCGTGTAAAGTGTTTAATTGTTTTGTGTGTTTTCATTTTTTACCTAAAATAGTAGAAATCTGTGGAATATTTTGAAGTATAACTTGAAAAAAATGAGCCCGGAATTTGAGGTATTATTTCTAAGCATCAGACAAAAAGATTGCGCGTGTAAATAGTAAAACGCATTTGTATCAACCAATAAATTTATGCTCACCCGCTGTAACAATGTGAGTCCCAGGTTTCCTACATACCACAGATATGAATATATTTTTTCACCTCCTCAAGCACCGAGGTACCATTTTTATAGCATCATGAAAATTAAGCTGCTGATTTCGATTGGTCTACAGAAATCGGAGAAAATCCCAGACAGAGATGAAGGAAAGCAGTGGAGTGTCACTAATTTAGGGGCTGCTTATGGAATATTAAAAGTGTACTTAAATGCAACCCACTGCACTGATATAATATTCCTTAAGTTATGCAGCACGAATGCCGTATTGTACATTATCTTTTCACTCGTCGTTTTCTACAGCTATTTCATCATTTGCCAATATGAAACAATGAGAACTAAATGGTCGTTTGTTTTACAAACAGGAAACACCGTCACTAATTTTTAATGGATTAATACAAAAATACAAAAGTGAATTATATTTTTTAAAACAGGAACAGCGAGTGAATTGTGAGTTTACGAACTCGTTTGTACAGTTGGTTGCAATGTAGGCTACAAGTATTCCACAGGAGCAAAATACGAAACACCCCGACAAAAATACCACATCCAACCAAATCGAGGTGAAATCATTGTTATGCCAATTTTTTACTACTTAAGTTCCATAAAGTAAACAAATCAGATATATGTTCAGTTTTCATTTCATTTGTAATAAAAATTAGAAGAAATGAGAGTTTTAAAGTTACTCTCGTCTACCATTTAAGATAATCATGTCACCCGTTTTTCACACCACCAAAGTATCTCTTATCATTCCACATTACCATATATCTAGCTTAAACACATGCACGCGGCTGGCATGCTAGGCAAGCCTTAGACTCTTGCTCAATATCGAGTACTTTTCATTTTGACACCATTATATTTTGTTTCCTCTGAAGAAACACCTAATCCATTTACTCTAGTTTATGCACTCGCATGGACAAGTAGCTGTTGTGAAATATAACGGCGCGACTCTTCGAGGAGAACCGATTTCCTTTGTATCCATTGTTATGCAGGAACTTGCACTTCACAATAGGGACTGTAATCCGATGGCCAGGGATGTAGCTACGGTGGGCGGTGCTGGGCAGTGACACCCATGATTCGATATTCCTGCCCGGCACTCCAGGCAAACACACGTCTCTCCGACCACCACAAATCTGCCTACCGAGCCCTAAAACTAGCCCTAAATTTACTCCCTAGAGTAAAATCACGGAAAAATGAAAAATTAATGGCTGAAAAATGGGGTAGATGCCATGGGGTGGGGTGAGGTGCTTTCCCCACATCAGACAATTACCCGGCACTCAAATTTGGCTAGCTACATCCCTGCCGATGGCACGGTCAAGAGTAGCTGTGATTTTATAACATTGAGCGGCTGGATTAGTGAGGAGAGCCGTGGATACCCGAATAAAAGTCAGTGGCTATTGTGCCTTAATGATCCAACATACTGTTCTGACTCACATGTGCACAGGAAATTTTCAGGAGAAATCAACAGAAGTTTTGCGGTTCCTCACCTCTGCATTGTTATCCAGGAAAATATTCCTTAAAGGGAAATATATTGTGTTTGTCTAGCTTTTTCTTGAAGCTGTCCTCCTTTACTTGTGATCGGGTCCCGTTCGATGAAAGAGAGGTAACTAAGAAAAACATTCTACCCTCTGAGCAGTAATTAAAACGAGTAATTAACCTTTCTGTAACAACTAATAGATTTGTTCACCCAAACAATTATGCGTGCAAAACCACACTTTCATCACTCCTGATTTGAAATCCACCAATCAAATCATTTCTATCACATTACATCAGACAATAACAAATGCCTTCTACAGCATGTACAAAAAGTTCAGAAAATACGAACTAAGTACAGTGCATTAGTGGGAATTATTACTACATTATGTCTGTATTACTGAACCAAGGAGTTTCTATTTGACGACCTAACGGAACTACTGTTATATTACAGTAAGTGTTCTTATCACCTCCCTGGTATACTATACACAAAGTTACAGTTATTCCGTATCCGTAATTCGAATTGCAGCCCTTGGGCCTTAGCAGGTTTGATTTACTTTCGAAACAGTCCAATGCAAAAGAGACTGTTGGTGCTTTGACAAGAGTACAAAATGAAAATTTTACGATTCTGTGATGCCAGTGGTTGCCACTTGTCCAAAACAAAATATGCAGGGCCTACAAGTTTTTCGCAGACCAATTAACACGGTTGTAGTGACTCACCTGTAACAACTAGTAACGTACTCATGGTGAACCAGGGAGATGACGCTGCGTATCCATGTGTGAGTTTTGAATTCCAATATCCTGTACAGCACAGGGTGCTACAGAAACTGTGGTGGTAGTTTGTTTTGAGCAGGGTCGTTGGAATTACAGTAAGCATGGTCAACATGTATTGCATAATGGGTGCATATATGACCTGACATGACCACTCTTCCTAAATGAATATGCAGCAGTACAAATGTTGCATAGTGTGGGCGAGGCTTATCATTCTATAATGAGCCCGTCAGATACAAAAATTGCTACTTCTTTCTTTCCATATTTCGTGAGATTAGTGTTGATATGCTGCAAGTTATTTGTCTTCCATGTTTGGAAAGGGTAAAAGACCACAATGGGATTAAATCAGAGTCACGTCGTGGTATTTTTTCAAACGTAATATTTCCCTTTGATATTTTATAACCATTATGTTCTAAGGGAAGTGTCAGTGACAGCCTAAACCCTTGCCCACCCCTCCCCCATCCCCCATGACTACAGAACCCTAAGTGACTGGAATTTCCCTACAAGCTATTAGAATATGATGATGGATAAAATAAAAAAGAAGACAAAAATGCAAACCTTTGGTATCTTTCAAATAAATCGGGCCAAATCCATCCTAGCCAGGATGGGTCAGTCTCCTTATCCTCTCTGAACCTCTGTCTCTGACTGTAGCCCTTCTTGAAGATTTTGTAGAGGTCAGCCAGTGGTGAGGACACCACTGCCAAAGGTCCAAGAAGATTTGTGCATGGGCTATGAATATGACTGGCAGGGTGTGCTTGGACTGACAGGGAAAACGGCAGAACTTTCTGGATGGTGTCTACAGATGAGAAAAGGTGTTCCATGGCAGAGCAGAGGATGAATAAAATGTCACATCTATGGAAAGAAAATCAAAACAGCCAGTATTGTACATGCAAACCTCACCTGCACCAACCTCTACAAAACCCCATACAATTACAGTAAATTCAGAAGGATCTAAAAATCAAAACGAAATGAATACTGACACTTTGGGCAGTTCAAATGCAGCATGTTTGCACATACTCAGAATGTGAGAAAAGGCTGATTACCATGAGATGCTGTGTGAGATTATACAAGCATCTGGTAACCATTCTTTATGTACCTGCAGCCTGTGGCATAGAACTGTGTAGAGCATCTTTCTTGAAATGAATAGCACACAACAAATTTTGAAAAAATGTTTTTTAATGAGAATGCAAAAAAGGAATTGAGGTTTGATGACTACATTGTACCAAATAACAGCTTTTCACTGGAAATAGCTTGTACAAGGTACATCGCCTGGATCACAATATATATAATTTTGACCAATGTGATGCATCGTGATGCATCAATGCAACTGACTTTGCAAAGTATCTGTGAACCTACCTGAATATATTGTGCAGACAAACTTTCAGATTTTGACCTGTGATGACCTTAAATGATGTGTGATCCACAAAAAAAAAAAAAGAAAGAAAACACAGGCAGCTTCTTTCGCTCAATGTGAAGTCAGGCCTTTACATTTGGCAAAAGAAGGCGAATAAAAAAGGACTCACCTAGATTGAGTAAGGCAAGCTATTTTCTAATATCTTGCATCCTTGTGTGCCACAGTGTACTACATACTATGGAACTTTCACTGAAAAGCTACGTACATTCTGCCAGTACTTGTGTGTGTTAACAGTAAGCATGCCGTACAAGCAGAGCAGCCTCTCCTTGCATGCAGACCCATTAATGTTTGTTTGCCATGGAATCGTACTGCTGCCTTCTGTGGCAGTAACTATTCTATTATGCTAGGCAGCAAGCTCATCCATATTCGTATGTTAGCTAGCTTCGTGTTGACATCCGGGCACCTTTCAATCAATGATGCAAATTAAATGCAATAGCAAAGTTCGGTACATAACTTTTCATGAATGTGAACAGTGTCAATAGTCTTATCTTAGTACTTCACACATGGCACAGTGTTGAATTGCAGAATAGTGACATGTTTGACCATTTCTTGAGGTGTGTTTTTTGTTTTTGGTATACTCGAGGTGTTAACGGAGCAAGGTATAGCCTAGGTGTAGTTGAGGTTATTGCAACTCTTGTTAAATTGTCAACTGTTTTTTGTACAACCTAGGCATATATCCCGAGGTGACTATTATTAATGTAACACTCGCAAGGACGCGGGAGCCGATATATTACGAATGTGATTTCATAAATATGATCAATTTGAGCAGTTTGTTCTCTGATGAAGTCTATGATATTAATGACATTTGTTAGACTTATTTTACTTCTGTGTCATTTTTTGATTTTCTCCAATTTGTTTCACAGTATTATCATTAAAGCTGCCTGTGACATGAGGCAAGTATTTTGCCAACCCCAAGGCGCGTGAATAATAACACTTCTCAAATCAACTTTAGGTGAGTCAAGGAGTGTGTGCAATTGCATGCGTTAAAAAGAAAGGCCTGTAAGTCGTTAATATAGTATAAAACTATCCATGCTTCCTATCTAGGGAAATATTACTTAAAAGGAAGGGTTTAAGCAAGGAATTAATTTTCATATGTGAAAGAGGAACTAAATCTAAGCAATTTTGTGAAACTTCCATTCAAATTGGACATGTAGTACTCGAGATATCAGCAACAGAAGTTACTACATTTGTGACCCAAAGTGAGCTTGAGGCCAGCAGGGGTTATATCACTTCCTCACATTGATGAGAAATGCTTTGTTTCCTTTGTTTTTTCAGTCTGATGTGCTGACCTTAAAGTTAATAGGGATAGGACCTCCCCATGTGGAATGTGAAAATTGTTAAAGTTCTCATGGATCTCAAGGAATCACATTGTGATAACATGAGATTGTGGAGGAGAACACTGATTGTAAAGTTTAAAGAAAAATTAAAGCCTGCTCATTAATGTAAGGTTACGACATCATATGTGCTTACTTCAAGTTCACGTTATGTTGAAAATGTGACAATTTTAGCTGCTAATATCTTGAGAACCACACATCAGATTTCAATGCAAATTTCACCAGAATGCTTAGAATAAGTATTCCTCTAACATATCAAAACCTGATTTGAGCTTAGATCTCTTCTTTTAACTAGGTTGACAACATTTGACCTCTGGTGACTTTACATGACCTTTGACTGCCACTTACCATTGAAGGTTTCATTCACTCAACATACCACATTTACATGCTAACATACCACATTTACATGCTAATTATGAAAAACTACCTACAAATCCTATCTTGCAATATTGTGTAAACAAGGTTTTTCAGTGTTTGACCTCTAGTGACCTCAGAAGACCTTTGATATCCACCAAAATGGTAGGGTTTATCGGGTTTTATCAATGTAATGTAATGAATCTATTGCAAGTATGAAAAGTATCTATAATTGCTAACTGAAATATTGTATATAAAATAAGCTTTCAGCATTTGACCTCTAATCAACTTCAATGACCTGTGACCCCTATCAAAAGTGATAATGCTCATTCACCTAATATACACAATTAAACATCTATGTTTACATTTAAAGAATTTATGATTTCTATCTTTAGATACAATGTTGTATAGAAAAGATTTTCAGTGTTTCACCTCTGGTGTCCTCAGATGACCCTTTACTCCCACCAAAAACAACAGTCTTCATATGCTCAATGTAAGCATCTTCATATCAAGTCTAAAAAAAAATTTACATGATTCGTATCTTAAGACGTCAAGGAAACAAGTTTTTTGATGTTTGACCTAACACTTAAGAAGTGACTTAAGAAGACCTCTTAAGTCTTCTTAACTTACTTAAGAAGACCTCTTGACCAAAAAAAGATGTCTGAGGGCAAACTTATGGCCCAATATCCCATTCATGATGATTGTAGAGGTATCTTGAACCTTTTATTTTTTGTTTTCCATTTCCCTCAGACAATTTTATAATCCCACAATATCTCAGTTGTACCATAGTATCATAACGACTCCAACAATAATGTATACTACTCAGGTCTTGGCCCTCTGCCTAGACTCCCAAATACCATTTCAGTGTCCAGCCCACAATCTCTGGCTCATTAGCGGTACAAGTAATACCTAAATTGCTTGGTTCTCTTGTATGAAGGTTTTGCTCTGCTGTATCTCTGGGAAAGAAACTGAAGAGAATTCCCAAGGATGCTTCCAAACATCTCTCTTGCTTGCTCCATAGGACAACAGGTCCATAATTCCTGTCTTAATCTCTCCATGTGAAGATTCCACATCTGAACGGAAAAGGAGCATCTTTCGTCCTATTTGGAAAGATAATGATGAGACTTGATTTAGCTTCTTTGCAATTCAGGTTCCAGAAATTTGATAGAGTTTCTGAAAATACAATGAAATTGAAAGAATTTCTCAAAATACAATCAAACGTACAGTGAATAATTTCAATATCCTATGCTTCTCCATTCTGCAGGGAAAACATGGAAATGTGGACCAGAACATCCATTCTATGATTCCTTGCCAAAACAAAGTACATATGAAGTTCTTTCATTCTGCCTAGTATCAGGCAGTGCCAGGTGGTGCCAGCCTAAGGCCTTGTCAAGTACTGTAGTTCTGGGGTGGAGGGGATGGGAATAGAGGGAGTGACATGCCATGCCAGGCTGTCTGGGGTGGAGGGGATGGGAATAGAGGGAGTGACATGCCATGCCAGGCTGTCTGGGGTGGAGGGGATGGGAATAGAGGAAGTGACATGCCATGCCAGGCTGTCTGGGATGGAGGGGATGGGAATAGAGGAAGCGACATGCCATGCCAGGCTGTCTGGGGTGGAGGGGATGGGAATAGAGGGAGTGACATGCCATGCCAGGCTGTCTGGGATGGAGGGGATGGGAGTAGAGGGAGTGACATGCCATGCCAGGCTGTCTGGGGTGGAGGGGATGGGAATAGAGGGAGTGACATGCCATGCAAGGCTGTCTGGGATGGAGGGGATGGGAGTAGAGGGAGTGACATGCCATGCCAGGCTGTCTGGGATGGAGGGGATGGGAATAGAGGGAGTGACATGCCATGCCAGGCTGTCTGGGATGGAGGGGATGGGAATAGAGGGAGTGACATGCCATGCCAGGCTGTCAGGTACAGTAATCCTAAGTGTGGCACAAAGAAAGACCTCAACATGTAATATACAAGAGTTACACTTTCTGGTTAGATAAACAGTACTTTTATCGACAAATTGTTTCGTAAAGAATGATAGAACATCCTCACTCTTCAGAATATCAATGCTGAGTAACCGCTCAGTAATGAAGTTGAATTTACCATAATGTGAATAATGTCGTGTAATAAACATGCATGATTAAAAAGTAGACATGCTAAAGCCAGCTATGAAGGATCACGCTATGCTACACTCACTACCTAGGTAACCACAGAAATGAAGGATCACGCTATGCTATACTCACTACCTAGGTAACCACAGAAATGCAGATGGTGGTGAACTTCACACTTATGAGCTTTCTGAATCTGATAATGCATGAGACTTACTGTCATTATAAAAATATTGAATACTTTTTGACCCATTCAATCCTTGATGATCAAACTATGGAGTTACAATAAATGGTCAAATGATATCAACTTGGAATCTGACACCTGAGATGTTTATCAAATCAGGGTCATACCTTCCCTGAAAGATTACTTTTCCTGGCTGAAACTTATAAAGTTGCTGTGATGCAACCGTTACATATTCTTTTACATGGTGGGAATTCATGAGACACCATTTGCAACAACTGAACTTGACTGACCGAAAAAGGATTGCTGACAGTTGAAATCGACAGTGTTCGACCGATTATACCATAATCAGTAATACCAATTATGCAAGTTTTACACGATGAGGCTGATGCAAATTACCGATTATTAGGGTTGTTGCGATATGAAATTTTCGATATCGATATTGCAAACATTTTGCCTTCAATTCCCAACCGATGTCGCAATATCGTGTAATCCGGCTTGTGTTTACTAAGCCACCATGTCAAATGTTTTGCTTCCGGCCAATGCATAGCGGCCGCGGTAGTGCTACGAACCTCAGCACAGCCGCCTCAATGCCAAAAAATTCGTGACCAAATGACTGCCCACATAAGAAATTTTCCCCAACACTGTGTACCATTATTTTCTGCTGTGACTTGCAGACGAAGCCAGAAATACCGAATAAGAAAAAAGGTGACAGCGAATAAGAAAAAAGATGAGAGCTTACTATACATTAGTGGTGACTGAACAGATCACCGCTGATCACGTCAGAAATAAGCGCCAAGTCTAACTGGTAATTTGAACCCAACTACCCTCAAATCAGATCATATTTAGAAAGGCTTGGCATTCGGAATACGTCCAGAAAAATCGTTTTGTTTCATTTCTAAACTAGAGCACCAATCATGCTGAAGCTCATACCTTCAACCAATTAAGGGTCCCTGGCTTCTAGTCTTTGTTAGTACAAGCATCATATGACTTTAAATGATGTCAAATGGCTAATGACCCCAAATCTCACATACCGTGATGGCACCTTCCCGAATGTCACAGAAAATATGTCATGCTATCTTTGCTTTGTAAGTTGTTTCATGAATACAATTTAAGAAAGCAAAAGACCCTAGGGCCCATCTTTGGCCTTGGACCCCAAATTTCAGGTATCATTATGACAAACCATCAACATTGTACAAGAGTATCTGTAGTTGAAGATGCACTTTTGCAGATTTCATAAAAGAGCCATAGGGTCCACATGGGATCTTGGACCAAAATTCCAGAAAACCAGAAACAGATCACTAACCAAGCATCATTATAACAGACCGTCAACTCTGTTAAACATTAACTGGAGGAAAAGTTAATCACTTGCAATACTACACAAAATGGATCCTATGGTCCATCTTGTGCCTTGGACCCCAACTTGTTAAACACCTTGAAGGTACCACTACCCAAATATAATTATGACAAACCATCAACATTGTACAAGAGAATCTGCAGGAGTAAGCAATTTGCAAAATGTCATAAAAAGGGCCATAGGGCCCATATGGGACCTTAGACCCAAACTTCCAGAACACCATAAACAGATCACTAACCAAGCATCATTATGACAGGCCTTCAACTCTAACATTAACTGGAGGAGGAATTGACCATTTTGCAATATTTCACAAAATGGACCCTAGGGTACCTCTTGGGCCTTGGACCCAAAATTTCTGTACACCCTAAAAGAACCATTAACAGAGCATCATTATGACAAACACACCCACATGCTCTGACAATGCACACACAATGGAAATAACCAATGGAAATCCCATTAAGCAGCTCCCTTTAAACTAACCTAAACAACTGCACAGGATTGACCTCTTCTACACAGACAGTTTTAAAGAGGGTGCAGTACAGAGAAAAATAGGTAGTAAAGTGATTTTGTGAGACTGGTAAAATAGAGGGGTGGCACAAAATTGGTTAGAAAGGTATCAAAAGTATTCTTCATCCCAAATTGGAGAAGTAATTCGTAAGGACCATTAACAGAGCTTCATTATGACAAATCATCAACACTGTACTGTACAACACAATTTGTAGGAGAAAAAGTATTTTGTAAAATTTCATAAAATGAGCCATTGGGGCCCACATGGGACCTTAGACCAAAATTCAAGAACACCATAATGAGATCACTAACCAAGCAATATAATGAGATGCTGTTACCTCTCTTTAAACATTAAATAGAGAAAAAGTTAATTACTTTGCAATATTTCACAAAATGGACCCAATGGTCCATCTTGGGCCTTGGACCCACAATTCCTGAACACCCCGAAGGGACCAATAACAGAGTAACATTATGACAAACCATCAACATTGTGCAAGACAATCTGTAGGAGGAGAAGCATTTTGCAGAATTTCATAAAATGGGCCCTAGGGTCCACATTGGACCTTGGACCAAAAATTCCTGAACACCCCAAGTGGCCCACCACCCAAGAAACATTGTGCCCAAGTTTCAAACAAATCCATGAAAGCCTGTGGGAGGAGAAGCATTTTGAACAAGTGTGGACAGATAGATAGAGTGACGCCGCATGATCACAATAGCTCACACCAGCATGCTGGTATGAGCTAACAAAAATTACTGATAAGTGAAACAACAACTAAAAAATACCAGTGAAAGAAATTTAATACTTAACAGGGTCCCAGCTGCAACTTTCCCAGATTATTTTAGGGACATCTTCTTGCACGTTAATTTTGACCAATCGCAAGCCAAAACAGCTTGAGGTCCAATCTATTTCAACAATTCAGAAGCTTCCCTTATCGTGCACATGTTACAGTAAATGTTGCGGAACTTTCCTTGAAATGCCACGTGCATGTGTTAACAGCGCAGCAAGCATGTCACTAGAACTAAAGCAGCATCTCCCTGCATGCAGAGCCAGGAATATACGGCTCGGTCTGATCGTAGTACACACTCAAGCATGATGTACGTAAACCCTTCACCCATCCAATCTGGCGATGTGTAGTACTGCCTTTGCGGAAGTCTCTATTATGCTATTTGGTAGGCTGCTCTTCTCCGTACGTAGCCCTGCGGTTTAAATTTGGCCACCCTTCAATCTATCGTAACTTCGCATGAGCGCCATTTTGGTGTTTGCTAGTTTTAATATAATGGCTCGGGCCGTAACTTTTCTTGAATATTTACAACACAAATAGCCCTATCTTAGTACTTAACACATGACACTTGGTTGATTAGCATTATAGTGACAAATTTAAACCATTCATTGAGGTGTCTGCGATTAGTACACTCGAGATGTTTAGTACAGTATAGGCTAGGCCTACCACTTTAGACTATCAGAGCTCTTGCCCTCATGCTAGCCTACTGAATGTTACAACTGTTTTTTGGACATCGTAGGGCTATAACCAGAAGCAATTGTTATTTTATCTCGTACTCATGGCCGTACAGGCCAGGCTGTGGGGCGGCCGCCCCCAACTGTCAGAAACCTGACTAAATCGGGCAGATATTTTGTCTCAGTCAGCGGGCGGAAAATTGGACAGTAGGTCTGAGTCGGGCAAAAATCACCGCCCTCCCTGAGAAAAACAGTGTGCCATACGGCCATGTTAATACTGACACGCATGGGGAGTCCATAGGCACTGCAAATGTAATTTCATGAATAGCCTACTAGTATAAACTGTTTTTTGTTTTTTTCTTTTTGAAGGGAGGGGGTTACAATATGGAAAAATTCCATGTTTTACAAAACAAAAATAACAATTTAACTGGTTGACATTTTGATAAATGGAAACGTGGATATTTGGGGTAGTTTTAATTAAGGTAGTCCTAGTTTTGGGCAGTTTTCACGAACCAATTAGGCTATTGAACAGCCAATAGCTGACCAGAATCTTGTCAGCAAGCTTCTGTGTAACGATGACCTTGCGATGTTTTTCACGGACAGTGAGCACAAATGATTCGCTTGGGAAGTGGGTTCTAAGCTCAGTTTCGGCTGTATACTGAACATTGAATGTGGTAACATGACCTCATTTTTTATTCTTTTTTTAAAGTTGGGATTTAAGAAAAAAGAACAACGAAGAAGTCATTAATTGGGAATGATTTTTTTCTTGAGTAACACTTTTAAGGAGTTAGGATGTAAATTTGGAAATGGGTAATTAGAGAACGCTGAGAGCGTCAGTTAGTCAAATATCCGTGCAACACTTCACACGGTCCCTCGGCTCGTAACTCAGGATGTAGGTACATACTGTACAAGCATTTTACACTTAAACTATGCAATGCAGCAATCCCGTGTTTGTGTAGGAACACTCGACATGCTGCCCTTTGGGTCACTTTATCTGGCGTGCAATCTTGCAGGTTTATTAACTGAATCTTCTGCATTAATATCGCTCTTTTTATGCTCACATTAAAAAAGTAAAACAAAGCTTTGACAACCTGTCATTATTCTATGCCGCTCTTGAAGTTTATGCAGGTGTTTCGTGCACGTATTTTCATGATATTGTTTAGGCATTATCACAAACGATATCGCGAGCAAAATCCCTTATCGATATTTTTTGCTGATACCGTCATATCATAACAACCCTACCGATTATTAACATGTATAGGAAGGTCATGTTTTCTCACCGTCTATCACGTATCTCTAGCACTGTATACACACCATAATGACATAACCTTCACATTGGAGTAGAGCAATATGAGAAACAGTTCTGTACGTTCCACAAACGGGTTATTAATTTTTTGCAGGTATTCCTCTAGAAATGCTGTGATAAAAATCAACCACAAATACTTGTTTGCCTTCGATGTCATAGGCCTAATGTTAGACGAAGCATCTGTTGGCTTACATAAGGCTCTGTCATCCACTGATCATGTTGGTAAATTCCATGTAAATGTTCTGTACTGGATTGTAATAGGTATTGTTACCATCATTACTTCATCTACCCAATCAAAACAGTTTGACAGCATGGGAACCAGATTTGTAAATTTCCATCTTTCTTTACTACCCATTGCTAACCAGCTGTAGAAATTCCTCCAGAGGATTTAATTTCAATCCTTGTAGTTCCAGTTACAGGATTCCATCAGTCTACCCCACCATGCATGTCAGTTATGATCCCAGGGGTCAAAATGAGTAAGCATAAGGTAATTGAACATACTATTTGTGAATATGGACATACCATATTTACTCTCATAAACACCCAGGGGGGGGGGGTGAAATTTTTGTGAAGGGTGGCATTTATTACAGTCAAATTTACCGGCAAGGTATCTTACCTTAATATCAGTGTTACGGATGTTTTAATATGCAGATGCTGTATTAAAGATTGTGAGCCAGAGAATGTCAGTTCACAGGAGACCTCTAATCCACCAGTAGTCTTGCTATCCCTTACAAAAAATAGTGTGTCAACCTGTGTCAGTTACCACGTGTGATCACACGTGAAAAACAAAAGAAATCACGCGTGTTCCTGGGTGGCAAACCTGTGTTTTTGGAACCCTCTGGACACAGGTTTGACACAGGTTTACACACCTTTCCTTGCTTTCAATTTTAAGCCACAGGTTTTGACTCAGAATTCGTTGTCAATGTTCTTTTTAATTGCCACGCATTTTGCGTGTCAAACCTGTGGCAAACTTGTGGTTAACCTGTGGCAAAGTGTGGCAACTGGCAAACCTGTGTCAATTTCACGGGAAAACACAGGTTTCCCTGCAAAAACCTGTGAAAACCCATGGCAGACACGTGAGAAAACCTGAGGATTTGGAACCAATTGACACACGTTTTTTTGGATATGTCTCCATTTTACCGTAAATGTAAGTGATTCTCCCCCCCCCACCTGCTTCACAAAATAGCAGAAGGTTCCTAACTTTTCTTTTTTAAATGCCCCACAACAGGAATTCACAATTTCACTGCATACAATGTGATGAAAAAATCAAGGGGGGATGTTTATTAAAGAGGGGACATTTATTAGAGTAAATATGGTACTGTAAGCAATTTAAGTGCTCAAAGACTCTCTCAAAAACTGGGCATACACTGGCATCTTTACTGCAGTAAACACTCTCCCATTACATCCATACAAGTTCCTACAGACATAAGTGGCATTTGAATTGAGACTTGCCGGCAAATCACAGTTTCACATCATTTAAAAACAAAATTATTATTATTAATTATTATTATTAATTTAATAAAGCGCACTATCAACCAAAAAGTTATCTAATGCGCTGTACAAAAACATGAAAGAGCATGTAAATAGACAAGAGTGAAAGGAAAAGACACTAAGTGGAAAATACCACAAGAAAAGACATAAATACTGAGCAACAAAAGCAACAACAAAACAATTAATACACGGAAAATAACCACGTTTTAAGCTTTGTCCTAAAAACCTGAAGTGTTGGTGCAAATTGAATATCACTTGGAAGATCATTCTAAAGACGTGGGCCGGCAACCGCAAAAGAATGATCGCCAAAAGATTTGCAGTGTGTCTTGGGTATAAGGAGGATTCTCCTGGCACTAGACCTAAGAACGCGTTTGTTAGTTCTTAATTTAAGCATGTCAGTCAGGTAATCTGGTGCTTGTCCATTTAAGCACTTCCAAACTAAGGTGAGGATCTTAAATTTAATTTGAAGTGTAACGGGAAGCCAGTGCAGTTCTTTTAAACAAGCTGTTGAACTATCTAGTCTGTTTTTATTCAAGACAAGCTTAGCAGCCATGTTTTGCATTCGCTGCAACTTTTTAATCTCACAGTTGGGGAGGCCGTATAGAAGCCTATTACAGTAGTCGAGGTGTGATATAATTAAACCATGTACAATTTGCTTGCAGGCATCAATGGTAAGATGTTTTCTGATGCTTGCTATCCGACGATAATTTGCCACAGCAGATCTACATTTACTTTGTATGTGTGATTTCATCGTAAGGTTCTTATCCAGATGAACGCCTAAGTATTTTATAACATTAACTTTTGATATTTCACAGTTATTAACAGACAATGTTTGAGTAACAGATTTACATAATTACTTAGCAGATCCAAACTGAATAAACTCAGTCTTGGAGTCATTCATCTTTAGTCTACTGTGTGTCTTTAGTCTTTAGTCTAAACAAAATAACATATATATAGTAACTTGTGAAGTGCTTGTTTATAGAAATGTAGAACATGTTCCTGTAAACTTGAAAAATGTGACCTTCAACAAGTGACTTTCATAGAATCATATTGCTTGCAAACACTACAGTTATTAACATACAGTACCTCAAAGAAAGGTTTCTGGTCAGACCAGTTCTGGCTTTCTGCATCCTGTAAGATCATCAACTGGACAAGATGGTCATTGCAGCCCTGGATAAGCTTCATCACATTGATTCTGAGCTCTTCAAACTGATGTTGCACAGAACCAAAGGGGTGCCTTAAATATTAGAGAAAGTATATAACCACTTCTACATATCAGTGATAATTGCAGTAAACTAGCATACTGAACATTGTTCAATGTTCCATAATACTGTACAGTGGAAAATTTTCACGGGGGTTAAATTTTCGCGCTTTTGGCAACCAAGTATCTAATCGCGAATTTCAGACCCGCGAAAGTACTTTCATTAGTTTGTACAAGACTATGCTGGTTGCCTGCAACAGTGAATTCTTCACTCCGCAAATATGTGAACAAGCTACAGATTCGCCAAAACTTAGCCTCATGGAAATTTCCCACTATACAGTACTGTGTTTAAGTTCCAACAAAAAAAAAAAAAAATGAAACGAGTGCAAAACTGCACCATGATTTCCACAAAGTTACGTGTAAAGAGATTTCATGTGGCATGATGTGAGTAGGATTGCCAAGCACTGAAGAGCAAAAAACATGCAGTAAGCATACCCATAGCACATGTGCATGGCATAACCATAGATAGTACTGTGACACAAATGGCGATTGCCTTCAAACCACAGAGATGTGCCATGCTCGCCCTTTAAAGCCACAGAGATGCGCTATAAAATGACATCAAAGAAATCCCTCTACAGAGTAAGTGATTCCTTGCCTCTTAGATATAAAGTTAAGTTGTACTGTGGTTTCAAGTTGACAGCTTCATTGCAGAGCTACTGTTCTTAAATTAAGAAAAAGTAAAAGTTTATGGCAGGGTAAAGATCAAACTCAGGTCATAAATCATCTTTAATTTACCAGATGTAAGATTCAACATGTTTCATACTAACTTGACAAATAATGGTTACAAGATTTTCACAATTTGACCAGCAGTGACCTCAAAGGGAACTTTCCACACTATCAAATGCAAGTGACACTTCTGTATGCACAAAAAGTCAATATTTTACAGTATTTTGGGTAGACATGGTGGTGGCCCAACATTTTTGTGGTGGGACAGAAACAAGTGTGGTGGGGCAGAATTTCAATTTAAGGGCATTTTTAGGGAGCATGCCTAGCTAGATTTGCTGATAACTTTACTTTTACACACAGTATCATGTTTTTGACCATTTATTTTCAAATATCTGGCATAGGGCCACCGATTTTCCGCGATCGCGGAAAAATACGGAAAAAAACGGAATTGACGATTTTTTACGGAAAATTATGGAATTTGCGATTTCATATCGCGTCCACAAAAAAGTAAGCACAGAACAAGATTTTTGCATTTTTAACGAAGCATAGACAAATTTATTCTCCACAAATCAAGGGCACTTGAGGACTTTTACACTTCTGACGTACGTATCTGATTCGAGAACAGAAAATAGGTATAAAGGCTCCCACATTTTACGTGACGTGAAACTACTGTGGCTAACTGTTAGTTTTCATTCACCGATCACGTCGGAAGATTCCGTGTATCGTGTTTTGTACTGGACTGTACTAAGGTAGTAGTGCTACATAGTATTAGTAGCCTATCCGCTCAGTTCTCTGCAAAAATACGTAACTAACGTTACAGTATCTTAGCACTTCAAGGCCACTAAAATTCCACTCAATTTACTTGGTGCATGCATCTCATGGGGCCCTATCGATATGAATATATTTTTTGTAAACTGTCTTGCCCAAAACTTACGTCCAGTTTAAAAACATTCTCCAAATGAAACGCAAGCCCGATATATTCCCGTAATCGAAAAACTGTCGCAACTCCCTGGATAATTGCCGGTGGGGGTGCATGAATTTACACGGGGCCGCTTCCCTTAGTTCATTCATGACCGACGCCCTATGTAACAGCGCGGGCAATACACGGTCCTTGCATTATGTATTGCACACCGTACTCGGTGTACTACGAAGGTGAACTCCAACTTCGCAAGAAACTTTCTTGGGAAGTTATGACGTACTTGTTTTGGCAATTTACGTGTACGCACGCGCACGTTATGACAATTAAAAATTAACGAACAGGAATGTGGGAAGTGGAATAATTTATGCAGGATAACGAGGCACGTGTTTAAAAATGATAGATGATTTAGCACTGGAACTTGGAAAAACGTAGCGATGTCATTGCATGTCGCCCTGTAGTATGGTTTGTAGACTATGCAGATGTACGGCATTGATCGTCCGTGGCATGCACACCCCTAAGGTAATACTGTGTGAACTTTGACGCAACAATTCGATGATCGTTATCATTTGGAGAGCTTTAAATTTTGCAAATCTTGTGAGTATCAGTGCTGATATTTTGTGCAGGAACTTGAAGAAATGTGTGTTTGGGGGAATTATTCAGTTATTTGCAGAAACCAGAAGTGTATTTTAGCCCCGTTTCCAGTTTTCCAAAATCGGTGGTGGTAATCCTTTGAGTGATAAAATTTTACCCATGCTATTTTATTCCTGATTTATTTGACAGATGATCGGTCGCACAATAACTATAAACCAGGTTCGTAACTTGTAGGTGTGCATCCGGGATACTTGCAAGAGGAAATGAGTTTAACGGAAGATCACGGAAACTTATAATTGCCATTTATATCTGAAACGGAAATCTACGGAAAAGGGAAAGTTGAAAACGGAAAAAAACGGAAAATGAAAAGTGGAAAACGGAATTTACCATTTTGTGAAGCGGAAAATCGGGGGCCCTACTGGCATATTTCTCCACCTTGTACTGTATGTAGTTTTGAAGATACACCATGTATAGCTCAAAATATGTGGGCCCTTGAATATGATTCCCTGTGACTTTTGCCAAGTTTTGTTCCTCACATTATGTGGTATTACTCACCTTCTTCCTCTCACATAACCATGAAGGATATTCAACGTGTGTACATACTATTTTGAAAATATTATGGACACATGTACATCTTTCCTCACTAAAAACTTTAATCTTGTTGGTAATTGCACATAGGGTCAACAATCTCCTTGCACAAGGCCCACTTTCCAATTGTTTTCCTTGAGACCAATTTGGACCCAATCAACTTGAGCCAATATATGCTTGTTCACTGCTTATATCACCATGTAACCATTTGAATAATGCTTACCCAAATTATGAGGGCCTTCTGACATTTGGTCTAGGGCCCAAGCAGAGTTTTCCCTTCGCCATTTTAATGTTGCGGCCTGAGACCTTCAAACTTCAAACACATTGTTTGAATTAAACAAGAATGCAATGCATTTAATGCAATTGCATTAAACAAGAATGCAATGTTCTGAGGGCATCAGTGACCGGACTGGTAAGGTTTTCCCCAAACTAGAGTAGCCATGCTAGAGTGGCCCAACCCTTTTGAATGGCTTCATAGCTATGTCAGCTGCCCCATTCAGGTTACAATACCAGGCATTCTATTTTGGAATTCCCTAAAGGAGGAGTCTTGTGGAAATGCACAATTGCTATCTGGTTTTTTTTCTCTCAGTAGCCATCATTTCCCCGTCCACTACCTGACTGATTCAAATCTTGTACATGTGTGGTCAATTCTGGCTAAATGTGAAATGATGAATGTTGGAGTGGGGGGTGAGGGCCAGAGGGGTAAGGAAATTTAAGGCTCGACAATATGGTCTCAGGTCTGTGTTCTAGTACTTCCTCGGTTTTATGTTTGACCTCAACTTCATAATGGATCCATGTGTGCTTATGTACAGACAGAAGAAACTGAGTTGTTATTATGTGGAGTTTCACTTAACATGTCAAAGAATAATTCCAGTTAAAATGTTTTCCATTCAAAGGCAGTGTGCCAATGGTCTACAAGTACAAGGAACGATGTCCTAAGACAACATGTCCCAACTTTCCAAAGTTGCATTTATGAGTAATTACCGAAACTATATTACAGTATTACGGTTGCTGGGGAAGAAATTTCCTTGCAAGGTTTAGATAAAGCACAGTAGGCCAATGAACACAAAATCCAAACTTCAAATTATGGAAATACAGAATAAATTTCATTTAACTTTTCAACAGAGACAAATTTTTATGTATATTTATTGAGTGATCATGACAAAAACACTTTTCTGGTTGCTAGGAAATTATTTTCCAGCAACATAGGTCAAAGACCAGAATCAACACAAAACCCAAACTTGAAATGATGGGAATACAGAAGAAATGTCATAAAAATTTGCTTTCCAAACAAAAAAAATAGCATACCATTTAACTTCTGGAAATTATCATCATGGATACACTTTTTTGGTTGCTGGGGAAAAATTTTCCTACTAAAGGCAGTTTTAGCACTGAATAAATGCAAGCTGCAAACTCCAATCCCCCTCCCCCATTATCTCACATGGTACAGTAATTGTGTTATTCCACTCGAGCATTCTTCAGAGGCTGACTATACATCCATCCTCACATCAATGCTACCTGAAGTATAAACATTCACATATATGCAGTGACAGTTACCTTGGATTGATACATCATTTCACCATTGTCATACCATGAAAATTGGTTAAGCATTATTGTGTCTGGATTTATTCAGAATTCCTCAATCATATTAAAACACTCCTCATATTAATACTGTACCTGACATTTGACCTTAATTAGGTCTTGTCAGAAATATCAATTCTTACACATCAAACCAGCAGATGGTTGAAAATCTTAAAACAAGTAACTTGATTGTCTCCTAATATTTTTCAGTTCAACAACTTTCCTGTTTCAAACTTTATCTGCTCTGTGGGCTATCACACACACTTCATGCATTGATCTAATTTACGGGTTGTGCTAAAACCGGTGCCCCGATGTAAGGAATTCAGGTGTTCCAGGCACCCGCTTATATCAAAGCCAGGGTATTTACATGTTAAATATGGGGTCTATCAATGGCACCCTACTTGAGATGTTGTATTTACAAGCAAAAAGTGCCACTAACATACACACAAACAGTATCACCATCAAACAGGTTTCTATACTTATGGGCAATGAGACAAAACGAGCTACTAGAACCACAATTCTACACTCTCATCAGGCAGTATATGCTTGGGCCAATACACAGCCTTATGCATTTTATCTATAAACCTTGGTTTTTGTTTATCTTTGGAGACTGTGCTGCATAGGCTTTAAAGAAGGGGTTCTGGCAGGCCACATTTTCCATCAGGAACATCTCTCGAGCAAAAATGACCCCAAATTACTACTTAAACATACACAATTGCACTTGATGTGATTTTCCATGATTCTAATGGTCAGAATTTTCGTTTCACTGCTTCCTCTAGCTGGTGCAGAAATAAACAGGTAGACGTAACTTGGAAATGTGCAGTATGGTGGTCAAAATTCTGACATTTGCACCCAAGATGTGTATGGTGAGACACCCCCATACCCTTTAGTCACATCCCTAGTTGGATTTAGCTTGGAACAACTATTGCAACCAAGCTGCCCTTTATGAAGAAATAATGAGGTAACTGACAATGATAGGTGTGCATGGAATGTGCTGAGAAACAGCATTTTCAGCATAGTAAAATTATGTTTTACTTCATTTTACATGACAAATTACCTTTTTGTCCACACTAAAACATCTTAAAAAGATTAATAACAATTACTCCTGCATTTGCTTTTCAACCATCAATTTTTGGTTTAGATTTCAATTTCTTGGCACGCTGCCTTGTGGTCTGGGTGTGGAACCATTTAAGAACCCAGGCTCTTAAGTATCTAGCCCTAAAGTGCAATATAAATAAAGCTTTCACTCAGTAAGCAAGTAAGCAATCAAGTATGCATGTTATACACAGCAGAGAACAGTTTTGCCACCTACAAGCCTTGGAGAGATCTGTCAAGAGCTGTCAAAGTGATATAACTACAACTTCTGAGGAGTGTTATAATTTATAATACAGTGGATAGCACAACATCAGACAATGAGTAGCTGCTACAGGCAGTTAACAAAACAAACAGTTCAGCTCAATTACCATGCTTTAACACAGGTATTAACCAGAAAGCCTAAGGGCTTAGTGATTCCTTGCCGAATGGGGATGCTTTGTTGTACTGAGGTTTATCCCTCAAATTTATCTTCCTTGACTACATCATTTTATGATACTTTAACAATTTCACCTCTGCTGACCTCACATGAACTTTGAACCCCACCAAATATAACAAAAAAGAAAAACGAAAGTGTCTTGAAAGGACTTCAACTCCAATGGATCTTGGATCTTGAAAATTCTAGGGAAATTTTGTTTTTTGACCTCTGGTGACCCCTGATGACTATCTTGGGAAATTTTGCTTTTTGACCTCTGGTGACCCCATATAACAATCTTGGAAATTCTTGGGAAATTTTGCTTTTTGACCCTTGGTGACCTCAGATTACGATCTTGGGAATTCTTGGGAAATTCTGCTTTTTGACCTCTGATAACCCAAGATTACGATCTTGGGAATTCTTGGGGAAATTTTGGTTTCTGACCTCTGGTGACCCCAGAGGACAATCTTGGGAATACTTGCGATATTTTGCTTTTTGACCTCTGATAACCCCATATGATGATGATCTTAGGAATTCTTGGGTAACTTTGCTTTTTAACCTATAGTGACCCCAGATGACAATCTTGAGAATTCTTGGGAAATGTTTCTTTTGATCCCAGTGACCCCAGATGACAATCTTGGGAATTCTTGGGAAATTTTGTTTTTTGACCTCTGGTAACCCCAGATGACCTTGACCTCCACCAAAATTGATAGAGTTTTTCCTCTCAACATGGCAAATTTATATACCAAATATGAAAAGTGGCTGTCATTGCTATCTTGAGATATCGTGATTACAAGCCATTTGCAAGGTTTCTGTAGTTCAACCTCTGGTGACCTCAGATGACCTTTGACCTCTACCAAAAACAATAGCGTACTTCCTCTCAACACGACAAATCTATATCCGCTATTCCTATCTTGACATATCCCAATTTCAAGGTTTTCGGTCTTTGACCTCTGGTGACCTCAAATGACCTTTGACCTCCACCAAAAACAATAGGGTTCTTTCTCTCAATATGACATATCTATATACCAAACATGAAAAGTGTTGGTCACTCCTATCTTGAGATATAGTGATTACGAGCTTTTCAGCCTTTTACCTCAGGTGACCTCAAATGACCTCTGACCTTCACCAAAAATAGTAGGGTTGTTCCTCTAAACATGATGAATCTATATACCAAATATGAGAAGTGTCGGTCATTCCTATCTTGAGATAGCTTGATTACGAACCTTTTCGGCTTTTAACCTGCAGTGGCCTCAAATGACCTTTAACCTCCACCAAAAACAATAGGGTTCTTCCTCTTGACATGCAAAATCTGTATACCAAGTATGAAAAGTGTCGGTCTTTGCTATCTTGAGATATCGTGTTTACAAGGTTTTCGCCGTTTAACCTCTGGTGACCTAAGATGACCTTTGACCTCTACCAAAGACAATAGGGTTCTTCCTCTCAACATGACAAATCTATATACCAAATATGAAAAGTGTTGGTCATTGCTATCTTGAGATATCGTGTTTACAAGCCGTTTACAAGGTTTTCGCAGATTAACCTCTGGTGACTTCAGATGACCTTTGACCTCTACCAAAAACAATACGCTTCTTCCTCTTGACATGCAAAATCTGTATCCCAAATATGAAAAGTGTCAGCCTTTGCTATCTTGAGATACCGTGTTTACGAGGTTTTTCGCAGTTTAACCTCTGGTGACCTCAGATGACCTCTGACCTCTAACAAAAACAATAGGGTTCTTCCTCTCAACATGACAAATCTATATACCAAATATGAAAAGTGTCAGTCATTGCTACTTTGAGATATCGTGTTTACAAGCCGTTTACAAGGTTTTCACAGCTTAACCTCCAGTGACCTCAGATGACCTTTGACCTCTACCAAAAACAATAGGGTTCTTCCTCTTGACATGGCAAATCTGTATACAAAATATGAAAAGTGTCGGTCATTGCTACCTTGAGATATCGTGTTTACAAGGTTTTCGGTTTTTGACCTCTGGTGACCTCAAATGACCTTTGACATCCACCAAAAACAATAGGGTCCTTCCTCTCAATATGACAAATCTATATACCAAATATGAAAAGTGTCGGTCATTGCTAACTGGAGATATCGTGTTTACAAGCTAAGCGTCACATACACACACACATACACACATACACACATACGCACACACACACACACACACACACACGCCATCACCATCGCATAGATTCCTTGCCTGCCTTCGGCAAGGAATCAAAAAGCAGTCTTTAATTAAGTACAGGGATATCTTGAAGGACAAACAATCCCTCCTGAGAAGGTACAATTTCACTAAATACTGTAAAGATGGAGCCACTCCTCTGATTTAAAAATGAAACATCTGTCTTGTGCACTTCCCAGAAAGCTACAGCAGCCTGCACTGAGTTTTAATTGTTCAAGGCCATATCCACACATTACATTGTGTGTGCTGTATACTATGCCACAGCACTGTCAATGCCGCTATGCTGCTGCCAGTGTAAAAACTTTTGACATGATGCCTTAAAAAGTGGGCAAACACTACAACAGTAAACCCCCGATTATCTGAATACATCAGGACCGAAGGTAGTTTGGATAATGAAAAAATTCGGATAAATGGGGTTTCAAGGTTATGCCTCAAGTACAGTGCACTGGGTCCATAAGACAGAGTGTCAACACATTTCCAAAATAATTCCCAAAAGGCTCGCAAAATTGCAGACAAAATCCCCCAACATATACCGTTCCTATTTTTGTGACCAATGATATGACAAATAAATTTTAAGACTTCTAAAACAGAGAGATTTTATTCCTAAAATTTGAGCCTTCGCTCTTCTGAATGACCAATGCTTTCTACACACTAAATGAGTGTATGGGCTGAAGAGAAGCTGTAACGATCTGGAGAGGTATCTTGAGTGAAATTTGGCATAAATTTCCAAAAATGTTAAAGACACATGTGTAGGAGACTCTCAAATAGCAATTCGCAATGTTTTTGTAAGGTCTTCTTTCGTTGTTTTAGGTATGAAGCGCACTACAATTTAGTTAAACTAGGATTTATGCTAGCCTATTTGTATTTTAGTATAAGAGGATACTGAGCTTATACCGACTCATGGCTCCTAACAAGAATTTCAAAACAAACATGTATGATTTTTCTTCCAAATTTCACAAAGAGATAAGTTTGTTTTCTATGTCCACATATAGGCTGTTTTAGCCATCTTGACATCTTTCCATGATTTTAAAAGTCCTAAGAAAAATTAGTGCATTTCTGCAAAATTTTACTTCGAATTTTGCCTTGTAAAGCACTGAACAATTGGTGGATACTACTGTAATTGTGTTGAATACTATTGTTGTTAAATCTGACCACTAGTTCAGACAAACAGGGTTTCGGATAAATAGGGTTTGGATAAACAGGGTTTTACTGTAACTGAAAAACAAGTGAAAACTGTGACAAGTACAAAAAAAATTTGAAAACAGAGAGAAATATTATCCTTGTGATGAAGTGGTTTTAAAGGATACTGACTAGCTTGCAGGAGGTTTCAGATTCCAATTTTATGCTCCAAGATTTTGCTGTTTTGCACTTTTCTTTTTCCTCACTGAATGTGAAACCACCAATGAATCAGAGATCATTTCAGGTCAGCTCAAATGCACTGAATACACAGGAGGAAAACAAGACAGCGAAGTCCATAGGCAGCTTTGCAACTATTCTAGATATGTCTAATAGACAAACTGTGAGTTACGTCAACCATGATGAGCAGTTGCATGTTGTGATCCCAATCATGTCATTGTATATTACTTGACCAAAGTGTTGCTACTATCTGCCAACATGCACCAGGATGAACTCCTAAACTGACAGGAAACCAGGTCCCTTGCTCATGCAATTTAAGGGCAATAGGAGAAAACTGCACAAGGACTGAAGAATTAAACCGTGTCTTCATTCAGAGGTTCAATGTCATAACATTAAACACTTAAAAGTTACCCATACACCTATACATTTTATTTCCCACAAAAAAGGAAAAAAAAAAAGCACTAAATTGTACAACAAATTAGGTTTGATTTATAAACTACTGATTACCTGCCTGGTGATTTAAGTTCACAATGTACCTGAATGTTTAAACAGCAAACCAAGCTCCTCTCCAGTGTGCATGTACATGCACTCTCTTATTACAGCTTGAAAACCATAATAAAATATAAGCAATTAGGGATAATATGTTTGGAAGATGTTAAATTATCCACAACTTTTCACTCAAAAATTTAACTTTCTAGTAGGAGTGTATTGTTTCTAATATTTTGAGAAGGATAGTGAGTAGGATGAAGCCTTACTTTGAGTCTTCTTCCTTACTGGATGGTTCTGCTTCCTTAATCCACTGCAACACCAATGACACAGAAGCCAGAAGAATGTACAACTCCTTAATACTTCCAGTCTGTAGCATCTGATGGCAGGAATATTCATTCACTTTCTGCAAAAATTGAAGAAAGTTGTTGCTTTAATATTAATAATAACTGCATTTCTATAGCACACACTCCTATAGAGACTATATGCTGTGGTGCTTTACAAAACAACCCCTCCTAGAAAGAGTGGCAAAAATAGTGGAAAAACTAGTGGAAAGCCATCTGGAACAGGTATGTCTTAAGCTTACTCCTAAATATAGTGAAAGAAACACAGGACTGAAATTCAGTGGGTAGTTGTTCCACTCCCTTGGACCAGCCACAGAAAAAGCCCTGTCACCGAAGCCTTCGTCCTAGTTCCGGGTACAACACAGTTAGCTGTAGACCTAAGAGTGTGTACAAAATAATTTGCCAAACAATTGGGAGCCTTGTCATTGATTCATTTATATGACATACATGAGAGTCTGAAAAGTATTTTGTACCTACTAGGGAGCCAGTGAAGTTCTCTTAAACACTCAGTAGCACTATCAAACTTTTTCATGTTAAGTATCAGGTCTGCAGCAAAATTTTGCACCCTTTGCAACTTGTCAAGAAAAGAATTTGGTAAGCCGTCAGTTAAGTACAACGATAGTCCAGCTGGGATAACACCAGGGCATGTATAACCAGTTCAAGAGATTTTCTGCTCAAATGGGTGCGTAAGACTCTTATACATGCAAATGAAACATAGCAGTTTTGTATTTCTCTGTTATGTGCTAAGTGAAAGACATTCCACTATTCAAATAAACCCCAAGATATTTTATAGCAGTAGATTCATTAACATGAGTGTCAATAATATCAGTTCCATCAACAGTACACTTCTGAAGTTGAGTTGAGCAGCTGAATTTAATATACTCCATTCTGCAACAGTTTAATTACAACCTATTAATATTCATCCAATTGCTGACAATACTTGCACAGTCTTCAAGTATTCCAATACAGAAAACCTCTTCACTAGTATTAGATGATTTAGAGTAACTGTGATAAGAGTGATTGTCAGCATACCCAATCAGAGACAACACTCCCTCCCTCCCCTGCAGGTTATCTCTAATAAAGTCGTGTAAAGTACTTGAATAAAGATTAAACGACACCGGGCCATCGCAGCTCCCTTGCGGGACAGAAAAGGGAAGCTTCATTTCCTCAGAGAAACACTGTCCCACCCTCACTTTCATTTTTCTCCCATTTAAGTAGTTGTAAAACCACTTCAAAGCTGTCCCCTGTATTCCAAATTAGTTCTCAAGGACACGTAAGAAGTACAGGGTGGTCAACCATGTCGAAGGCTGCTGAGGGATCAAGGGCAATCAGAGGAGTAATCAATTGCTTATCCATGTTAATCACAATGTCATTGACCAGCTTAATCAGTGCTGTTTCAGTACTGAACCATCCACGATGTGCACTAATGTAATAAATCAGGTAACAAATTTTCATTAAATGTGTGCTCATTCAGCTGTAACAGCATTCCCTTCTCTACGATTCTGGACATAAATGGTAAGTTATTCATAGGCCTATAATTCTTGACAACAGTATGAAGACCAGGTTTCTTTAAAAAACGACAGACAGTAGCTGTTTTTCATTGAGAAGAAAAGGATCCCATAGTTAACAATTCATTCCTTATTGATGTTAAAATAGGAATTAACACATTGAGGTGAGCTTTAAGTAAGCTTGTGGGAAAAGGATCAAAGGATCCATGGGACAATAGGTTGGTTTGCCTATTGTAATAGTTTGCTTTAAACTATGTTATTCATACTGGCCTAGAACATGACCCTTTTATGGGTTGCCAAAATATTTCTGATGGTGGCCATAAAACTGAAAGAGGAAAATAATGTTTAGGTGCAACTAGCAAGGACTGGGAAGGGCAATTTCCGGCAAAATTTTTCTTTGTGCCCTACTCTGTCACCAAAGGGTTGAACTTTACAGTTACACATCTACGTTAAGATGTCTCTGTATTCCGACACATGTAATTTTAATGCTCCCACCCTGATGAAACCCTTCTCTTCACACTGACCATCATGTAGACTTATCAGAATATAGAGATGTTGGAACAAAGAGATGTCAGAACAGAGGGTAGTCCCCCAACCTCACCTAGTGACACATTTTAGCCCTAAGCTGGAGGGCTGCCAAGATGACCAAACCAGAAATTGGGGTCACCTAGAACACCAGTCAAAATAACACAAAGTAGGTGAAAACATTGTGACATTATTTACGGATAACAGTGGGGTGGGGGTTGGGGAGGTTCTACTTGCTTTCTGCATAAAATAAAATGGTAGTAAGGCTGTTGTGAGCAGTGTTCTTTGAGACACCTCGTAAAGCCCAATATGAAATGTCACAACTTTAGCATGACTCATCCTGTCCACTTTCTCTTTCAAGTGTCAAAACCATGTGTGACCATGTAATAATAGCAGCGTATTATATGAACATTGTCAGTATAACTTAAGGCATCAACACGTTAATCTTTGTCTGCCATGATAGTTGAACTTGTGCCTTTATCTTGCCAACAACCAGAGGCCTGATTCACACAGAAAATTAATGCTCAAGCAATAGTGTCAGTCAGAATTGGGAAGTGTACCCTGATTGGCTTAAAGTGTACTCAATGTCTAAACTTACAGTACTGTATGTTACAATCTTGAAAAATGCATCAAATGGTCCAACTCCCATCTTGACAGGACATTCCTGAGCTGAGATATAAAATGTTGAAACTTATTCACTCAATTTAAAATGGTACAGTAGATTGCACAATAATTTGTGATGTCATTCTTGTACTACTCAAATTACTGTCTTTATTTTTCTGTCTTCCAAAAGCCACTGCACCTAAGTTGTGCCAAAATGTCAGTTACTGTCTTACTGTTACAGCGTGACTTGGCTATATAAGCCCTCTCTGTACAACATGCAGTGCAAGGTCATGTAAACATCTAAATTTCAAAAGGAAACAAAAGCAGGTAATGTGAATTGTACAATAAGGACACCACAAATTATTGTGCAATCAACCTTTTCAAATTAAGTTAAAAATTTTCAACATTTTATATCTCAGGGATGGAGTAAGTTATGAAAATGGGAGTTGAATGAATGAAATTCATTTTCCAACCTCTAAAATATAAATTCTTTTGAGTCTAGACTTGCGCTCAACTTTAAGATGTCACACTGCCTCAGTGCTTTTGTGACAGTTACACTGAGCATCTTCAAGAGCAGTGCCCATGCAGTATGACTTTCACATATCATGAATGAAAGGGCATTCACGAGTGGTAAATACTTTGACTCGTGGAATAAAATTTAGGAATTCTTTGCCAATCTGGCCAGGCCTGACTTATGGTAGACCAGACTGTTCAATCTGCAGAACTACAGTATGACAGGTTAATTGAAGATAACCTTTAGCCTTGAAGAGTTTCTATAATTAAGATACATACAGAGATGTTTCTTCTTTAAAAGTGAAGCAAATTATAAGAAACTTCATATTTCCTAAACGTAAGCTAAGAACTAAGAAAGAGACCAGTGTTTTAGAAGTGTGACCATTTTTACAGTGCCTTTAGTTTCATGTACTTTGTGCATTGACAGAATGATGAACAGAGTTTGCACACCATGTAGTTCTTAATGACAAAGCAAGTTGGGTCATTTTATATGAAATCAATCAATGGCTTGGCTGGTCACCTCTTACATTTGGATATTTTTAGCTCATTTTGAGCAGTATATGACTAAGGATGAATTCCCCAAATTTGACTGTTCTTGGCCATGTACTTTTCAAGTTACAGCCATTTAAAGTAGATGCCATACCCACTTTTGTGGGAAGCTGGTATAAACCTAAAACTCACTCCCTTAACCTAATTTTGGGGTTTGATTTCAGAAATGAGGTCAACATAGTGATTGCACATAAAAGATAATGAAGCTCAAAAACTGGATTTTTCACAGTAATGACTTTGTTGGCCATTTTGGGTGGAGTCTAGCTTGAAATGTATTAAAGCTGGAGGGACCAAATTTTAAGGTAAAACAAAGGTTTTAAAAACTATAAAGGTTTTTCTCACGCACAAATACAATGGCCATATGTCTTCTACTTTGGAAGATAATTGGGGTGAAAGTTGTCATTTCACTCAATTTTTGATAAAAATGACCTTGAAACTTGGGTCAAAATGGCAGCATCACCAAGTGATTTGAAATTTGATACTTTGGCACCTTCAAGAACTATTTCTAAGCTACCCCTAGTAAAAATTCAACTATGATTCCTGACTATAACTTACAAATTAAACACCTCAAAATGAAAACCTTTTTCAATTTTTAGATGTGCATATGTACTGTACAGTATGCATGTACACTGTATTAACATACTGCACATGTATACAGGTACGAGTTTGGAGCTTTCATAGGAATTGTAACTGGCAAAAATGGATTCAGTAGAATAATTTCCCTAATTTACCCCTAAAAATACTCAGCATGCAATGTCCCAGTCACATATACTGATTAAACAGTGAAGAATTCTAGGATGTATCATATTTAAAAAGTGTGCACGTGCTGTACCAGCTCACCCTAAAAGGTAGCAGCCCTTAAAAGTGTGTCCACAGAATGTTGATGTTCTTGAGGCCGCAAAAAGTGGGCGTGACACCTGAACTTTAAAAGGTCGTAACTCAAAAAGTACACGGCCAAGAATGCTCAACTGGTCATTTCTTTCTTAGTCATATACTGCTACAAATGAGCCAAAACTTAGCCAAATCTAAGAGGTGACCTGCCAAAATACCCTGAAAATTTGTTGATTTCGTATGGAAAGACCCAATATTAGCTACATGCCCATATTTTGCAAGGGTCACTGCAATAGTAGGTGGTTTCACAGCATGTATGTACCCTTTAAAGCTACAATATATTGATCACCTCACTTCAGTGCAATATCACCAGAACAGTATGTGCACCCTTGTAGGAGACCATACACACACTTGAATGTCATGTGTTGACAAAAAAAACATGATTAAGTTATAAACTGTCAATAAAACCCACTTTGAAGGACTAAAACCAAATATAATATAGAAAATCTATAGTTTGAGCTGGAAGTTATTTTAGTAACACACACTATTCTATCTTCAAATATGAGAGCTTCAGCACAATCTGCAGACAAAAGGACACTTTACTTGCAGTATGCAGCTGTAATGATCTGTATCTTGATGGTGAACTTTATAGATGTCTTTACACGACTGACTTACAGACAGTAACCATAAAAGTAACATATTTTGATGGTTATTTGTGAAATGTAAACATTGTCAAGTTGTTTTATTGGTGTCTTTTCTATGTTGGTACTGGGACACCACCATAAACCACCACAAAAATACCAGTAACTACATGGCATCCCACAGTAGCTGACAGGCAATCAGCACCTACTCAGCTTTAAATTTTACCTTCTTATCACATATTTTGACAATGCTGGTTGAATCCAGCTTTCAGAACAAAAAAACAAATAGTAGCAAAATCAAATCTACTGACAATGGTCATACTAAGAGATTCCTTGAATAAAGTTTATATTTTCAGGATTTAATGATTTTTTACCCTTGGAGTGAGAATTAAGACCTCTCCTGGTTTATCAACATAGATACAAACAACCATGGAGCCAACAGGACAGCCAATTAAGGTTGGTGAATGGATCTATTAATTCATACTGGTGGGTAAGTTTCACACTATTTGTTTCAATCTTCCTCATACACCCTAAGTGACTCCACATCTGCGGCACAGACTAGTGAGGGTAGGAGACAAATGGCAATACCAAATATTGAAATGAAAGGAGGCAAATGGCAAATATACCCAGTAAATGTCAAATATAGCCCACAGTCAGTGAAAGCTGCAAAAGATTTAAACTGCAAACATCCATCTAGAGTAATTTATGTGGGTAAAGCTGTTTACATAGATTTTAACGTTTTTAATGGCTGAGTAAAATTTGAGCATCTGAGAACATGGAAAGCAAAATGGAAGACATTGTTAAAGGATTTCAGTGTCAGCTATTAGAGAAGTATTTTGCACTTTCAGAACATTTTGTACTGAAGAAGCAAGTTGGCAGTGCCTGGGAAAATATCTATTGTTGGACTTATTGGACTTTCAAGCTATCGTATCAAATAATTCTGAGAAGAAACCTGTGGCACGGAATTGAAGGCAAGAAACTGTGTGTTAAGCTGTGTCAAACCTTTGTTCCAAGAAAATCTGAGATTTGTTTTATCATTCACACATGAGCCTGCATGGTTACAGGCACAGGAAGACACACATTTTTTTTGTACTTAGGGAAATACAGTAATGTATATCCAAGTTGGTGAGAACCTTACATAAATTTGTAAGTTGATTAGAAACACTTTTTACAATTTTTAAGGATATAATTGTGAGTTGAAACTGAGTGGGCTTGTAAAATATATCCACAGCAATACATGCAGTAGTATACACAAATTTTTTTTTTTTTTTCCTGATTTTAGCATATGTGTGTAGTCTGTCCATGCATTCGATGCATTTCACTTGGATGAACCCTCTTTTAATATGTATTTTGTAAGTTAATGTCATTTGTCACTGCAAAAAGGTATGATATACATTGTGATACATTGAAGAAATAATTTCCAAACAGTAACAAAGACCAGATGGTCAAGAAGATTACTGTTCAAGTGTTGGTTTGAAAAGTGTTGCTACAAATACGTTGCATGCTAGGAACAACCACTGACTGAATTTTAGTTGTAATATTGACTCAACTGAAAACACCTGATTCAGTGCACTGCTAGGATTGTTAACATGAGCAATTTTAGCAGAATTCTTACATATATCAATGCTTCACAAACTGTTCACATTTACAACACACACACAAAATATGCCTCTGGTATGGCCAAGTGGATAAAATTGTTACATTCAAAGCAATAACGTTCAGCAACCACGGGGCTTGGGTTTCAATCAACTTCCAAGTCACGGGCCTGATGGAAATTTTTTCAAATCCAAGAGCAAATTGTGACAAAATGTTATTTATGAGCCTTAATGTGCTCCTCCTTAAAGAACATATTTGGTCCCTTGTAAAGGCCCTATTTTAACTACCTCAAGACCAGAATATTACATATCTACACTCTTCAACTTTGTCAAAGCAAAATCTGCCCGTTGAAAAAAGGCTCTGCTTACATTTCGGTACTCAAAGCAGCCGAAGCAGTGGATTTTGAGCTAAAATACTGCTGTGCAACAATCTCTTACTTGTAAAATCCCATGAGTATGAAAAAACAAAAAACGTAAGGTCTTGTGTTTTCTTTACTTGTCAATACAATGAAACTTTTTATTTAGTGACTGCAAATGGCAGTGTGAGTAGTTAAATGTTTAAAAACTATGCAAAAAGCTGTGATTTGCAAGCTATTTTGAAAAGAAAAGTTCTCATTACAACCAGCTTAAACAATGCCTATCAATGCACTATATAAATATGCCATGGGTACCGCAGTTGCATGGACCAAGGTACTGCACATTTAGTGGGCTCATGTTGCTGAGGCTCTTGTGCATTCAGCTGGGAATAGTGTGATTATGTAGGTTGAATACTAGATATTGTGTTAACAAGGTTTTCAGAGTTTGACCCCTGGTGACCCTGATGACCATTGACCTCCACTTAAAACAATAGGGTACTTATTCTCACCATAACACATCTACATACTAAGTATAAAGTTTATCCAAGCTTTCAATCTCAACATATCATGTTAACAGACTTTTCAGAGTCTGACCCTCCCGTGAACCCAAATGACCTTTGACCTTCACCCCAAAACAATAGGGTTTTTCCTCTTACCATATGGTATCATTTACATATTAAGTACGAAACTTATCCAAGCTTCCTACCTTAAGATATCATGTTGACAAGGATTTCAAGGTTTGACCCCCTGTGACCCTAGATGACTTTTGACCTCCACCAAAAAATTAGCATTCTTTGTCTCACGATAAGGCATCAACATACCAAGTATGAAATTTATCCAAGCTTCCTAATTTGAGATATTGTTTTTACAAGGCTTTCAGAGTTTGACTCTTGGTGGCCCTGATGATCTTTGACCGGCAAAACCGCAGCTTAACACCATGATTTTTAGGGTGTGTTCTCATGTACCCCGGGTTCAGTTGATAGGTTTGTGACAGAAGTCAAAATGTGTCGCAGGAATTTTTCTCTTGCTATCTTCAAATTGTCAGCGAAGGTAAATCATTATTTACAGGCTACAGTGGGAAATGAAAACACCATTGACTGGTAGAAATAAGGCTACACTTACTCATGTAAACTCAAGGCACAAGCCTATGCTGCTAGAATGCTGCTTTAACGGCCTCGCCTAAGAGCAATATCTGAAATATGCCCTCATCGTTTCAAACACTGTCGATGTACCCAGCTTCATCCAAATTGATCTTGGTCTTGCATTGCTCTTGCTTGTAAGCACCATCAATGCTACATACCGTAAAACATTCCTTATTCGACGGTAGTTTCTTCAAGTCCAAAGTAACTGTCTTTCAAGTTGTTTTGCGGCTCAGTTTACTTATTTGAATTCGCGGCATCAAACAAAAGGCAAAACTCAAAGGACGTCAGCCACTATGTGATACCTACTTCCAAGTTGTTAGGATTTCCACTGAAGCCTATAATTTTAAATATACCTTCCCTAGCAATTTGGAAATAACCACGAGAAAAATTTGCGTAAAAAGCCACAAATATGCCTTAGCCTATACTGTACAAAAGTGCAAGTCGAACTGGAACACTGTCATTTTCTTTCAACAAATATATCTTTTAGACAAGCTTGGGATCGAGAGGCACGGGCGGAGCCCCTCTGAAAATTTTCACCCCCTAGAAAATTAAACATTACCATTGCCTTTTAGTACAAGTTCTCAGCCTCTAAAACATATTTTGCCCGGACTGGAAATTATCTCCCCTTTTCAGTACCTCGTCCAGCTATGGAACTTCCTTAACAAGTAGGTAAAAATTTATGAAAAATCCATCTAGAATAATTTGCCTCCTCCAAGGCAAATAGTAATGAATCTCAAGTGGGTTTCTCCACGGAGCAACTAGCAGTAGTTTATTTACTGCAATGCTGATCTGTTTAGTGTGTACATCGCTGATGAGAAGTGGAGGTTACACAGTTCTGTACCTGTGCTCTATGGCTGATTACACAAACATGGTATTTAAAACCACAGAAACCTCTGTTCAGAGGTGGATCAAAATTTAAACCCTGACACCGAGTAAACCCGTGTTATCACGTTACTCGCGCTCAGGGTAACACGGTGTTACCCCGAGCGTGAGGTACGTGAGACCACACCATAAGAGTCATCACATTCTCTCCCTCTTATAGCAATTCTTATTGTCTAGAGACCAATCTCAAGAGTAGTTCATGACTGTCTCCAGCAATTTTCATCCATTCAGAATGCAGGAAATTACTAAATGCATTTATGAAGATAAAATATCAAGTGGGCTCACTGAATCCTGTTTTCCATCTTACCTTGTTAATATCTGTGAAAAGTAGTTGTAAGCATTCTCTGCTGGCATTGTTGAGAACAGATTTGAAATATCTCAGAGGTAACTCCATCCACAGAGGTTCCAAGGGTGTGAGAAAATTCAACGAAGAAACAAGATATAGAGAACTCTATGGATGAAAAGGGGGAACAAGGGTATATGAAAAATGTTTGTGAATATCAAAACTGCTGTATAAAAGCTTTCCAGTAATGAAGCCCAACATGGTGCCTTACTGGTGTAATTTAGGAATTGCTCCCCCCTGAAAATTTTCCCTCTGGGAAGAATATTTCCCACAGAAATCCTCTCTGGTGAAAAGTACCTAGAAAATGCAACTGTCCCCCTTCCCTTGTATAGCCCCTAAGAAATAATGCCCTTCAACCTGAAAATCGCCCTTACTAACTTTCACATAAACTTTGTAATGGTTTGTTCTTTACATTTTACCATTCATGTGGAAGATATCAGTTCTTTAAAAGATAACATGGAGTATAATTGACAAATACCTGTCAGCACTAATTTAACAGCTGTTGATTGTCATCAAAGTATAAGAATAGTGCATTTAATGTAGTCAGGAATGAATTCATCTCCTAAGTTAACCTCATGTGGAAGCTGTTTATTATTTCCAAAGAGGGTAGGAGAAACCTAGGTAACCATCTTGGGCCCATCTTGATGAAAGGGCCAGATGACATTGAATATGTTTCTTAATTAAGAGATTTTTGCACAAGCAGTACCCTATCTGACTAGGGCCCTTTTTTGGTTTCCCAGCAAGGGAACCTTACTGATTCACTGGATGTTTACTTTTCAAAACATTCTTGTCATGCATTTCAATGTCATTACTTACTATGGTTAATGTGCTTACTTTCTACTGAGAAGTGTTTTAACTGTTGTCATAGTTTTGAAGTTCAATACTAAAAGCCACAGCTTCTAAATGATGAGATGCATTACTACTGTTGGTTTCATCGGCCCTCCCCTCCCAGATTCGTGACTGGAGTCACCGGTTGTCAAACTTTTAAGTGACTCGAGTTGAGTCATTGACTCGGGTCGCTGCACTATTTCAATGGGGAAATTACTCCTGAATTCTCTTGAGTCACTATCATTTTGAGAAGTGACTCAAGTCATGACTCTTTACAACACTGTCACTTACCCACTTTCTAGCTGCGTCCATACGTGCCGCAAGCGAATAATTTTCAGTAATGTTTGTACTATCACTGTGTCAAAAGCCATTGCCTTATTTTACCGTAGTGCTTTGCATTATAGCAAAGATGGGAGTATATGCTCTTGTAAAGTATATACCAATAGTGATAGGAGAGGTTGGCAAAATGAATTGCATTCAAAAGTATGGCATACCAAAAGAATTCAAGTAAAATTGTACAAGAATTTTGTTACAAATTTAATTAAGATATTTTAACGTCAATTGCAAGCAACTATATGATGCCATTAATTACCCCTAGATGTACGTGAAATAGACTTTCACATTAATGAGGTCATACACCCACGGCATTCTGCTGTACACTGCAGTCCAAGGCTGCTGTATCACCAACAGCGCTAGCTCTGTGCTACATTTGTAGCACTTATGTCGGACTGAAACCTTGTGAATGTAAAGAAACCCTTTTTAGAAATTTTTCTTGGCCAAAGGTGGCTCAGATACAAAACTGGCTTACCTTTGGCAAAGTTTAAAACTGATCATACACTGAAAAATTCTCATACTTCAGTGAAACCTGTCATAACAGAGTTTTGATTTAAAATATCTCCAGGCCTATCTGAGCATCCTGATTGTTCTGCATTCTTACATGAATTAAGAGATGGTTAGTCAGTGTCACTAACTGATGTTGCACTCTGACAGTGACCCTTACACATTTTCAGAAAATGCCAAACATCTTCATTTCATGCTTTTAAACTTGGAAGGAGTTGAATACATTATGTTTATGATAAAATAACAAATGCAGAGTTCACTTTGTGACTACCAATACTACTTGAGGCCTGGTGGATACTGTTTAGAACTCCTTTGCAGAATGGTACATAGCTGTTGTAATTACCAACTCTTTGACACCTGTAACAATTCTTTATTGACAAAATGGAGACCCCACATTCAATTTTAATATATTTGGCTGAAACATTTCTACATGACAAGTTGCCAACCACGTTGACTGGAATTACTGATGACTTATCATGTTACAATGCTATATACATAAGGTCTTTATCACTTGAAATAAGATGACATGCTTCCATGTCTATAGAAGTAACTTTAGCAAAACAGTTATGCCTACATAAGCTATGCACATATTCCAACCAAAATAATATTGATGTCTGAAATCATTTGCTAAAACTGTATTTTTGGTGGAGATAGTTTTTGTAAACAAAATTCACTTCACCTGTAGCATCCTGTAATTCTTTCAAGGGGTACCATATGCCATGTGCATAGAAAAAAATATTATCTTCCATCCTTTTGCTCTCAAAAATATAAAAAGGATTCCCATCTTTACGATGCTCATAATTTTCATTGCTCTTCAAACTGTTTGCAAAATTTTGTTGCGTCCAAACATATAGCAAGAAAGAGTAAAATATTTCCTTCATTTTCTTTGTACACGGTACCCCATCCTTAAAATGGAGGATGCCAAAGCCACATACAATGCTTCAGTACAGCACAACATACCAAATAGAGCATCTACGGAATGAAAGAGTGTTTGTATGTGACATCGACATGCACAGTGTGTGCTGTATCGTACCTACTGTACATTGTTACTACATGAGTGAAATCTCAGCCCAGGAGCTGTTGCAGAAAGATGTTACTGTCATTATCACACACAGAAACAGTGTGTGTAGGTAGAGGTTTTTTTACAAGAGTTAAAGGAAAGTGATTTACAAGAAATTCGAACATATGCTTGAATTATTTAGTGCATAAGTTGCAGCAATAAACTTACATTAAATTTTTTCATGATGCACATATTATGGCACATAGCACACAAAACTGCAATAGGTATGGTAGGACTTTCAAGTTTAAAATGTGTCTGACTGAATATAGCATTAATGGCACTACAGTACAATGTCAACTTAAATATTCTCATATTCAAACTCATGCAAACAAGATTTTAAAAGAACCAATAGAGAGTGAAGTAAAGCATTGTAATATATAGTTTGTTGTCCACATTTGGCCCTTTCAGCCATAGAGAAGAGGGGCCAATGGGTTGAGTGATGAATTGTACGTGTACACAATGCACTGAAGTCAGAAGTTGCAAAGTTACGGTCAGGTACCCAGGTACCCAAGGGTAATATGTTTTGGGTACCAGGTTGCAAATTTTCTACCCGGTGAAAACACTATAATACACACTTTTTTCATATTCACAAGTACTTGATTTTCTTCAAATTTTACAAATGATTTGAGTAATTACATTCTATGATTTTCTGAAAAATTTTGCAGCCCACTGAACAGTTTCCCTGACATACATTTTGCTATCAGTTTGCTTCTTGCTCACCACTGATGTACAACCTCAGTACAACACTTAAAACATACAACGCACCACACACAAGACGTTTTACTTACCTCAGTCACCAGACAATGTCGAACAACTGCAAATTTATTTGCAACATCTGGATCTAAACAAAACAGAAAACAAACACTAAAGTAGCTTAAAAACCTTTCACACAAAAGGAAGAAATAGAAAACCAATATATACAAGATCCACACATGCTTCTTCCTTACTAAATAATATTTACAAGATCTGTAGCTTGACAATTGGTTACCTCAAATCATTTTTGACCTCCACCGAAAGCAGTAGAGACCATGTGCTCAATAAGGGGTACTCATGCCAAGTATGAGATCCTGAAAGGTTACCCTTCTTGAGATGTGGTGTTTACATGGCAAGTGTCACATATCTATACATATACACATGCCATCCTGATAGCACAGATTCCTTTTGCCTTGGGCAAGGAATCAAAAGGTAGATATGCTCTCTGTGGTGTTCAGTTATTGACCTGTGGTGACCTCAGATGGCCTATGACCTCGACCAAAAATGAGAGAATCCAAATATTGTGCTTTATATATAAATGCATACATACAGCAAGTATGACATGTATCTATTCTTCCCATCTTTAGAGTTTGTGATAACAAGCTTTTTAATGTTTGACCTCATGACACTTGACCTAAATAAAAAACATAGTATTCGTTTCTTCAAAATCCAACATCCACATGTCAGGTATGAGAAGGTCAGGTTTACACTTCTTGAGATACCATGTTAACAAGCTTAAGAGTCACAAATTCAACACATGGAGAAAACACAAGATTATGGTTTCATCACCATCAAAAGTCACACTTTTAATACAATTTCCTCATTCAAATGAGAACATTGTTTTTGAACTCAAAACACAAGGTATAATTTTATGGAAACACTTTTTGTCAACTTTTAATTATGAATACTGCCATATTGGTAAATCTCTAAACTATATATAATGTCAAGTAAAATAGTTGATATCAGGCCGATCCAGGCTAATCGCCACTTAAAATACCTCTCTCCCACATTCCACTTAAGGGAATTTTCTTTGGGAATTCAAGCAGTCAGGTGTTGACAGTTTAGGCCCATTTACTCTGCGTTCCCATGCAATCAATTCTATTCGCTGTCAGATTATTTGACACCGATGGTTTCGATGAAGCCCATCTTGTGACCCTTACAGGTCATGCCCAAATGCTGAAACAGAGGTCTGGGTCCCTCTCCTTGGAAACTTTTCCCATTGGCCAGTCTGTTATAAAGCATGTGCAGGACCAAGTCCAATCAGGATCCCCCATCCCATAGTTTCCAGACAACACTGTCTAGAAACCACTTTTAGGGAACACCCTTTCTGGACAGAGTAGAACCAACATTCAGAAAGAGAGGAGCAAATTAACACGTACAGTCCCGCGGCTTTTGCCGCTGGGCTACGCCTGCTGGGCTTTCACCAGCTATTCTTTTCTTAATTGTTAGTTCTTGGACTTTGGTAACAAATTTAAAGGGAAGGAAACTTAGTTGTAGGAATAGCAACTCCTTGATGACAGTAGTGAAGGACTTTGAAGCTTAACAACATGTAACGCCGTTAGTTAAATTCGTTTGGTATTCAACGTGTAAAATTAGTCAGCATAACATGAAGTTAAATTTTTGAATCTCTTTGACCGGTCAGAGAAACTGGAAGATTTCTCTCTGACTTTGAATAAACCCTGGCAGGTAAACTGTAGACAAGTTGTTCCTGTCATCTTTTTTGGACTTTCTCCGTAATGCTTTGCTTACGATCCCCGACCTAAGCCTTCGCAAGGAGCGATTGGCCCAGCTATATAACATGGTGGAGGTAGCCAGCTTTAACTTAAAAACTTGAATTTCATCACGGCAATGATTCCCCTACTCTGGCCAGGACATGTCTGTTTTCACATGAAAACTCGGTTTCAGTCACTGTAACTACTTCCGCTGATCTAACTAATATATCAACGGAACTTTGAAGTCAAGTTGTTCCCATCCCTGAAACTGCAATGATTTTATGAGTGTTCCCTATACCTGTACTTCAGCTTGGACCTGACCAATTTGTTCCCACTACTGCGACGATTTCCCTAACATGTCAGCTTTGACTTGGACACCTTTGTTTCCGAGCTTGAAACTGACAACAGCAACGATTTCTTTGGTCTGTCTCAAATATTTGCTTGGACCGGCCTCCCTTTTTCTGCTTGGACCCGCCTGGACCTTTCAGCTTCTATGGCCTAAGGTTGCCCTTCACATCCAGCGACAACTACCGGCTTGACGATATGCCTATTTTTTTTGGTGGATGCCTTCAGTTAATTACAACAGTGCTCGCCGATGGACTACCGTTCGCCGACCAGAAAATTTAGCCGACGTTCCTCGAAGATTCGTTTTCTAGTGTCAGCCATTCAACTTTAATTTTAACAAACGCTTCCGATGCCAGCCCGAAGTACAAGACGATGGTTCCAGTAAAATTCATATTTTAAGGGTGAGTTGTGAGGCAATTCCCACAAGGGCCCCTTCCCCCGAAGCATGTTGAATAGAATATGTGTTCATGACAGTTTCATACTGTGTGAAATGTGAAATGTTTTTTTTTCCTAGCAGACCTACCTTGATGTCTTAAGCCTTAAACCTGGCGTACTGTATTTGCCTGAAAACAGTGATGTAGTGCACATGCTAATGAAGGACGTGTCATACAGCCTGATATCTGGAATTGTATACATGTGTTTTTAATCCTATTGTACATAGTGTTTTATTTATGCTGTACGCCCATAGTAGTACAACACTAAACAGAGTCACCTCAATTATGCAGAGTTCATGCTGTACATTCCATTCCGTAGGTGTGATCAAAGGTGTGTCAGTTTTGAACCAATAAGAAAGTTTGTTTCCCTTGACATACTCGAAGTGAATACATTATTACGTCAAGGCAGGAGCAATAACACCATGTGAATCAATTGTGATGTGAACTGAAAGTTAATATCTAGACCCAGTGATGTTCGTAATTTTTTTCGTTTGTGGCAAGAGTAGCCAATATTTATAGAGGAAGTCCTTACGCTTTTGTGGTCTTTTATGCTTTCTTGGGAATTAGCCAGCCCAAGTTAAGTTTCAGGAGCTGTCCTTGACAAATTTTCACCAGATTTGCTCTCGGTAATTACTTTTATTCCTAGCTCAGAATGCAGGTACGAGTTAGCATATATTTGGTTAAGTTTTAATGTTTGTCCAGTCCGTATGTTAGTAGGGGGCGCAACCAAAATTTTTTTTGTTTGAGTGAAGTGAATTTCGTAGTGGACCAAGGGATTTTCAATGTGTTCGCCACTGCAAGGGTTTGCGTCATCGTTCTATGTAATATTTCTGGGTCTAGGGTCTAAGTAAAACGAAATGGGACATTTGTATATGAAAAAAGAAGAGATAGAATTACTTCGAATTTCATATGTATTTGTTGATGTAATTTAATGAATGAATGAAACTTAAGCAGTAAACTTTGAGAATGGGTGAATGTGACTCCACACACTGCCAAAATTTATAGTGAACTCGTACAAAATGGTTCTTCCAGAGAAAAGTGAATATTCAAGTCAAAGCTAATTTATAACCATCACTTTTGAAGGCAACCTTTCCGCTATTCTGATACGAACGGTATTTTAGAATGTTTGCTCGATTCCGTGTTTCGATTACAGGCAGCCCTCGGCACGACGATTATTCAGTGGTGCATAATATTAAACTAAGACGGACATCGAAAGTTTTCCACGTGTATGTCGTGATTTCATATTCTTTGTATATATTCATTGTATATAACCACTGCATTACTTATGACGTTATTTTTTTTTGTCTTCTTGCCTTAAAGTTTTGAACCGTTATCACTGCGTACAATATGAAACGATTTGAGTGCTACACCTTTCGAAAAGGTCACAGTGTTCTATTTGAAGTGATTTGTATTGAATGATGACGCTTACATCTCGTACCACATAATCAGTGTGTTAGTGTGTTACTGAGAAATTATTGAGTTATTACGAGAGGTCAGCAAACTTTTGTCAGTGAACAGGTTAACTTTTGCTGAACTTGAATTGAGGAATGTACGCAGTTTTTTTAAGTCATTATAGTGAACTTTGTGTAAGAATGCTAGAGTAGGGTATACACTCTCTTGCAATAAATATTACACTGTGAATTTTTGAAACACAAAATGTTGAGCAAAACTGAAATGTGTTTGTAATAAAATTAGTGAAGGTCATGAATTGCTATCAAAGTTTTTTGCAGTAAACTGTATTCGGTGCAGCTTATAATTAGTAGGAGGAATTCTCTGGACTGTGTTCCTTCCAGATATTTTAATTCCGGGTGTATAATCCTACAAAAGTTGTTCGGACGCATAATTCTGTAATGACATGATCGTAAGTAAGTTTCTTTATTTACTTTGCATTTACTTCCTCGTATTCAAACCATGTATTCAATGATTTTACTTACCTTTATCACTTCGACCGAGATTTTTTCTTGCTTCTTTCGGGTTTTTCCCCACAGGTCTTTGACCTTGTCCAAACCCCATCCACCCTTATTTTGCCTCACAACACCCTATCGTATTGTTTTAATGCATGAAATTTGACATGTTACTATGATCATGATGAAATGTTACATAATTAACATTGTTTCCACATTTGCATATTTTGAGAGGAAAATTTTTCAAACTACGTTTTCAAAATTTTAAAAGGAGAAGGGGGATGTCAAGTAAAATAGTTGATATCAGGCCGATCCAGGCTAATCGCCACTTAAAATACCTCTCTCCGACATTCCACTTAAGGGAATTTTCTTTGGGAATTCAAGCAGTCAGGTGTTGACAGTTTAGGCCCATTTACTCTGCGTTCCCATGCAATCAATTCTATTCGCTGTCAGATTATTTGACACCGATGGTTTCGATGAAGCCCATCTTGTGACCCTTACAGGTCATGCCCAAATGCTGAAACAGAGGTCGCTTGTCTGGGTCCCTCTCCTTGGAAACTTTTCCCATTGGCCAGTCTGTTAAGCATGTGCAGGACCAAGTCCAATCAGGATCCCCCATCCCATAGTTTCCAGACAACACTGTCTAGAAACCACTTTTAGGGAACACTCTTTCTGGACAGAGTAGAACCAACATTCAGAAAGAGAGGAGCAAATTAACACGTACAGTCCTGCGGCTTTTGCCGCTGGGCTACGCCTGCTGGGCTTTCACCAGCTATTCTTTTCTTAATTGTTAGTTCTTGGACTTTGGTAACAAATTTAAAGGGAAGGAAACTTAGTTGTAGGAATAGCAACTCCTTGATGACAGTAGTGAAGGACTTTGAAGCTTAACAACATGTAACGCCGTTAGTTAAATTCGTTTGGTATTCAACGTGTAAAATTAGTCAGCATAACATGGAGTTAAATTTTTGAATCTCTTTGACCGGTCAGAGAAACTGGAAGATTTCTCTCTGACTTTGAATAAACCCTGGCAGGTAAACTGTAGACAAGTTGTTCCTGTCATCTTTTTTGGACTTTCTCCGTAATGCTTTGCTTACCATCCCCGACCTAAGCCTTCGCAAGGAGCGATTGGCCCAGCTATATAACAATAACAAGAAATATGACAGCTATAAATTCAGGAGTCCCTTTATATCAAACAGGTCAATCTGTGTTTATGAACATTTCAGTTAAAAGCAGATAGTTGTGGCTTCTGTAGAAGGTTCTACAAACATACAACACTAAATTAGATTCAACATCACAACAGTGATAAGACAGTCCTATTTGATTGGTTGATTGGAAACTGACTGTAATGCTTCTGTTATCTTATGGGTAATTAAATCTAAAAATAAAGACCTACCAGAAACTTCTGTGCAAACAACAAAGGGTTTCAAACTGGATGGCATTATGGCTTTAAAGAGGTCCATCACAAAAATATAGGTTTTATGAAGAGGATATTAATGAATACATATGAGTAAACAGGATTCTGGTGGAAAATATGAATTAAATATAGGAATGTCACACACTGTCCTTATAAAATCACTTTCAAATTGCTACTTAGAAGTTCGTCAAGCAGCCAAGTACTGTATCTTAGAAAAACTGTACTGTTCATTAGTTATAAACAAATAACAGAATGATATTAACAGTATCATAACTAGGCTCAAGTGGTCCAACATTTTTAAGGGAGTATGATGCTGCTATCACTACAGGATCCAGGTCAACACCAAAGTACTAGGGCTGTGCATTTCCGGTTAATTCACTATCCGTTTAACCGTTTTTATTAACCGAACGGTTAACGGTTACAAAAAATTAAAAAAAATCAAGGTATATAAACAAAATAAACATTTCGGAAGAGCGCCACCACATTAAAGACCAAAGTTTCTATACTTAAAATGGCGCCGGTAGTGATGATCATCGAAGTAGCATGCAAGTTAAAACGTTTGCATTACTTGCGATGTTTTGGCAAGCAGTCCGTACGCATGTGCGAATCACGCATTTATTCAAACTTTTCACAAACATGCATACTTTTTGTTATGCCACTGATTACCGTTTTCGAGATTTTTGCGGTCTAACATAGCACCGTAAGATGAAAAGCCTATGGATATCACTGGCATTATCGCAGTTCAAGACACACTTCTCTGGCTACAGCGACACAGTATCACACACGCCTAGAGCAGTGTCGAGTACAGACGTACCACATACAGTGTAGTACTATAGTGTGCCTTGTGACCTTGCTGCAATTCATACGTACTATATGTGTGTCTGCTAAGAATTCCAGCACCGTTATGTCGTAATGGTGTGAAAATTTTTACCCATATGTATTACTGCAGCATGCTCCGTAAAATATTGGAACGTTGAATTTTAACTTGCCTTACACTGCATGCCTTTTTACCTAATACCTACTGAAAATACTAGTTTCTTCGTAATTATGAACGACGAAACTTTTCGATAACGGCAGCTACCCTCATACTTCATGTTATAAGGGGACTCGGGCACAGATGTCTAGTACGCAATACTGTACTGTACAATGTTCGTACGGTATATACACGTATGTCATGAACGATTGTTCATGCAACGTGCGAAGCAGCGAAGCACATGGCTGGCCGGCCAGCCCGGTTCATTCAGCAAGCTCAATCAGCTCTGCTAATTACAAATACTATATTGTATTGTACACTTTACGTACGTACCGTGCGCCGGTTTGTTCACCAAGTCCAACGAACTGTGCTAATTATTTTCGAAATTTATATGATTATTCATGAAGTCCACCATTGGAATGCTCCATATTTATAATTTGGGTTTAATAAATAAAATGGCCGAAAGAATTTCACTCGTCTTTGCGAATTTTGGGGGTTGAAACTTTTCCAGGAATTATACTAACGTCGAAAAAATTATAAAAAATGTTTAATCGTCTTTTGTTAAAATTATTAAGTCAGCTTAAATGGGGATGCTAACGTAGTTACAAACATTTTAGTTGCACCTACAAGGCTTGCAAGCCAGGGTTGCATAAGCCCAGAGCTACATAGCTTGGTCACTTTTTTGTGCAGATTGCATATGTTTTGAGACTAATGAACTGTAAACATGTAACCTTGGAAGTTACGCCCAGGAAAATTCCCGAAGTGCATTTATCTTGAACGATATTAAGCATACATTTTTCTGCCTTCTAGAGGTAATTTTTTTAGTCTTATCTATCAAGTTTACTGTGTTCCACACTCTAAAAGGTATGGTGGATTGTTGTAGCGTGTACTGAATAGTTTAATCCCTGCACCTTTGCTAATTTTAATCCTTTTAAAAAGTTGCGTGAAAGAGTCTATTGTCACATTATTTCAGCAAACCACTCCCAGATCATGGGGCGAATGGATCGATATACCAGTCAAAGCAACGCAATGTAGACTGTGTAACTGACATTATAAAGGTCTTTTTTTAAACCTTTTGTAATTTTTCATCCAAAGTTTACCCATTGTTACGTGGTTTTGGGCAAGCAACTTCTGCGGTTTACTGCATAAACGAGTTTAGGTATAATGGTGAACTGCGGCCACAGATTTATTAGGATGCAAAAACGGTTAAACGAAACAACAATTGGCGGTCGTTTAAACGATCTATCAGTCGGTTAACTGGTTAACCGTCTAACGGTCGCAGCCCTACTAAGTACTTTGATCGAATGCCAAAGGAAAAACCCTGGTGTATTTGCTACTTTTGACCCAGAATAAAGTGTCCTTAAATGTCATGAAATGCATGCCAAAATGGCAGCAAAAGGCACAATTATAAAAGTTGTGAACACAGAATGCAAATATCAGATCATTATTTTTGTAATGGAAGGATGTTTAAAGGGGACAAAGAACTGTTACTTAGTTTATGACCATAAGCAGTCAGAAATTTTGAAACTTTTAGATACTTATATAGCAGAAAATGAGCTGTAACACATAAATTTGTGATCAGATTTATACTGTTTTGCTAAATCAATCTTGATACGTATCGGGATTAGAGTAAGATGTTAAGACTAAACAGGCATGTCATTGATAAATTTCTTCACACTTAAAAATATGTGTATAATTTGGCAAGTAAGTATGACCCTCATGTCAAGATACATAAGTGTCTGAGTATTATACAACAGTATGTTGAGATGAGTAATCATGCGATAAACCAACTATCTGTGCATGTAAAGCAAAGCAGAGGTTATTGAAGGTAGGCCATGCATAATCATAGGGGCTGCCCTCATTCAACTCTCTACAACACCACACAATAACCCCAAGTCAGATAATGAGAAAAATACATGGAGTGTATTATAAAGAGCAATTCAGTAGTGTATCACGCATGGTCACTGAAAATAGGTGCAGTTAAAATTACGAAAAGATATTAAACATATATAATTACTGTTTAATAGTAGAATGGTATAGGGCCATCTTATTCAAACTGAGAAATGTGACTCCTTGTAAGTTTGCTTAAGTGTTTTGTAAGGTCTCCACAACATTGGAAGGAAGAAAATGTTTTAATGCAACTAGCAAGTAGGAAAGGAGTAGCAAAATTGAACATTTAACCGCAAAAATTTGCGATCGTTTAGTGATAATCGCGATTACCCTATCACAACAGAAACACTCAGTGTGATTTGATTGACGTGATAAATAGGCCTAGGCTATTCAAAATGAAAGGGTAATACCCCAAACACGATTCCCGTAAAAGCTTGTTTTTAGTCGAAACAGTAATCACAACATGCTAACATACTGTACTACATACTTCGTAGGGGCCAATATTATGCACTCTGCATTTACAGAGTATTCAGATGGATAGAAAACAAACAAAATACAGGTTTTACAATTAATCGCTTAGTAGCTTGTACTAAATGTTTATTCCACATGCGATCGTTTAGCGATTAAATGCTACATGGTCACAGCCTATGATACCTCCTTGTTTAAATAGTGTTACAAATTAGCCACCCAATTAGTCACCAAAATGACTAACATTGAACTTGGGTTCACCAACTGAGGCAAAAATTGTTGAATACTACTGGTGTTATGTAAAGAGCACATCAAACACTTGTTTGATTACAAAGGCCACCCACATGTCAGCCTCTCACCACCATCCTCTTGTAAACCAGCTTTTTTAAAGGTCCATGCAACAGATGAACGGCAACATTATACATGTGCAACAATCTTTTCAAGTCAGGATAAAGAATACATTAACTTTTCCAACAGATTTTTGATAAGTTATAACTGTAATTCAAAATTCCACTAACCTGAACTAGGTGATGATAACCTCAAATGGTGACAATCATTCCATAATGTTTCTTCCTCTGTCAACTTCTTCATCAAAACATCTTTTGTTTGATAACAAAATGACTCAATTAATCCAGGAAGAAAGTTTTCTAACAGATAAAACCAGTTCCACTTGTTCTTCTGCAAATAAAAAATTGTGATGATGAAGACTTACTTTCCATTTTCATACAGGTACCCTGGGGCTGGATTCACTAATATTTGCATAAGTTCTTGCTAAGTCAAAATACGAACTGCATAAGAACTTTCTTAAGTAGTATTTATACAAAGAACTTACGCAGTTCATAAAGATATGCTGTGTAACTGCATTAAATACACACGAACCAATCATGTGTGTGGTTTCATCTTGTCTTGTTACATTCTAAACCAATCAAACTGACTCTTATTGTTAACATGACCAGGCTTCAAAGTGGTCCATCACAGAAATATAGGAGGTTTTACAGGAAGGATACTGATGAATATATTGGGGTTTTATAGGATTTTATAGGAGTAAATATAGGAATGTCATACACTAGCAGTTCTAATTATCTTCAAAATTCCTGAAAGTTGTGGATGGGGAAAACACAGTACCTTAGGAAACTAATAAACTATACTGTTTAAATGATACAAATGCGATTAAAAGTATCACAAGTGCGGGCCATGTGGCAGAACAGTGTGGTTCTACCATCAACATGGAATTAAGAAAACCACCTAAATATTTTGGTGGAAGGGAAAGGGCAAATCTCTGACTGTGGTGTATTTGCATATTTTGACCCTGGAATAAAGTATCCATAAATGTTATTATTTGTGCATACCAAAAAGGCACCAAAATTTGCAATATTTGAAGTTGAGAACACAGAATGTGACCATGATGGTGCTTTGAATGGATGGGTAGTTAATGTGGACAATGAACTGTTGCTAATGTCCTAGAGTACACAGACAGAATCACCTCAGCTCCAATAATAATGGGGTTGAGGTGAGGAAATTTTGAAATTTTTTGCTGCTTAAATAACAGGAAATGGTCTACTAATACATTTTGCTATAAACTATACAGTGTATTGCTAATCAATCTTGATAAGTGTGCCATGTGGGTGATGACAATAAGATCATAGGCCTATGACAACTGTATGGTTGCTATGAATACCTTTAAACTCACTTCCCAGTGTCATAGCCAAAACTGTCTCATGGGGGCCATGTTGTTTATTCTGTGACTGCCAGCATGGGGAAGGGGTCTAGGGGGCTATACCCTCCCCTTTGAAAATTTTTTGAATGATTGGGTGACTTACATGCAATCTGGTGTTACATATGTTATCTTTTTGAAGTACAATGTATTTTCAAAAAGTTTACATATTTTAGGTTACTAAATTAAAGAAAAAATCAGCATTAGCAAAGGAGAGAGGGCATTGGTCCAATGGTCCCTCCTCCCTAAACATGCCACTGCTCACTGTGAATCTGTTCAACTTGGCAGAACAGTGTAGTCCACATATGTCAAGATGCCTACAGTGTGCAAAACTGTCTATGCATTAACATACTTAACATCTAAAATCTCACTTGAGGAAGTTACATGACAAAATTAGGGAAAGGGCAATTTGCCAAGTGGCCTCACTTGCCACCAATGATGGGCACTGCAGGACCAGATCCCATAAATGGATTAGATTTCCACTTTGGTCTGCTGGATAAATTGATGTGGCATCCAGAGACCTGCCATAGAGCTTCTTGTGGAGTTTAGGGAAAACCTCCTTAGAGATCTGCACATTGTAAACTTGTCATCATTACAGTGAAAATTCTTAATTTTTTTCAAAGCACTAAAGCTCTTTTTCTTTACGGGAGAATTGTAATTGTACAACACTTTGAACAATCAACTGATTTAATGGCTAACTCAGTTTGAGGAAAAATTGTAGATAGCAGGGAAAATACTGGTATTTTAAACCATTTTACTACAATTTTTTTAATTACAGAATTAGTTATATCACAGACCAGCTACCTGCATATGCATGCAAAGCATAGGTAAGGGTTTTAAAATGTGGAGGACAGCATGACTACAGGGGATGCCAGGCAAAGGACTCTAATCCACCCCCTTGACAATACCACTACAATTCCCTCAAAGAGATGAAATCACAGAGTGTGAGAGTGGAACATTTATGGGTGGTGAAATTAGTGTTTATTAGTGCCCTATGCAGTTTCATATGAGAATATTTCTGAATCATAACTGGTCTTTGTGTACCTGCATCTAATTAAGATGGCATCTATACACTGTTACCTGTCCGACTAAACCACTCTGAGTCTACGACAGCTATCTTGGAAAAAGAATACATCTGAAAATTTCACTCCAAAACACCATATAAAAGAAAGGTTTTTTGGCAAGATAAGAAAAATGTAGGAGAATATAGGAAAACAAGCCCCAAAACACAAATATAGGAAATAAAGGATTTTCGGGAATTTATAGGAAATTATAGGAAATATAGGATCACTTTGATGCCTGCATGACACGTACAGTGTTCTGTGCTTACATGCGTGGTCCTGCCCTATGCACAACTGTTTGGAGCAGTGTGCCTCTGTTTGTGTTGCTATGGCTTTTTGTACTTAAGGCAACTCTGAAGCCTGTGTCAATTTTAGCAAAATATTTACCAATTTTTCCCTTCGTGAATACCAACTAAACCAGGTTCACTTCGTAAGTCTGACTTGCACAAATTTTTGTGCTTAAGTATTCTTTGTGAATGTGTCCCCTGATTCAAGAGCACAATGAACTTATAGGATCTATTAAAATGCAACAACATACTAGTTTGAAATATATTCCCACACTGACTCACTAAGCAAATTTGCATACATGAAAATTATAGTTACTAGCAGATAAGGATTTGATGAACTGTCTGACCAACAATACAATTTACAGTACATTCTTTCCAAACATAAAAAGATACACAGTACAGAAATGTCTTTTCTACATGCAATAAATTTAAAAAGAATTCCGTATCTTTCCATCCAAACTCAAATTTTGACACACTCTTCATGCTATTTTCAAATGTTATACGAGAGGGGATCTACCACCTACCAAAATATCAATGCAAGGTACAGGGGAAACTAGACATCTTTTAAATACTGACAATTAAAACCAGAAAGCCAAAAGGCTTAGTGATTCCTTACCAAGTGAATATGAATGTAGTACTATGGTTTGAAGTTGTCACAGTTCCATTATGAATTTACTGCAGCTGTGCTTCAATTTAGGTATCATAAGTTAAAATTCCATGGGTAAAGATCAAACAGATTGATTCATGTTAACATGGCCATACTGTACATCGGTTACTTACTTTAAATTTTGGACATTACTTGCTAGATAAAAGATCCAAATATATTTCATATAAACTTCACAAATCATGTTTAGGAGCTATCGGGGTACCGCCGGAGTACGATCATTATTCCAAAATGGCGGACATAGGGGGCGCAGTGTCAAAACTATTCCGGGTAGGCGCGCGAAGCGCGAATAATGCAAAATAGATGTAGCAAGGGGTAAGTATGAGTCTGCGAAGTGAATTTCACAAATCATGTTTAGGAGCTTTTCACAGATTAACTTCTGGTAACCTCAACTAACTAGCTAGGACCCACCACACATGATACCTGTTGATAATATCACTCAATATAGGGACCCATATGCAAAGTATGAGAGTAATACATGTATTCCTTTATGAGATACCTGTACAGTATATATCATTGTGCAAAGTTTTTACAGTTTGACCAATGGGCACCTCAAACAAGCTTTTAATACCTACACCAAAGACACTAGTGATTATGCAATCAACATGAGGCACCTAAATGCCAAGTACGAAATGATACACTTTTCTCCCATGAGATTATTATGTTTACAACGTTCTCACAGTTTGACCTCTAGCCACCTCAAATGACTTTTTGCCACCACTAAACTGTTGAAGATCTCTACTTAATGTAGGGTATTTTAATGCCATATATGACATGAACCAGTTAACTCGGAATTAAAATATTGTAACTTTCATCCCAATGTGGAATTAAGTGTGTTGCATATACAAGAGCCATATCCCATCTTCCATGAAATCAACCTGTTAGTAAACTACAGTACTTAATTCTATACAAACACTGAATGACAATACTGCATTAACTACACTGAATTGTTATCTGATCCAAATTTGCATACCCATGACAGGTATCAAGAACTCAGACTTTAGGCTACACAGAAACTAATAAACCTTTCACAATTTCAAGATGAATCCTTGCCAGGCTATTATGGTTAGCAAAAATTGGGGTATTGGGTTACTCAATTTCCATAGCTCAACTGGTTATCACTTCTAAAAAGTTTTTCAAAGTACTCTGATGAATGTCCTAAATAACTGGTACCTGCAAAGCCCTTCAGAGATTCAAAAGAAATAATATCAACAAATGGTCAATGATTTAAATGTTAAAATTTAACCAAATACAGCTTTTCATGTTATGCCATGCTGACAGATGTAAAATATCCTTCTTTTACAAGACGGTGGTGCAAAGGTAAACACAGCATGAAGTATTTCAGAGAACAGTTGTATCAGCATCTGTAAGTGGCACTTTCTTTTTATCTCTTGTCCACATTTTTCCTTGCAAAGAAAACTTGTAACCAAACTAAACAGGAACTGGTGATCACTTTCTCTGGAAGCAAATTAACAGCACTGAGCTTATCCAAGAGAGGTCAGTGCATTTTTGATTGCCATTTTTCCATACACAGTTCATAACCAAAAAGGTATAATGCACCCACAGCAGTACCTTTGATTAAATTGTGATAAATAAAATTAAAGCTGTAATGGTCAAACTGTCCAACATAAAGAGAGACATCATGTAAAAGTTCTTGCCATTGAAAGGTGTGGAAGGAAATGAACTACCTACAAATGATTTACACACTTTCTTTCAAAAATGTATTGGTATTTTAAATTAGATTATAAACTTCAGAGATTTGCTATGGTTTACAATTTACAACTCTTGATCTTTGGTTTAGTCCACACTGAAAATAATAGAGCATTGTTGCATGTTACTATAATGATGTAATGACAGTTGAGAGGCAACTTGAATCCCTGATAACTGCCTGTATAATGGGGAAAAAATCTTAAACATCTTCAAATGAGATCGCTTTTGAGAACAACTCGAAGTTTTGTAAAATACTTTCTGATGTTACTTTTCTCGATGCCCTGTAAGAGGTGATCGAGCGAGACAATGATTTAAAAAAAAAATTACGAATATCCCTAACCTACAAAATTTGAAAGGTTGCTACTGATGAAGCTCTGCTGTAATAATGCATGAGAGCAGAAACCGGTCTAGCTTGATCATAGGAATCCAACTAATTTTCTTAACCCCGCTAATAAAGCATTTGAAACTCCACCAGTGGTAAAAATCTATAGTGGAGTTAATTTGTCTTACAACCCTCGGCTAATTTTATAAAGCCTTTATCTCTTTCGCATGAGTCACATAGACTCGGGTGTTTCCTAAAAAATCTGCAGTTCAATGGCTGTCATCTTAAAGTCAAAAAGAACCATGAAAACTAGCACACGTGGTGTGAGATCTCCTTGCGTTGCAATCCAGCCAACCAATCAAAGTCTCGAAGATCCAAAATGCAATCAAACCGACCAATCAGCGCTGGGCATTCTCTTTCATGCCCAGAAAAGGGCTTTTGAGCTTGAAGTGTCGTAATTTGTCTGCACTCTTTGTCTCAGAAAGTACAATCTCATCACAGAGATTCCTTCTACCCCAGTCTTAAAAGACTTATTTGACAAAGAATCCCGCATATAAAAACGTATTGGTAACTGAGCGTTCAAACGCAAATGACTTAACCATCCTCTCATAGACACTACAACCTCCGAACCTCGTAGCTTACATCTCCCGTCCTACACTGGACACTTTGTCTTCCACCCCAGTCAACAAAAGACTTATGTTGAAGAAGCCAACGTACAAAAGTTATGGTAACCCTGTGATTAAATGCATTTGAAGCTATGGAGAGTGTTTAAAGATCTCATACCCGCCAAAGGAAATTTAAAGACTTGTTTAAAGTCGTCTACATGCCCACAATCTTAAAGGCAAAAAATTCCCTCAAGTTACATCTACAACCTCTCAGGCAAATAAAGGCCAAGGAGAGAGAAAATTGCGATGAGATATGGCCTACTCATTTTTAGAGGGGAAGCCTTCCTGACTCAGTATGCTCACGTTTCTAAGAGAACAAATAAAAGTTTAAGAATGTGTGTCCTCGTGCTAAAATATAAAGCAAAGGTTTTTCAAATTGTTCTGCTAAACTTGACTCAGTCAATTAAGATGACGTACAGTCATTCAAGCGGGATTTTGAACTTACTGGCAAACCACATAGCTTTTGTTGCTTATTTCTAAGTCAACTATGTTAGATCTTGAAATCAATGAAGGGGAACTTTTCCGTGGTATCCTAGACACTAATTAAATTTTTATTAAATCCACAGAAAACTACCCACTACCAAGACTTGTGTAACTTAATCGTACTGCCACCTCAACTCTCAAAGAGGAAGGCACTCTATTAACTATGGAAACAAAAGATGGATTGCCACCCCGGTTCTAAAAAAATGACCTGTATTTCACATGTTGGAACGGTGCATATAAAATGCTTGAAATAAGCGCTCGCATGTAACTTCCTAACATGAGCAGTTGACGAAACTATTTTCAAATACCCCGATAACTGCCTGTATAATGGTGAAAAAATCTTAAAGATCTTCCAATGAGATCACTTTTGAGAACAACTCAAAGTTTTGTAAAATAGTTTTTGATGTTACTTTTCTTGATGCCCTGTAAGAAGTGATCGAGAGATAATGATTTAAAAAAAAAAAATTACGCATATCCCTAACCTACAAAATTTGAAAGGTTGCTGCTGATGAAGCTCCGCTGTAATAACGCATGAGAGCAGAAACCGGTCCAGCTTGATCATAAGAATCCAACTAATTTTCTTAACCCCGCTAATAAAGCGTTTGAAACTCCACCAGTGTTAAAAATCTATAGTGGAGTTAATTTGTCTTACAACCCCCGGCAAATTTTATAAAGCCTGTATCCCTTTCGCATGAGTCACATAGACAGACTCGGGTGTTTCCTAAAAAATGTGAGGTTCGACGGCTGTCATGTGACGTCAGATGGTGGTACCACCTACCCTTCCTTTCTTGTTACTACAGGGATGTAAGTGGCCCAAGGTGATTTTGCAGGAAAATCATATGTGTCACGGCCGGGGTGCAGGGCCCGCTTAAGGGCCCTGCTGGGGTCCAGGGGCAGCGCCCCTGGAGCTCATGGGTTGGTTTACAGCTTATCATGCATCTGTAGATGGGGTCTCAGAAGACTTTCCTGTATACGACTATTATGTTCAGAGTACCTGTACTGCACGATAAACCTGCCTTGAACGAGCCACATACACACCATAGATTAAATCCGCTACAGCAGCATTGTTAACCATGGAACTGGTAAACACCCTAGGATACTGACACTGTGTTAAGTGTTACACCATTTTCTGAAATAGGCCTAGGCTATAGGCTAGGCTACCAGATGAGAAGATAGCATCATTTCATGGAGTCAAAAATGTAGCATTCGATTGCTTCACATTTTCTAATTTTGCAACACTCATGTGTCTCACTCTCAGACATACTCTCTTGACTCACACGCTCCACTACTAACGTTACCGTAAACTAAGTGATAAGTTTGTTGGAACTTGCAAATGATAGCCTAACCTTACATCAAAGTTAGCTTGTCCTGCTATGTTTGTATGTAGCCGAAAGAAAATACCCCTCACCGTCCTTTACTCCCAACCACTGCCACTTGAATTTATTCATCCAATCAACGTCTTTCAAATCCACATTTCTTTGAACTTCCACCTTTTCTTTATAAATAAAGTCTTCCATTGCCGAGAACAGTAAATCCCCACGAGCATCCACGAATGTATTGCGTTATATTACATACAGTTAATTTGCAATGTGTGCATACCATATACATATAGGCTAATGACCTCTGAATATGTACGTACCTAGCCAACGTTAGGCTAGGCTTTTTTTACTATATCACAAGGCTGTTATGTGCAACTGCTTACGTGCACTGTCTGTTTAGGATCTGCGTCAGGGTTACCAGTGACAAGTGACAAAAAACGCTAGATCTGTCAATAAAAAATGCCAGAAAACGCTAAATCGGAAGTTTTCGCTTACTATATGTATGTTTTGCAACCACTGGTTACAGTTTAATGATCATTTTTAATAACTATCTACAATGCTTCATCATAATCAGGAATTAATACGCGTTATCGTGGAAATAATTAAAGAACTTCCAACTGCCAAAAAGACATTCAGAGTCTAGTTGCCAACTTGGTCACACAAAAGTCTGTGCAAGGCATTGAGCCGATATCATATCCTGGCTCTATGGTGCAAGGCCGTGTTACAATATCACGCCATATACAGCTACAGTATACGTATACGCGGTTTCATTACCTACAGACAGCCCACGAACCCACCTTAGTGCAGATGTGTGCGTGCAGTGCAGCTTGTCAGTTGTATACAGTAGTTATTCGTAATATAGGCCTACAGTTTACGCAATATTATAAAAGCCGCAAGGAAACATAAAAATGATTTCACTTGGTTCAAAAGTGGTAATTTGGTCTCGAAAGTCCTATGAAACAACTATTTTACTTTTAAATGATTAATTTTGGGCAAAAAACGCTAGATTCCACCAAATTTGAAAAAACGTACGCTAGAACGCTAAAAAGGTGAAAAAACACTAAATCTAGTGTAAAAACGCTAACGCTGGTAACCCTGATCTGCGTACATAGAAAACCCACAAGCTGTGCATGCAGTACATACAGATTGCGGACATAATCTTCACACAAACTCAAAAGCTTCTGTAGTGACGCATCAATGGCACAGTATGATCATACAGTTTGCATGTGGTTGCATAACGCTGGGCTTTGTTGTGTACACATTGCATGGGAAAAGATCGGAAATGTGACGTTTTTGTAGTACACACTCTCAACAAAATATGAGCAATTACAGTACCCCCTATCCAAAGAATATACAACAACACTACTGAGCATGATCGATCTCTGTTCAGGCATAGACCAACGGTGCCGCCCATGTGCATGGCTATGTTTACACATTATGTCCTGCTCTATGGTTGCTCCCGGCCCAGGCTCTGAATTTGTCCGCGACAATGCATTTGGCTCAAGTTGCAGGCGGCGGAGAACTCAATTTCGGTTTAGCGAGGTGCATGTCAACAGGGTGGTCATATACTGTACAATCGGCTCTGAATATGATCGCGTTAATGAAGAGACTTTCTGGAACTAGAATTTCCAGACATAGTCAGAAGTAAGTAATCAGTACAAACAGTTCTTTCTTTTTCTAGCGGCAGACTAACAGTCCTTTGCCGGAGATTTTTTAGGACTATGCCAACATTTTTTTCCGACCGCTGAGTTACAGGCCGTTGCTGGAGGTTTTTGCCGGAAATCCAGCAATTACCGGAAGTCTTACATCCCTGTTACTATAATGATGTAATGACAGTTGAGAGGCAACTTGAATCCAGAGTGCATGTCTGTTAATATACACATAGTTGAAAAAGGCTGGGGGGGGGATTTACATGATTTTACTTAAGAAGTAGGACTCTTGGCCAGGAGTCGAATAACAACTCTACTTTCCTTTGAATTACAACTCCTGGGCAATTTTCAATACTACCCAAAATATGCACAAAATTCATAACTTTGAAGTTAACATTTGTGTAATTCTGCACATTTTAATGAAGTATTATATTGCCAGATGGCTCTTTTGATCTTCCCCTCTGTATCAGCAAGTTTACCCTTCAGTTGGCCACTACAATTCTCCGACATTGTTGGTTAGGAACCTTACCCAGTGAGAAGCCTGTAATGTAAGCCTACTGGTGTATATACTCACTGGTAGGCTAGTAGTGGACAGTTTATAGATGCTGAGATATATGCTCCTGCAACAATTACCACATCATTGTAAGAGTTGTAACTACTTCAGAGTTGTGACTATTAGGGCCTTGGGTACCCTGACTCTAAAAATATTAGAACCACCCAAACCTAGTTCAATTTTTCTTTCTTTTTTTTGGGGGGGGGGGGAGGACTATTTGCATGCAATCTTGAGCATACTGAAAGGCATTTGAAGAGGGGCACTAGCTGTCCCCACAATGCATTCCCCTAGTTTATGGGCTTTCTGCGTGGATAAAAAGGCTTGTTCAGCAAACTCTTTGTAGTGATGAGCAGGCAATTTTCTCATTCTTCAAGTCATCAGTTTCTCATTGTTCGAGTCAGGTCTTTGTCCACCTCAAGTTTCTGTTTGGTACAATTCACTCTCACTAATGAGACTGAGACACTGAATGACAATCAGCATTTCTATAATGGTTTCTTGATGTCTGCCTCATTATTTTCTGAATTCTGAACTCACACTTCCGGGTAAACTAATGTTCAACAATCATTGCTGCACAGTATAAGTGATGATAAGAGTAACTCTTTTGGGAACAGCACTTTACAACAGGGAAAAGTCACAAAGTAATTTACAAAGGTATGCACCCTAAATGTCCTCAAGCTCCCAGGAATTATACAACCTGTCAGGCACTGATGTGTTCATTCACTGCATTATTTAGTAACTCCTGTTTCAATCTCTTATCCTGGGCAGCCAGACAATAGATGACTTTAGAGCTAGATGAGGTTTTACAGCTCAGTTTCTAACCAATTGGTTTAAATCAGGCCGGCCACAGCCTTTTTTCCAGTTGTGGCTCACTGGCTTGTTTTCCCTACTCCATTGCTTGTGCTGAGCACCAAGCACAATGGCAGTAGGTTCCATTTTTAGTCTTTGGTATCACCTGGCCAGGAGTTGAACCCCAGACCTTCCGGGTGCAAGGTGGTTGCTCTAACCACTTGACCATGCAGTTGGTTGACAATAGATGACAGGTACCATTTCCAATCTCTGGTATAATACTGACAAGGTCTGATCCATAAACTCCTAGTGAATGGTCTACCACCCAACCATTCTGTTAGAGCTGTATTTGTAAATAACTTATTATCACCATGATTTAACCCTGTATACAGGCCTTGTTCAAATTTAGTGAGTCTAGTACATACATGTATTATTCATGTAAAGCTAAAAGACAACCACTGATAAGAATACTAGTATTTCAAAAATACTAGCTTCATGAGCTTCATACACTCTAGCTTTACCAGCTTCACACACACTAGCTTTCACAGTAACAGTCAAATGGGAACAAACTGATGCACTTCTGTATGTCAGCTTAAGATGGAATTCTCACAAGAGTTGTCTTTTAATCCATTAAGAGAAACTCACCAGTTATAAACCTTTATACTTTGCAATAAAATTCAACCAGTAGGATAATGTAACCCAAAAGCTAAATGTTTTGTTTCTGCTGAGCACCTCTTTTAACTGCTCAGGCTACAGTTTATCTTCTTTAGGGTATCGATAGTAATTATACTCACTTGTGATGCTGGGGTCTCAAGGACAATGTCAGAGGTAAGTTTCTTTGGATCTCCATCTGATAACATCCCAGGAGTGGCACCAAATGGGGGTGGTATAGCATCTGGGAGAACACCCCTCCTCTGGTAATCTGATGGACCAGTCACATCAGAGTTGTTAGAATCTTTCCTGTGCTTCAGTACACCTGCCACATAAAAGTCACATCATACTGCACTTGGGACTTTGAAAAATTAACATTATTCCATTCAATCATAATGAAAGATCATGAATGTGTGTGGGGTGGGGGTGGGGGAAGGAGGAGGAAGAATATGTAGCTTCAAATTTAACTAGACTTTGCCTCCATGGAAAACAATTAAACTTTTTTTATATAATTAAAACCTCCAGCATGCAAATGACTTAAGTGATTCTCCTCTGAAGGTTGAACAGAATGCAACACCGCAGTAAACTTTAACGACAAGTATGTGTACAACTACTGTAAATACCTGTTAACAGAATTTTGGTTTCAAAGTTTAACAAGTATTGCACTGAAAGGTGTTGTACATGACCTAAGAGTCATGCTCTTAGGTTTGCATATTAAACAGGTTTAAAGCGGGGCAATTCAGAAAAATTATCTTCTATGTCCATTGACACAATGTTATGAACAAAATGTAATTAACCAACAATCCTTAGATCACTAGTCCAACACTATAGCCACTAGCCCACTTTAGTCTCAAAATGTCAATATGGAACAGTACTTGTGAAAAATATTTACATTACGTATTTACAAATTGTAAACTATTCTGCCTACAGTATATTTATGTTGCTGAAGTGCACTACAGTACAACAAAATAACTAGGCACAGAGCTACCTTTCAAATGACCTTTGCCCTTCACAGGAAGCTTGAATGCTAGAGTTGTATCCCATGATGCTTGATAGCAGAGAGACTTGTAAAAATCATTCAGGCCAGCCAAATTCTTGGCAATGGAGAGAAGATGCTTGATTTCCTGCTCAGTTAACTGAAAACGAGCTGAAAAAATTAATGAAAATGACACATATTTGATGTCTAATCAAATAGAATAGTAAGCATGAATTTGTTGTAATGATTGTAACTATGGGAATTAACTGACTTCTAAACAGACAAAACATTCAATGATCGAGGAAAATAGCACTCCAGTATGCTTAAGAACCTGTAGGTTACCGAGAGAATTTAACTGGCTACCTGTTGCATGGTTTATTCTGTTCAAAATTTCACTCTATTTGTTTTAAAACTTAATCTTACTCAGCACCTGCATGAACTTCTTCAACCCTCCATACCCAGCTTCTATGATCTCCATAATTTCAACATGAACCTATTTGTGACAAGTTCTCACTATTACTGCTACTGCTTGAGCTGTAGTACCCAATACATGCAACAGCTCAGTAAATGTTTTGGAAGTACAGTACCAACCCTTCAAAGTTTATACCACTTGCTTCTGATAGAACTAAAATATGTGTATATTTCCACATTATCTGTATCATTAAAAAGACTATTTTACCCCAAAAATGCACAGAAAGAGCTGTCTTTCTGTGATAAAGTGACTGGGCTACTTGTTCTATTTTCCACACAATTATTACACAAGGATGGCACATCTGTCTCAGTTATCCTAAGATTTATACTTTCATTTTGATGAAAAATGTCATGCTTCATCATTACCTATACAACGTTTCTTGCAAAATAACTACGAGTATGTCACCTAATATTTATCTAATGCCCTTAAGGTTTTACTTCAAACACTATTTTAGTTGTGTTTTTTTTTTAAACTTTTAATAATGTCAGAACATCACATACTTTTTGTCAAATGATCAATACCTGCAAGTTGACTATTCTCATCAAATGATGTCTGTGACAGGACATCCGCTAAGCTGGCAACAGATTTAAACTTTGTAGCATGGCCATTGGCCATGGGTCCTTGGTCGCCTTTTTTGGATGCAATGTCATTAAGATGTCCCTGCAATACATCACTTAACTTTGTGATATATATTTTCCACAAGGCAGTTTTCAGGTCAAGTTCTTGTTCAAAGACCCCAACCATAAATATGTAAAAGTCCTCTTCCATGAGCTGTTTCAAAGCTACCATGAGTGTAGGTAGACTTTCTGCAAGGGTTTCAAGGTCAAGACGGCAAGTTGAGATTCCTCCTGAACTGCCCTGTAAGTGATGGCCAATCATTCTGAGAAGTTGCTGTGATCTGAGGTTTTCATAACTGGACCATACGTCTTGTGTGGGGTACAAAATGCACATACTTTGTAGGAGTTGGACTCGTTTCAAAGACATGCATGGGTCATCTGACTTAGTCCATTGCAACTGCTCCAAAAAGAATTTCTTGATCCTGCTACGAACATCCTCCCACAGGGAGTCATTTTCAATCTCCATTGTGTCACTGATAGTGTTTAAAGACAGAGAGGATGAAGCAACATTCTCCAGTTTGGGTGCCCTGATAGGGAGGGTCATGCCCTCATGGCATGAGATATAGAGTAACTGTTGGAAGACCACTGATTCTGACCCTGGGTGAGCCTCAATATGATCAGTCTGAATACAAAGAAAAATAGGAACAAACGGGCAATCCATGGAATTACATATCTCATCGCTTGCACACAAGTCATTTAATGTGATAACAGTAACAAATATCAAGTCACATCACCAATGAACCTAATACATTATGTGAAAATCATTTCTATACCTTTGGCCACCAGATGACCTTTGAACTTTCCCCCTGGGAGTATACAAGACACAACTTCCAACACTGGGACACCTCTCAACCAGGTTGGAAGAAAATTGGCCTTACCAACTCATGGGAGTGTTTGACACAAAAATGTACATTTGACATTCTGTCACATGATCTTTGATCTTGGCTGCCATGGCAACCACAAATTTGGGTAGAACTCAACATCCCTATAACATGTGTGAAGTTTCATGTCTATGCAATGTTTCACCTTGGAATTTCAGCCAAAAAACAAGTTTTACACAATTTGACCTTTGAACCCTGGCCTTTGTCCTCTGACCTTTACTTCCAGGGGTCTGTTGCACACAATTTTCCAACCTGGAGTACCTTCTTACTAAGTCTGGAGAAAATCAGACTCTGTAGCCCACTATTAACAGTATTTTGAAACAAAAGATGTACATTTAACCTTCTATCACATGACCTTTGACTTCAATTGCATGGCAACCACATATCTTGGTAGAATTTGGCATCCCTATCATACTTGTGAAGTTGCATGTCACTGCAATGTTTCCTCTTGGAACTGTAGCAAAAAAAAAAAAAAAAAATTAACACAATTTGACCTTTGCCATCATGCGTCTGACCTTTACTTCTGGGAGTCTGTGAGACACAATTTCTCTCCCTGGTGTACCTCTCCACCAAGTTTGAACAGAATTGGTCTGGTGCACTAGGAGTTTGTGAGACAAATGTTTGCTTAAAAATATACATTTTCCCTTCTGTCACCTGACCTTTGACCTCCTTTTCCATGGCAACCACATATTTTGGTAGTACTAGACATCCCTATCATATATGTGAAGTTCCATGTCAGTAAAACATTTCTTCTTCGAAATACAGTTAAAAGATGATTTTAACAAAATTTGACCTTTGCCCACTGGCCTTTGCTCCTGGTAGTCAGCATGGCACAAGGGTTCTACCTAGGGCACCTTCCCACAATGTTTGAAGAAAATCGGCTCAACCATTTAGGATATACAAAACAAAAGTAGACACACACATGCACACATATTTTATATATATATATATATATATATATATATATATATATATATATAGGTAAAAATGAAGTAGTAAATAGTGCTAAAAGTTTGTGAAAAATTCCACGACGTTTCGGGTTTAAACCCTTCATCAGGTGGCAAAAATGCAACTGATCGTTGTTTACCTACCTACTTCAGAAGTAGGTAGGTAAAAATAAAGTAGTAAATAGTGCTAAAAGTTTGTGAAAAATTCCACGACGTTTCGGGTTTAAACCCTTCATCAGGTGGCAAAAATGCAACTGATCGTTGACACGGCCAAACGTACAATTTAAAAAATACACAATAAAATTGGGCACGGTAAACCTCGGCTAGGAAAAACAGACAGTGTTAAGTGGTTACCACAAGTCAAAAAAGTGCAGGAATTGCTGCGTTATAACAGTTCAAGTCTAACGTTCAGACCATGTGGGGACAGGGTTCCAAGTTTCATGATTAGGCGGTTTTCGGCAGCTAGGCGGTCATGATCGGAACCTCGACACGAGATGGCCGCCGAAACCATCAAGTCACGGATCGAGCATGTTGACGGGGGATTGAAGTGGGTGGCTACAGGGAACCCTGGGAGGTTCTGTTTGATTGACCTCAGGTGCTCGGTGACTCGGTCAGCAAGATGACGTTTTGTTTCTCCCACGTACAGTATATTACAGCGTTTACATACGAGAACGTAAACAACATTGGCTGAAGTACAGGTAAAATGCTGATGAACGTTAAACCAATTCGATTCCTTTCTCACAACTTTTACGGGCCAGAAGGATTTGTTCCGACGACCAGGATTTCGCTAAAGTTTCCAAGCAGATTATTTCTTTCTTTGAACAACGCCAGTATCCACAAAGAGTGCTCTCTAATGCCCTGAAATGCATACAAGGAATTGATAGAGCCTCTGCCCTTGCCCCCAAAACTGACCATACACCCACCAGACGTATCCTGTTGGTCCTATCCTTTCACCCATCTGTAACCCCCATTGTACGTGCCATTTACAGGAATGTAGACACCCTCCGTCATGACCCATCCACCCGTGACCATTTCCCTGATCCCCCCATCACGGCATTCAGAATTGAAAAGAACATATCTAAGCACTTGGTCCGTGCCTCTCAACCTCAAGCAGTAGTGCTTGACACCCCAGGAACTTTTCCTTGCAACCGTGGGAGATGCAATACTTGCCCGGTGGTCAGTTATGACAAAAACCTTTCCATTGTAGGTCCCAACAACAACCGGTTTAACGGTTTATTTTACCTTTTAGCACTGTTTACTACATATATATATATATATACGTGCCATATATATATATATACGTGCCATATATATATATATATATATATATATACGTGCCATATATATATATATATATATATATATATATATATATATATATATATATATATTTATATAAGATGCATATATCAATGGCAGATGAAAAAGTGCTCGATGCATAACAGAGCTTTGTATAAATACAATATACACCCAATCTATGGACTTATAGCTGCAACTCCAAGTTTCATGCGATCCTCGCAATCGTCAGGCAGCAAGTGATTCGCTTCGCTGGTCAGTGCATTCAAGTTCACCTCTTAGGTTTGCTTGAGTGCCTGTACTTTGACAATAGCTCCGTTCTTCGGTTGAGTAAGTTCATATTGTTTGCTAGGGTTATCTCGACCTTTTCCTCTACGCAGAGGTTACATTGGCTTGATGCTCTTTGTTTGGTGTTAGATGTTTTTAAAATTTCCCATTTGATTTCAAAGCTTTTTTCTTCTTCCTTAAGGGCCCAGATGTACTTTGATAGTTCCGTGTCCTTTGCATGTTTTTGGTGGTTGAATGATTTTCGATGGTTATAGTAGCGTTGCTTGAATGGGCCCCCAGATATCCCCATGTACGTCTTGGGTTCGACACCGCACCCAGAGACTGTAGCTTTGTAGACGAGGGCTGTGGTAAGGCATTTACCCCTCAGGGGGCAGGAGTCCTTGTCCCTGCAATTGCACATCTTTTTCGGGGTGGCTTGCATTGTGGTGGTTATGATCCTGTTATTGTGTGATTTTATGATGGCTTGCATGTTTTTCAGACAACTATAGCTGATTTTCAGTGTGTTCTTACTGAAGATTTTGCTAAGCTTGTTCTCAGCTGTGAAGTGTTTTGAAGTGCTTTCTGATGAGCTTGATGAAAGTCTTTCCAATGTTTGTTGCCACTGTTTTGCTATAGGGTGGATTAAGCCAGGTTATTTTCCTGCTTCTGTTTTTCTTTCTGCTTTTATTAGCGTCACTGGGTTGAAAGTTGATTCGTTCTTGGAAACCACTATCTTGCAATGCTTTGTTGTATGCAGGCGCTGCTTGGTCAAATAGTTCACGATTGGATGACAGAGTAGTGATGCGCTTGCTTATTGAATCGGGCATGTGCTTAATTATTGACGGGGGGTGGTTGGATTCTGCATGGATGTATACCGGTTGGTTGTTGGGTTTCATGTACGGTTTGTGGAGCGATGTTCTGAGATCGAGGTTGACATCCAAATAGTTTACAGTGGTGAGATTGGTTTCTACTGTTATTTTAAGTCCAAATGTTTTGAATATCTCAATGAGGGATAATATCACAAGCACATACAAGCTAGCCGAACCCAAAACAGTTGCAAAATAACAGTAGAAACCAATCTCACCACTGTGCACTGATGTGCAATTGCAGGGTCAAGGACTCCTGCCCCCTGAGGGGTAAATGCCTTACCACAGCCCTGGTCTACAAAGCTACAGTCTCTGGGTGCGGTGTCGAACCCAAGACGTACATAGGGATATCTGGGGGGCCATTCAAACAACGCTACTATAACCATCGAAAATCATTCAACCACCAAAAACATGCAAAGGACACAGAACTATCAAAGTACATCTGGGCCCTTAAGGAAGAAGAAAAAAGCTTTGAAATCAAATGGGAAATTTTAAAAACATCTAACACCAAACAAAGAGCATCAAGCCAATGTAACCTCTGTGTAGAGGAAAAGGTCGAGATAACCCTAGCAAACAATATGAACTTACTCAACCGAAGAACGGAGCTATTGCCAAAGTGCAGGCACTCAAGAAAACCTAAGAGGTGAACTTGAATGCACTGACCAGCGAAGCGAATCACTTGCTGCCTGACGATTGCGAGGATCGCATGAAACTTGGAGTTGCAGCTATAAGTCCATAGATTGGGTGTATATTGTATATATATATATATATATATATATATATATATATTATATATATATATATATATATATATATATATATATATATATATATATATATATATATATATATATATATATATATATATATATATATATATATATATATATATATATATATATATATATATATATATATATATATATATATATATATATATATATATATATATATATATATATAGGCGATGATAAATAGTGTGGTACACTATATATATATATATATATATATATATATATATATACACACATATACATATATATATATATATATATAACTAAAACTAGAAGTTCCTGTAGATATATATATATATATACACACGGTCACATGGGCACCTTTTGACCCTTCTCTCAGTCATGGACTTGGTACCCCACCTTGGGTTAGACCCTGTGATCAGTAATTTGGAACATTAACCATTACTATGGCAACAGTTGCTATTTCAGCTGGTAGTGCAGCATATAGCTCAACTAGCAACGAAACTTTAGTATCTCATACTCCTCACAGAGCGATGAGAAAATAAAAACAAGGAAAACCAGAATGCAATAATTACACTGACGTTTAGATGAATTCATTTCTGTAGATCTTAACCTTTATCTAAAACTGCAGAGGCTCTAAAATGTTAAGTTCTGGATAAAACTGGGTGCAGTTCACACACCATTTATGAGAAATTGCCATGATTTTTACCTTGAGATATCATACTAACAAGCTTTTCAGACTTTCACAAAGGTGAGCTGAAATGAGTTTTTGCCAAACAAAATTAACATAAATAACAATCTACAGCAGCATTTTCAATAGGGTATTAAATAAAGCATCACAAACACAAATACATGCATACACACATAACATCATGAATGCATAGGTGTCCTGTTTTCATCAAAAGCAAACATTTAACGTGAAATTTAATGACAGATCTTGTGAAACAAGTTTTTAAGTGTCACACCTTTAGACACAAGTGTACAGGGCAAGGTTTATCACAGTGGGCACTGTGCCTAGGTACTACGAAAATTTAGGGGCCCTACAAAAATATCAAAAGCAATGCCAAGCATAATACATGACACAAACTTCAGACACAAGAACATAACTTTGTTACACTCTCAATGATACTATAACAAAGCCTTGTCACAAACCCTACTGCAGATCTACAAATGATCCTGAACATTTAGGATTAGGCAACGGCAGTAAAAATAAATATTCATATTAGAGGAGTACGAAATTTTTGCGTTACAACCTTCAAAGTTTGTACAAACTATGGCTGATTACAAGAGATGCTGTTATGTGTTACAATCTGACATGTGCAGCTACTTCGTTTCACAAGTTTTGTATTTTCGTATGTCGTTTAAGACCCCACTTCCCATCATCTCAAATTTTGAAACCAGTTTACACCAGTCTTTTATATAGGACATGATTTGTTACTATACCATTTTATACTGTGACATAACTGCTTTCATCAGTTACAGTGCTCTGTAAACCATTAAAAGTGTCACTTCCAATGATCTGAGAGGCATTTTAACTAGGAGCCTAAACGATGCATTCACTTACAGGATCCATGGTCTCAATTTGCTACAGTACAGTAGAATATAGTCACTAGGTCTTAAAAGCCTCCATAATGTGTGGTAAAACAGTGGGTTAGGGGGCCATTACACCCACTGGGAAAGCCCCCTCATATCTGGGATGTGTTTCCAGCTTTTTTTTGTGGCCTTAGCACTTAAGAAGGGACAATGCTAAGAAAAAAAAAGAAAAGCCAAAAACTTTTGGCATGCTTTGCACCCTGTAGAGTCTCTCTGTTTTCCTTCACAGTTTCTTGTTTGAAGGTAAATAATACACATCTGCCCCCATTAAGAACCATGTCACCTACAAGAAGCTTACACAATTTTCTGTTTAATTTGGGGGCATCAAAGATGATGGGTGGGGGATAAGGACTTCCATTATTAATTACATAGGCCTGGTTTCTTTCTGGCATTTGTCTTAAAGTCAATGTTCTGGGAAATTTGTAGGGCAAACATCAAAGCATTGACCATGCACTGACTGTTGTCTCTGCCAGGCCCTGGCCAGCTGCCCCCACAGTTCATCTATTTTGTTTTAATGAATACTTATTTTTGTATTTATGAAAATTTAAAATTCAGGCAGACTTCACTTTATGCCCTATGCAATTCTGCTAGTCAGATTTTCTGCAAAATGACTACATTAGCATAATTCTCATTAAATCAAGTACTTTAATTGTGTCTAATATGCTACATGTCTGGGAACACTGGTATTGTGTCACAGCTTTCTTTTATCCCATTTCCATTGCTCTTTCCAGCCACTCTCACAGCTATTCCTCAAAACAGTAAACCCTTCTTAACCTGGTTTACAGTCAATGCTCTTGAGTAATTGCCCTGCCCCAACCCCATCAAGGAGCTTCCCCTATTGGGAAAAGTGTAAATATATGATTTGCATCAGAGGTCTATGAAAATGAAATGTTAACTGATTTTTTTTGTGACATCACACCGACAGACAGCTTTTATTGTACACGCGTAGTCCGATAAAAGCTGTCTGTCGATGTTACATCACGAAATAATTCGAACAAATTTACTTTTCGTAGTCCTGCGATAAAAATCATATAATTACACAGGCTGGCAAATTTTGGGTTCTTTCCGACCCAAAATGGAGAAGATATTAATAAAAGCTCACAAAAATCGATCGGAATCCGATCCGAATTCGTTGTAGTGTGACCGCGGCTTAATAGTGACTTCATTATGATATACATTATGTTACAAGAAGTACAGTAAGGCCAATTGGCAGCTAAATGGACTGAGTTTGATGCATATCGCACAGATATAGGCAAAGGCATATTAGTGCCGACAACCTGCTGCACATATTACACGTGTGGTGTGGCAGGCAACTTTGGATGTAAAGCTGTTTGCTTTTCTCAACAGGATTGCTACTACTAATACAGTATGTACAGGATGGAGTTATCACAGGTCTACATTTAAAAATGTCATCATAGCTAGTCAGGTGATAGGCACTGATCACTCATATGCACATTGCACATGTGTACAGTATATGCACAAAATCTCAGGCTGCATGCAACTCAGAGTAGTATTGACACCACACCCCAATATCCATCATTTCGGCTAATAGCTCGTTCTCATTGGCCTGGAGTGCAAAGCAAGGTCCCCCCCCCCCTCGAGCACTTACCAGTGTTTACTGATGTTCTGTTATGAAGAAATTGGTCCTCTGATTGAAACCCCCTCCCTAAAAACCCAACCCCTTCCTCATGAGGTGGAGGGAAGGAGAGGCCAGTAACCGAGAAAAAAAAATTTACTGTGCTAGCATATTATTTACATATACACAAAAATCTATGAACAAGATAAAAAGGGTGCCCCGGACACCACTCGGGGTGGGCCAGAGGGAATGTAAAAAGGTGTAATTATAGTGGCTTGTCCACCAGGAAGGTGGGGGAGAATTCACATAGCAGATATATACCTACCCCTTGCTACATCTAGGGGCACCCAAAACAGCACAACCCAAGGCCACTTTGGTAGACAGTGTCTGTGAGGTAGCAGGAAATGAAGGACAATGAATTCTTCCAAGAGGCCACTTTGAGTATATCCTCAATACACATGGCTGCAAAGAGGGCCTTCAGCACTGCCTGGCCAAAGACCTCCGGCATCCGGACTTGTCCCTGGGTATATGGCTTGATGAACTAGGACAGCCACCCGGAGATAGTGTTCCTAGAGTCTGCTGTGTGTGGTCTCCTCAGGAGGACAAAATTTCTGTCTGACGCTCTGACGTCCTTGGTCCTGTGGAGGTACCATGGAAGTGCCTGAACTGAGCACTACTTTCTGTCCTCACTGGCAGAGGAGGCCATTGCAATCTCAGGAATGAAGAGATTACCCAGCAGGAAGTCCAAGGTCTTGTTCTTGGCTAAGAATGCAGGGTCCAGTACAAGGCTTTTCTGGAACTGTATGCAGCCTGGCTTGACTGAGAGTGCCTGGAGGCAGCTCCACCATCTAACCATGGCCACCCCAACCAAGAACAAGGTCTTGCGAGTCAGGAGATCATGGGGAGCAGTTCCAGTGGCACGCTGCGAGGGCCCACATGATTCTGTTGATGGACCACCATAGTGCAAGGGTCCGCATCACCTACCTGGAGTTACTCATCCCCTTGGGGCTTGAGGAGCTGATGGATGACCTGACCTGACCTGAGCTGACTGTGGTCCTGCCACAAGCCCTTGTGGGCCACAGTGGTGGCTGAGAGGTAGTTCTTAATGTTATTTTCTTGCTTGCCTTTGTTATAAAACAGGACCATCAAGTACTGGGAGACCTGTGCTACAAATGCTGAATTCGGAGCAATCGCATTCTCTGCACACTACCCTCTGATCTTCACCAATCACTAATTGTAAATGCAGAGGGTGGAGGGTCTCCTTGCTGTGGCCACCAGTGTTTTCTCTAAGAAATTATCCATTGGGTCACTACATGCAATATGAGGAAATATGACTCACTAGAAATACCAATGCCATGCATTCACACTGCATCAACTTTAGGAACAAACGAAACCCTCTTTTTTTTTTAGTTTTTGCCACAAAAGTCAGTGTGTCAAATGGACAAGTCATTATGTCAAAATCGTGTCATAGCAGCTTAGGCGGAAACACTGGTAGCCACCATGGAAGTAATGTCCTCAGGAAATCCCTGTGCTCTGAGGGAATCCTGGACAGCCTTCATGCCATCAAGAACAGGTCCTAAACTAGAAGGTCTAACATCCCAGGGGATTTCCACTGCATCTACCGACCATGCCCAAGGATGGTAAGTCCTTGAGCGGAGGGTCGGAAGTTTGGGCCAGTAGATCTGTCTGACCAACTACTGAGCCCACCTGGACACTAGTTCCCACTCTCCTTGAAGGCATTTTCCAGTGGCTTTTCACAAGGGTCCCATGTGAAAGAGAAAAAAATTTTAGTTCATACCTCTAAACCCCATAGCAATACTCTTTTCCTTACTTGAGATATCTAATATTAAAGACTACTTCTTTTTGTCCAAAAATAACTCCAGTTCTCATCAAGGTCACAGAATGTCATGTAAAGTGGGTACATTGCCTCAGATTTCTTTTGTTTTCCTTTATAATTGAATGTCCTGTTGTCCTTGAAACTTGATACTGTTGGAATGTTTGAATATCTTTCCATGTAGGTTTAGCGTAAATCTACACCATATGTATGGCATAACACACAAAGTTGCTAAATATTCCCTGCAAAAGTGTCAATATCATAAAGAAATTCAATGCTTTTTCAAATTAATGTGCCGTGATGACATCACAGATTTTCCATAATGCACTTTATCTTGACAAAAAATTGCATTTCTTTGTAAATTAAGTATCTTTCAAACCCTACAAGCTATTGAGATGCAGTTTTCACCTCCTAGAAGAGAAAAATTTTCTGCATTTTTTGAAGTCATTGATTATTGTCACTGGCAAATCCCTTTGACTTGTATGGCCTCTGGACAATGCATGTGATAGTGTGTTGTCCCTTCCCACCACGTGGAATGCTCTTAGCATGAAGTCATACCTCTGGCACCACTGGAGGAGTGACCATACCTTCAGGAAGAGATGGGGAGTGAGTTCCACCCTCCCTGTTGATAAACACTACAACAGTAATGTCTGAGAAGACCAACAGGCTTCTGCCTTGCACATGGTCCCAATTACAGCCCTTGTAACCACTTTGAGTTTCAAGACATTGACATAGAGCCTTGACTCTTCTGTTGACCACACTCCCATGAGGGTTCTGCATTTGCAGAAGGGGCCCCAGCCCAAAAGAGAAGCGACAGTAGTGACAGAAAAACTGGGGCGAAAGATCCCAAAGGAGGTTTCCTTGAAGAGGTGCTCGTCCTTAGTCCACCATCGTAGATGGGGGCAGACATGGTCAGCCATTAGGACCAGGACCTCTGGACACTGGTCTGAAGAAGGCCAGCAGGTGAAACTGAAGTGGTCTCATGTGCAGGTGGCAGAGGGGCACGACATCGTCCAGACTGGTGAGGAGACCGAGCATTTGGAGCCAAGCACTGGCCATGTTTGAGGAGCTACCAGGATCCTGGAGATGGCCTCCTTGAGCGCCTTGGGACTCTGCTCGGAGGGGAAAGTCCGGCCTTGCACCAGGTCTGGTCAAGCCCCTAGGTATGTGAGCGAGAAAAATAACTTCATTACTACAATAGGACAATGGCAAAAATTCTTTTTACCAGGAGAAGCCTTGTGTAGTGTATGCCAATCCACAAGGCTACGCAAACACGGTAATGATAGGCAAGAAGCCTAAGCTAGCCTAGGTTAGTGGAAACTTTTCAACAAAAAGCCTACGACCAAACCTCACGAACTTTGCAGCGAACAGAGACTGCGGCCGAGCTGTCAGCCAAAATGGTGGATATTGGGGGTGCAGTGCCAGAACACTCTGAGTTGCATGCAGTACATGAGATTTATGCACATTAAATGTGGCAAGGAGTAAGTATAGTAAGTATATATCTGTGATGTGAATATATTATTCCCTGTTTTCCCTGAGTGGATGGGAACCCTGTCATCAACTATCCAAACAATACATCTAAAAGAATGGCCTACATCTTGCAATCTTCAGGAACGGTCAACATCTTGCAAAGTTCAGGGACAAAGTCAACATGTACTAAAACACTTTGCCAACTTACAATAATTTTCAACAGTTTATTGACATCCTCTGAATCTGGTGGGAGACAGGCACACTCCTCCATGACAGATGTGTGTATGAGACTGTCCATAGCATCTTTGATGTTGGTATACATATTGTCAGATGATAATGCATTGGTACCTTCTACCAGTTTTTCAAGAGTATCTTCCATTCTGTGAATCAAAATGTTTGGATACTGTGCACTGTACGCACTCTGACAAAGTCTTCAATCTTCAAATGGAAAATAGGGTCTCTTTACTAGTTTGCAAGAACAGTAATATAAACCATCAAATGATATCATTTGGAAATCCAAAGTTCCCCAGTGTTAATAAAGTTCCCGATTGAAATTCTTGATGTAATTCTCTTACATGTGTCTACAAAATGGATTTTACATGTTACACCAACTGTATTCTACTCTAATCATCAATCAGATGCTTAAAATTTACATATTCTCACCTGCATGGGTATGTCAATATGTTATTGAAAATGACCTCAGAAGTGCTTACTTTTTCTCTTGCTGGGTAAGTTGCTGGTCAATGTCACACATGAAATTTGACAAAAGGTCCAGTGTAGGTAGGCCATTTCCACCAAGCAAAGCTTGAGGAAACATGGCAGAGGCTGTAACCTCTTTTGTAATGGACATTTTTACACCTTTCACACCGTCCACAGATTCCCCAGGTAAAATAGTTGTCAATCTGTAAGTAACAAAAATCAAATGTTTCATACAGAAAATGAATGGCACACTTCATACAGCACATGTCTGTATAGAAGACCTGTCTACTTTCATGGTTTCGGGCACTATCTCATAGCCAAATTTTCATCATGGTAAAAGGACATCATTCAAACAGATACAAAACTATTAACCACACAGCAGATAACAGTGCTTCTTGTAAAACAGCACTGGAGGAAAAAGAACCATGAATTTGTAAAACAGGGCTTGGGGAAAAAGAATAATGAATACAGTATCTCCCAGGAAAATAATAAAATGTTGTCTGGCTTTTATTCTGCCTTTTGTTGATTCAGTTATTTAGCTTTATACTTAAAATGTGCCCCAAGTAGAAATGTCACCAAATGAAAATTGTGTAACCAGCAGGATAAAGGGGTCAACCTAAGCGTCAAGATCAGTGCTGGCATTAGGTCTCAGAAATTTTGGGGGAAATTCCCCCTCCAAAATATTTAAAGGGGGTTTTGGTTTAAAGGGTGGGGGAAGGGGATCTTCATAAGTTGCAGCATAAATAGTCAACTTTTTTCCCAACAGGCCTGGTTTTCCCAACAGATGCAGGAAATTCCCACACCGGAGTTTAAAACTTGCCCCCGTGTTGACCAAAGTAAAGGAATCACACAATCCTGCTTCCTGATGCAAACACTGGTCAGAATGCCCCATTTTACAAAACAAACTTAATACACAGTATGACTTAAACTACCTGTATAGTGTAGTATGGGCACTAGAATTAGTTTGCGGTCCAAAATTCATTCACTGATATTTTTGAATAGAAACAAAACAGCGTGATACACAGAAATGAGGGCGAGCACCTATTGTGCAGCTGAGATGTATAGCACTACCTCTGTGTCAGTTAAAGGCTGTCTAAGCTCACCCCAGACAGTAGCAATTCTCCCTACTAGGTTAACTTCTAACCCCACCTTCAATTTAAACCAAGCCTCCTGTCTAGCACACCTCTCAGACAGAGCCACAGTCCTGCACTGAATTTTAATTGCTTGAGGCAATATTATCAAGCTCAGTGTGTTTGAGCAATAATTGGGAATACAACAGACTATGTGCAAGTCATTGTTGACCAACCGAAGTGAAACTGTATTGTTTGAATGAATGTCAATTGATCCAAGTGCAGTTATCAACTGTATTAAGAAATCTGGGGATATTTCTAAATATGTGTGGGCAGAGAGTTGCTAGAAACTTCCTGGTTTGGGGGGATGCCATATCCCAGGGCTGTCAACTTTTAGTAAATGGTGAGAGTGAAATTCACTGGAGCATGATGACTGACAGGGAGAGCAACTGCTGGTTTGCTGAGGAGCGTTCCGCCAGGGTAACTTTTTGCAAAAAATACCCCTAGATTGCAGGAAATGGCACTTACCATGCCTCATTATTGCATGCCCACAATTGCCAATTTTCAGATTTTCATGTCCTTGGGAATTTTAAGGAGACATTTTGTTCACATTATAAATAGGCTTACGAAATATTTGAGATTCTGAGGCCTACCAGTATATATTGCTGACAGCCCAACATCGAATATAAATTATCGTGATTGGGTTTTTTTGTAACTGTTGCGCGGATTTCCCGCTAGGTGTATGAGGTGAAAGAACTTTTCTTCACGATTGTGATTTTTTCTTTACCGCTGGGAGGATTTCCGGCAAGGCATAAATATTTCCCAGGAAGGAGCTTCCCGGCTTCCCAACTTTTTCCAGCCCTGGGAGCTAGCTTGATGATGGCAAGATTAATTAGCTTATACTGTAAAATGCACTACTGTCCAATTGCTGCAGATGATTAGTTGAAGGAACTCAGGTAGCATGTTAGCTGGCATTTTACCGAAACCCGACGCATTGTTGCATTATGAGTGGATTTTTTCACCATGTTGAGACATTGTGTGAGACACTGATGCTTCATCCTGAGATTGCGCCGAAATGCGTGACTCTCACACTGAATGCGTGAGTGTTGACAGCCCTGCATACCCCCTTCAACTTTACAGTAACTTATTCTGGAGGAGATGGGGTTGTTTACATACAATGCGGGAGGGATGCACTGTAACAATAAATTGGCCTAGCTATAGGCTATGCAAATTTGATTTTGAATTTGAAAAAGATCGAGACCAGTCAAAATTTTGGAAGATGCAGTAGGCCTTGTCCAGTTTTGAAAATGGCATAGGCTATAATGCTGACCTAGTACTGGAAGTCCACAGAGACCCAAAGACCAAAATACTACTAACTTTGGTCAGCAGACTGCTGACTTAAGACTAGAGTGGGCTAGGCCTAAGGTACCGTATACAATTCTATGGTTGCCAGTCAAGTCGTTCCCTAGCAAAGTCACCCCTTAACAAACTCGCCCCTTACGAACTCACCCCCTGACAAAGTGGCCCCTTGACAAAGTCACCCCTCGACAAAGTGGCCCCTCAGTGGTCGTCGCAAAATTTCTTAAAAACAATAATAATAGATGTAAGATACAGTAATCGTTTTTATTAGCTGTTATAAAGTGTCTACATACTTTTGTTACTGATTTGACGTCAGGCTTTAATAGCCTTACGCATAGCCTATAGTGTTTTTGAAACATCAAGTTGCAATATTTTTCCTTCTTTGTAGTTTAGAGAAATTAATCCTGTAATTTTAATTACTTAAAATATTAACTTCTTTTATACCAAATGTTACTTAATGTTCTTGTGTAAATTTGGCAACAATTCTGTGAAAAGTTTACATAATATCACTCGAACGCTGTCGATCAATCGATCAGTTTCATACAAAATGCGGGAGTACGTAAGTATAGTAGGTATGGGAACATAGTATGCAAATCTACAGTATATTCCTGTATGTACGTACTGTAGTATTACCTTACCAGGGCATACATAAGTACGCCTACTGCACATAAATGGTGCATGAATGCAGACTGAACGATTATCTTTTTGTTTATTATTAATTTACTTGAATCATTTTTGATGAAATTTTGCCGGTGGTGACTTAAATTGAACTGAGGGGCTTTGAACTGACTTTGCAGAGGGGCAACTATGCAGAGGGGCGACTGTCAGGGGGGGGACTTTGTCGGGGGGTGACTTTGTCAGGGGGCAACTTTGTCAGGAGGCGAGTTTGTAAGGGCTACTTTGCTAAGGGGCAACTCTGTTGGCCAACGGGGCGACTTCGTTAGGGGGTGACTTTGTAGGGGCAACTTTGCTAGGGGGCGACTTGAGTGGCCCCCATAATTACGCACAGCCTACAGTGTTTTTGAAACCAATGTTCATCTACCTGTAGGCCTAATTGCAATTTTTTTTTGTTCTTTGAAGTTTAGAAAAATTAATCCTGTCATTAAATTTTAATTACTTAAAACATTAACTTCTTTTATACCAAATGTTACTTAACGTTCAATTTGAGGTGTAAATTTGGAGATTGCCAGTTCTGTGAAAAGTATATGGGCCCTATCACTCGAATGCTGTCGATCAGTTTCATACAAAATGCAGGATAGTCCATCTGAGCAGGCACGATATCATTCAGTTTAACTGCACCTATTTAGTACCAAGGTTTGGACCCAAATTCTAGTGTACGGTATATGAGTGTTTGATGCTTCGGGAAGTGTTAAGTTGAGAATAAACAGCAGATTTGTGACGAACTACTTCATTACTCTGGCAGGAAACGTTGCCGGAGGTATCTCCCTTTGCTCCACGATACTTACCAAATAAACCAGTCAAAGTCCTTCTTTGTAACAGGTGACATGTCACCTGATACAGGGAGGTCATCACAACGAGTGTAAACTTACAAACGAGCATTGGTTTTGTGTAGTGTGCACTGTTTATATGGAAATGCACTGTACAGCTGTATTATAGTATACATCACATCTTTGCATTGCACCGTAGCAACTAGGAACAGCGATGAGTACTCATCTTTTATATTCGCAAAGTCAAGTAAATGCTCACAAAATTGACGTAGAAATGATGGCAACGATGTCTAAGCTGTGTCAAGATTCGGAAAGAGTCATACGATGGCTGAAAGTAGCACAATATCTTCAGAAGAAGGAAAGTAAATCTTCAAAGTTCGTTGAAGCAGCCTGTCACTTCGGAAAATTTTCTTTAACATAACGTGCCCTATACAGTAGCTTAGGTAAAGCCTTTAGACTAATGCTATATCAATCATTCATGGGATTAATTCAAAAAGTCATGCATAGGATGGAAGAGGAAGGTACTACAGAATTAAACAAGGACTTTTTGTAAACTGAAACTTTTAAGCTTCCATGACCAGACTAGGCACAGTATAAATTGCATTGCATGAGACTGAGCACTGAAGCTCGGGCCTGTGACGAATTAGCCAGGTCACCCTCATGATGAAACTTACAAAGGCATCAATTGGAACTCAGCAGTCTTCTCAGCAGACTTCAGCAATTCTGTTTACACCTACTGTCTACTTGGTCTGCGACAGCTGATGTTGCTTATAATGTAGAAAACTTTGTGAACTTTTGCATGTACCAGTAGATAACTGTTACCAGATGATATCATTACCAGACATCCTGTCACTCTTTCATCTATCAGAAATGATGTTAAAGGAAATGGTGCCATACAATTCCTTTGGCCAAGGAGCATGTCATATGTTCAAAGCCATAAAATTTTCACAACAACATGAAGTCAGCTAGAGATACTGTGGTATTCATTCTGAACAGGAGCTATAGAAAGTTACAGAGGACTCTGGTCACACTACCAGTACCTACTGCCACTGTGACAATGTGTAGAGAAGGTGCAGGGATAATCAACATTCTATATAGTATTAAAAAGACCAGAGTCATCTTAAACACAATGAACAAGATGAAACATTTTCACATTTTTGTCAATCCTCATTATGAATACTTTATTTTGCCTGAAGGTAATGCTGGTAATATTTCTGTAACTTAGGGTAAGGGATATTCCAGTGGACATTAAGAATATTCTTTGAAGTCAAAAGGACACATGTGGTCATTTGCTAATAGAAGGCTGCTGTAGACTGGTTCACTGCTCTGACTTTTAAAGATATAAAGATTAAGTATGAAGCAAAAGTTTCAATGAAATCGCTAATGATATAGCATTAAATGAGACTTCTGTGACAATATGTCAAATGTTGAGTCCCTGCACCATAAGAAATACAGTATCTGTAAAGACTCAAGTCACTGGCACACAGGTACAGTAGTAGGTGACAGGCACAGGACATTTCCTTTGTACATTATTTTTTTTATTTGGGGAGTAACCTTTTGGCTAAATCTTGGCCCTGAAGGACCCCCCCCCCTTCCTGCAGCTCAGTTAGATTGGTAGATCCTGTGTAGACACTGATGAATATTAAGTGAACTTGTTACTGTAGTCTGCTGATTATTCCTGACAATAATAGTTATAAATCATACAATCACAATATATGGCATGGTACTGGCACTACTGGATGTGAAGTGGTCCCTTGTAGGGTATTTTTGTGTGGACTGCTTAGCCCTCCTGCAGTATTGGACAAGGTACAAAGGGAATGACTGAGAGGATGAGATCAAAAAAGGAGATAAATAAAGTAAAGAAGGCAACAGTGCGCAACACCCTCCTACAGCCTTACAAGGAAACATCGTGTCCTATTTCTTAATTTGTTTATCTCAGCTGTTACAAAAGCAGAGAAGGAACCACAAGCTATTGAAATGCTTTATAGCAGATTACCCAAAGTAAATCAATCAAATCCAATTGAATTCTGATAAGATGGAACATAGTTTTGTAAATTTCTAAATCTTTGATATGTAAGGGGCAGTTTGTTTATATACGTACTACAATCCCTCCCCACCCTTCCTCCATTCCATCAGAGAAGTAGTAAGTTAAATGGTGGCTACTGTAATGGAATGTCTAATTGAAACTGTACAGGAGGTATCATTGCAAGTTTTAATACCTCCTAATGAATACTGTACACCACAGGGTGCGAAATTAGCGGTCGTCCGATCGTCCGAGGTGACTAACATTTCTGATGGACCAATGAAATGCCCAAAACATGTTTGTATGGTTGTCCTGCAGGTGACCAAAATTATTAGGTCTAACACAGTAAGCCAGGCCTAGGCTAAAGGTTTGAGTTTTCCATGGTGTGGAAGTTCTGCGAAATTCACGGAATCAGGAGATGAACCCTAAAAGCAGATGATAGCTCATAAACAATTTACACGCAGTGAGTGTTGATCGGGAACTTTTGGAAACTTAAGGCCAAAAAGTAGCGTGAAAAAAAGTGCTGGAAATTTTAGACAGTAAGATACATATGTGTCAATTGGCTTGACTTTTACTAGATTTCATACTTATCACTTAAATTAAGATGACATGCTTCCATTATCAACAAAAGTAAATTCTGCTAATATAGTTATGTATACATAAGCTATGCACATATTTAACCAAAATAATATTCTATTGTATAAAATCAATCGCTAAAACTTCGTATTCTTAGTGGAGATACTTTTTTGGAAACAAAATTCACTTTGTCAACTGCAGCATTGTACACATTCTTTCAAGGGGTACCTTGCGCCGTGTGCACAGGAAAAAATCTTCTGTCCAGTTAATACTTCAAACCTACTACTCCCTTAAATATTAAAATGATACCTATCTCTATGTTGTTCATAATTTTTTGTTGCTATTCAAACTATTTGCAATTTTTTTTGCATGCAAAGTTTCCAAACATATGGCAGAAAAGAGCAAAATATTATCCTCATTTTTTTGGTATACCCCATTTGCTAAAGTAGAGCGTGCCAAAGTCACGTGCACTGCTCGGCACAACATATCGTGGGGAGCACCCAGGCTACGAACAACGTTCGCATGTGATAACAACAATGCACAGTGTGTGCCGTATCGTACCGTACATATTTACAGGTACGGTACGGGTGAAACCTCAGCCCAGGAGATTCATCAGAAACATTTTACTGTCTTTATCACGAAGGAACAGTGTGTACAGTATATAGCGGGTTTTTGATAAGAGCAGCAAGAAAGCAGTCAAGGAGAAATTTAAACACATGGTTGAGGTACAGTACTTTAAAGTACAGAACTTGCAGCACTGACAAACTTACGTTATTTTTTGTTACGATGCACACCTTACGGCACACTGGACACAAAACCACAGTAGGTAGGCCTAATGGTAGGGCTTGTTTAAAATGTGTCTGATTGCACATCTCATTAATTGCCCTAAAGTAGGCCTATATGGTCAAATTAAATATTTTTGTCTGATTTTCAAACTCTCGATATTAAGAACCATTGGCACAAATGAAGTAACTTTCGTAAAGCATTGTGATGTATAGTTTTTATCTGATTGATCTGATCAGAGAAGAAGGGCCAATGAGTTGAGTCACAAATTGTAGGCCTATGCACATACAAAGCCTAAAAGAAATACAGTTCATGTAAGATTTATACAAACTCATATTTTGCTTTTTTTATCAAGTTTTGAAGGACTACCAGAAATGATGAAGGACGATCAAATTGTATGAAATGTTTACAAGTCAGACTACCTGTAAAAATTCCTTAAATTCACACCCTGCACTATGCATAACGGGTCTGTTTTGAACAAAGTCATGATAGCTCTCTACAAGTATATATTTCACAGTGAGGTTTATAATTGACTTTAAAAATAACTCATCCCTCTTACCCTTAACACATTGCAAACTAGGCCTACAGTATTCCCAATTTCCCATGGCATTTCTCCATAAATATGAAATAACGAATTTCTGCTTGTTGTTAAGGTTTAAAGATCAATTAAACTCTAACTCTGTGTCTCTGCCCTAATTAGCCCTGGTACAGGGCACAGTGTTGACGTTACAATTCTCCAATCAGGCACCACCCTTAACAACTGGGGCAGACAATTTTAAGAGAAAGTGACCACCCTCGGATTGTTCCTGAAAAAGACAAGACACATCTTACATGATTACGTCAGCTTGTTTTAAGAAGTTGACAACTTTTCGCTTTTTTCATGCGAGGAAGTGACACATACTGTCTCTTTACCTTGATCGTTAGGCTGTAGTATGTACTGTACTGCATGCATGGTACACACTGGTATGATATGCAGTGCACACTATACCCTACAGTAATGTCTACGGCATATGGCAGTCGAATCTAGTACTCCCCCATCGGTACATTCTGCCATAACATTCCACCATGGCAGAAAATTGCAAAAACATGGCGGAAAGGTGCAAAAGCTATGGCAGAAAAGCACTTTCTTAAAATCTGAGAAACAAAAGGTCTTGTTTTCCTTGCAAAAATATTTTCAAAGGGTTATTTTGAGAACAACACATCATTCACTATTAAAGTGATGCCGTGAGATTGCAAAAAGTAAAAAACATTAAGAAATCGAGTTTACTGTAAAATTTCAGTGATTCCTTTGAGTGACCCATATGAACAGTAAGGGAGAAAAAATAAGGCCTATTGTGCGAAATTCCGGCAACAGCCTTAAAATTTTCATAAATATAACGACTAAACTCGAGGAAATCAAAAATGTGCTGCGGACAAACAATATTCAGTCTCCTAACGAACATCAGTTGAGCGGACCAATGAGCAGATGAGAACGAAATACTAATGCATATTCACTAGGTGTAAACAGCTGATCAATTTACCACAACAATACAAGTGAACAAGACGCGTGTGTGGATCTGAGTGAAGAGGTTAACGTTGATATTGCAATGTACAGAGTGCATGGTAATACCACTACGTATAGGCTATACTATCTCGTTTTACTGTAGTAGCCTTAGGCTATAATATACCGGCTAGTGGTACCTCTGTGTAAATTAAGGCTAAGTTAGGCTAACGTTAGATGCTCTGCCTTTTATGTGCACTTACCATCGTCTTTGGCGTTCTTACTCATGGCGATAAAAGAGATAGTATTGGTGTACCTTTCGTTTTAAACCTGTAACGTCCAAATTCAAATCGGTACTGTAACGCGTACCAAAGAGTGAAAGACTGTGGCCTGTACTAAGTAGTAAGAGGAAGCTACATTGAGTGTACATACAAGTAAGTTAGTGTTATGAAGCAATTACATGTATGCATTCTCTGGTTGTGAGCACTGTTATAGTAGAGATCAGTGGTCGTGAGTGAACAGCTAGATGTACGCTACCGTAGAACTAGTCTGGCTGGAGTGGTATGGTACGTCTTTTTTAACTTGGTGACACCCCAATAACATTGCATATTCAACATCTAATTCGTTGTAGGCGTGGTTTAATGCCGTATAATAAGGACCGTTTTTTGAAAAAGGCCTTCAAAAATTTACTGATTTTATGCTGTTTAGGTTACTTCCCCAGACTGTCACTATCATTTTGAGCTTTCAAATTGTATTCTTCAACTCTGTAAAGCACTCGTGGATTTTTAAGAATAAAGAAAGACATAAGAAGAAGCAAAATCTTATGTTTTTCCTTTTTGCAAACTCACGGCATCACTTTAAAATAATCATAATTAGGCCTAACACTTTACTGCCATGGCGGAAAGACATGTTTTCTATGGCGGAATGAACACATTTTCTATGGAGAAAGTACCTATGGCAGAATGGCATGCCGATGTTTCTGTATCAGATGACCTATCACATGCCTACGTATAAGGATTTCGATTGGTTCTTTCTTTGAAGATAATTATTGTCTTTCGTGAAAGCCCCGCATGTTGATTTCTTGCAGAGGGGAGTAAATTAGTAAGTTAAAAAACTGCCCTTTGTTTTCATAATAACACCTCCCGAAGCATCAAACATTGACATTTTAAAGGAAGATACTCTAAGAAACAAGATTTTGAAATCAAACCTTGGTAGCCTACTAGTACTACAGTACTAGCCTACTAGCCTAAACAGGCCTTGGCTTGGTGCAGCGAAAGCCAATTTTTACGCAAATTTTTGGGGTCTGCCCTGATGGACTAGGAGTACGCAAGTACACTGAGTAGGTATGGGGACATAGTAAGCTATTCCATATCCCTGTTGTACCCACAGGCAGTTCTAGCGTTATATAGTACATACATATATATATAAATAATAGACAAGGTAGCGCACTTCTTCCAAACAAAGGCGTTCAGTAGCCAGATTTGGCCCATTTGGCCATATATGCACGAGTACATGGCTAAGTTAGTAAAAAATTTGCCAGTTTGGCCAAAGCATTTGAAGATTTGGCCGAATTAGTGCATTTCAGCCAAATCTGGCTACTGAACGCCTTGGTGTGGAAGAAGTGCGCTACCTTGTCTATTTATATATGTATGCATTATAACGTTAGAACTGCCTGTGGTTGTACCCAGCATTGAAATAACGTCGCAAATATTACCATACCGGTAAACACACTTTTATGTTTCACGCTATTTGTACACATGACATACCTGTAGCCTACTGTAGGCCTAGCGTAGTGTTACTGTAAGCCAGAAGTCAGTGTTAGTTACTGTTACTTGTTAGCCAATCAGTAGAAACACGTTGTATTCACAATGCCCACGAAATTTCATTCACCTCACACATTTACTCAAAATAAGTAGGCTAATATGCACTTACGATTGGTCTTTTCAGTAAGATATGTTGACGAAGATTGAAAAGACTAAATGTAAGTTAACGTTCCATTACGTCAGGGTTACCCTACGTACGGTCTTACGTACCACCAGTAAGCGCGCCCGACGCCGCCCGAGCCGCCGATTCTGCCTAAACTCAGCCCTGCTATACAATGTACACATCAACCATAGAGGAGCAGGATGCCGAGCAAGCTCAGTTGGGTTCGGCAGTCATCATTTTAGACCAGATCCTGCACCGCCAGCCGCTAGTTTTCTTTTCGTAGCATCAATATTACAAATCGTTTTTTTTTTCAAAAATTTTTAAATTTGTTTCAAAATCATTTTTGGGGTTAGAATTAAGGGATATTTGACCTGTTCTTTTATAATCCGGCGTCAGAATTTCAAAAAATTTAGTAGTCGAAAAGCTGTATTATTTTGGAATTAGTAGGGGTGTGGCCAATTTCCAAGAAGCTGATTCGTTTATTGGCATGATTCTTCCATTTTCATCCTACGAAAAAGAAAAAAATCTCGCACCGGCCGTCTGTGATTTTCAGGGAGAAGCAAACAGGGGCGTAGATTTCTTTTCAACTTTGGGGGGGGGATGGAATGCATATCGCAAATGTGGAAAATGTGCGTGCACGGCGAGCGCGAAGCGCGAGCCCACGACGGGGCCCAGGGGCCCGCCTTAGGGCCCCTGGGGGGGGGGGGGTCCAGGGGCAAAGCCCCGGTGGGGCGTCCAGGGGGCGAAGCCCCCGGAAGCTCCTGGGTTTTAATGTCTCAGAAGTGCCAGGAAGACTGTTTTAAGGGGTTAATTTCAGTGGTAATGTTCTTTGGTAGGCTATTGGTATATTCATACATTTAGGAAATGTTATTTTGAGCACAAAACTCGTTGATAAGCTGCACTGGATTGAAATTGTACAAGAGCAACATTGTCCTGTTAAGCTTAAAAAGCAGGGATCAACATATAGGATCATCCCAGACAACTGGATTTTGAATTCGGAGATCGGCATTACAAGACCTGCAAGTTGACTTGAGATCAGTGGCGTCGGCAGGTTTTTGTGATTGGGGCACCATAGATGATGTCGTAATAATACCTCAGTGCCTCCCAAGTCTGCGTAAATCACACCTTTATTTTTCATGCGTTCCTGCATTTGCATGCAGCAGTTTTGATCTTTCGTCTGTCACTACAGAAAGGTGTAGTACTGGGGAAGGGTTCTCCCCCTCCCCTTTAAGAATATTTTTTTTAATTCAAGGTCTTTCAGATGCAAAATGGTGCTATCTTTGGGATGTTTTTGGAACTGATCATTTATGGCCGGAAAATGTCCATAATGTAGTGAATGCTAATTTTTCTTAAGGTAAAAGAGGAGAATATGTTGTCTATTAAGAGACAGATACGTTGTCAACAAACCTCCTGAAGCCTCCCTTCTATCTATTTTACTGCCTTCTATTTCGGGAGAGCTTTTACACAAAACTATGTGCGTGGAGTCCACAGACACATTCTTGAGTTATTACGAACTATGTCCTTTTCTTCATTGTGCATTATGAAAGGGCATCTATAAAGCTAGCAGATACTTGAATAGGACCTCCCGGAAGCTCTGCATTAATCATATTAATTGGGGAGGGGGGGGGGGCAATGACATAATGCGTATACTACCTGACATCCAAATGATTATAATATAGAGTACGACGCCGAACACTTTACAACTATCGTATTTTTACTACTTTTGAACTAAAATCCGGACGAACAGCTGCCAGCAATGGAAAATGAGAGGGAGGGAAAGTATAGGTACATGCAGGGGGGGGGGGGTGATATTAGACTCCCTGATAGGTGTAGCAAAAGGGGTGAAGGACTAATCAGAGCTTTACAGAGTGCTGTTTTCGTCATAAGTGTATTAACAATCACCATCTATACGGATAATGGCTCAGCGCGAACTGGCGAAGCTCTGGTAAAAAATTTTGAAAAATGTATGACGGCAGATACGTACTTCCAACCTTCAACATCATTCTACATATTAGATTGAAAGATCCCACATTGATGCGAGGTCCCCACAGATGTTTGGAGATGTATCTTTGTTCTTCAGAAAGTGTTGTGATCAGAACAGTTTCGTGTATTATTACCTTAATAATGGTCATAACATGGAGTGTAATCAGTGACGAATAATATTTCCATTACAAAACCTGCATGTAGACTATACATCGAGACACTTTCAATTGCCCAACATACCTACATGACCATTACGTTTGTTATTATTTTAGACCGTAATAACCGTTACCATTATACATCTCTAAACCTCTTTTACCTATTAATTCGTAAACTTTCAACTGTTTGCTGCTGTGCTTCTCCGAAAGGTGCTATCGGAAGATATTGATAATATGAGTGACACTGACGTAAGGTTGGAAGCGCGCGGAGCGCGCGAAAATTTTGATAGATTGCCAACGATTTGCTAAAATTCTGATAGGTTGAGAAACATTTGTGATAGAAAGTGAAGCGAGATTGAAAAAATTTCTTACGAAAATGAAGAATAAAATATACTTTCCATCATAAACGTATCTGTAGACTGAAACATTGGGGGGGGGGATGATATACATGGGCCATCCCCCCTAGTCAAATGTTGGGGGGATATATCACCCCATCCCCCCCCCCCCGGGGTTTACGCCCATGGAAGCAAACCAGCGAGCACACCGAGCACACCTAGTTACACAGCAAATCATTGGGCATAAATACAGCGCGGCTATATCATAAATACCGAACACTAACTTACAAATGACACTCGAGTTTCAAAATGTCATGTCGTAATCCACAAATGAGATGTCGAGTCTCAAAAATGACTTATTGAAAAATATGTCAAACATTTGCGAAACTTTCTTAAAATTTGCTCAAGCATTGCACCAAATTGCATCTAGGACCCAAATATTCAAAACTTTTCCAAGGGGAGGGGGGAAGAAAGCGATCCCCTCAGATCCCTCCCCCAGGACAGCGGTCCGAAACAACGTTCAGCCCCCCCCCTTATTCAATAGAACAGTTCCCTACACTTTTGAAATAAGATCATTTTTTTTCGTCCACGTGACAATCAGTGCGTGGAAATTGAGCGTCCGGCAGCAAACATACGGTACAATAAAAGGTCACGTACCAAAATGCAATGCGATATTTATGCATTCTAGTGCCTATCAAAATAAAAATACCAATGATATTGAGTGGCCGCATAGTGCAGGACACCCTCTCTGGATGCATCATCATTGCAACATACTTATAGCATCACTAAGCCGACTTCCGATGTAGTTTCGGTCAACCCCATCCTAGTACAATTGTCAATTTACCACCAACTTAATGCAATAGGCTTCCTAAAGTAGGTTTTTTGCTGGAAATAATTCGTATCAAAGGAAAGGCGTATCAATGAAATCTGCAGCATTACGCCGCATTCATGCATCGTGATATAATACCTCCAGTCACACATATGTTGGGGGTTTTGAGTAATTTGCATGAATCAAAAATGGCTCATCCACTCTTAATTTTGCAGGCCTGTATTCTCCCTAGGGTTGTTTTTTTGAACACCAAATTAGCAAATATATATATATATATATATATATATATATATATATATATATATATATATATATATATATATATGTTAAAAATATATTTTGACGTCTCTATGACGTCAAATGGGTAATATTACTAATTATTACGTCAACAGGACGCTAAATGTTAAGTCCAAAGCACAAAATTCCACCGAAGGACAATCAAACTCAAAAATTTCCCAAAGGGGAAGGGGCTGACCCTCCCTTTAGACCCCTCCCGAGTACGGTCGTCCAAAAAAAGTTCCAGCCCCCTCCCCCGCCCCACTGACAAAAGCCTTCTAGGCTATTAGGGATTTCCCTAGTAGGACTCTGTGCTCACTTCCTCAGGCTGGTCAAGTGATCCTGGCGTCCGTCCAGAGTTCAAGGGGACCTACAGTTAGATTGTCGAGAAGGTGCATGGGGGTGCACAAACTTTTTTAAATGATTTTTTTCCACCGTACCGTACGTGAATGGAACTGTCTACCTGAGGATATCATAAAGACTCCCTCCTTAAGTGTTTTTAAGAATAAAATCCATGTAGGATAGTTGTACCCACATAGCCAATATGCCTCTCCAGTGCAGGAATCTTCACTTTTGAAGTTGGCACTACACCGGATGAAGATGAAGAATGTTACCTGCCCTGACGGTTCAGTTGTGTTAGTTTTGGGCATAGCACCTTTTTTTTCAGAAGGCCCAGTCCACAAAACCTTAGAGCTTCGATAGCCTTGCGCTCGCTCGTTGACGGCCACTTGTTTTCAAAACTTCGTAGTGAAAGGGATAGAGGTCACGCGGCACCCGACGGACAGCCATGTCCACAACACACTTGTTTAAGTCCTGGGTACGTGGGTATTGTGCCAAATCATGGATATGAGTGTTCAAAAGGAAACTCAAAAATAATTATACGGTTGTACGTGCCAGTCCCAAACGGTTCGGGCACATACCACCTACAAGGGCACTACACTACCGCAGTTTTATCAAGTTACAACATATCGGAACAAATCTGAATTGAAAGTGGTATGAGCCTCTCTAAAAATGTTACTGGCCAATGGGCAAGCGCAAGGATGCAGCCGGTGAATATTCGAGGAAAATCTACGCAATTTAATTTACGGAATTTTGTGTCGTAAATCTGGTCCCGGCTGAAAGGGCAAAGGGAATGGAAGAAGAAACGGGTAGGAGAGACATCTCAACTTGTAATCCAGATTTAACTTAGAATAAAGGAAGAAGTGAAACATTATGCACTCAGTCTTTATAATTGTTATTTTCTGGGCGCTTCGTGCGCACTTACCTTAAATCATTGCACCGTTGCAAATAAATTTAAGACAGTTTGAGCAGTATTATTGATTCAATCAACTCCTACACAAGTATCTACCTCTCCCAACCCCAAATCCCCTTGCAAGATCAAATTCACCTGCCACTGGGACAGATGCAATTACAAACAAAAATATAGTCAAGTTCCAATTATCTGGTCTGTTTAGAGCGCTGGAAGCACTGCCATTTTCAGATAGTTATACAGAAGATAACTTCCATGCACCTTCTCGGAGAGTCATGTATTCGAGCCTGTTCAGTATAAAGTGTGCATGGGAAAACAAGAAGATTTGCACTCTGACAGAAAACTTTATGTACCACTATATACCTTATGCACTTGAATAATTAAATTGATTTTCTTTTTACATGTTCAGCCAGCAAGAAGCATGGTAAAATTATCATTTTTGTGGTCTGTTTTAGTTGGCATCAAATTTCCGTTGTAAATACTTAAACTTTCCGTTTTGATGGCCAGAATTTTGTGAAAAGTACCCTGCGTTCACAGGGGACTTCCCCCTCCCCCTTGGCTCTTCCAGGGAGTTGCCTCTCTTCTACCCCGCTAACATTAGAAAATGGTTAAATTATCATTTAAAATTATCATATCATTATCAATTTATCATCTGCTTGGTGTTTAGTCGCATCCAATGCCCTTTAGACATCCATTAGCGCAGGGGCGGGATTTGATGTCTGAAAGTGGGGGAGGGGAGAGCCAGGTGGAATGTCAAACGGCGCCGAAGGCGCCGCGGGAGCGCGAAGCGCTCCCCCTAACGGCGTGCGATCCAGGGGCCCGCCTCGGGGTCCCTGGCTGGGTCCAGGGGGAGAGCCCCGGTGGGGCCTTAGGGGGCGAAGCCCCCGGAAGCTCTCGGGTATTTACGAAATCGTAGGCATTAAAATGATGCATTTTAGCTTCAACTTCAAATGCCATAAGGTGGGCAATTAACATACCACAAAAATCACATTTTTTCAATTACATTCTTACTCCATGTGACTAACAGTCAGATGGGATGGATAATTCTGAGAGCTTGAGGAAGTAGGGGAGAATGGATTATTTTGAGGGTTTCCCGGAGCTTTGGAACAATTTTAAGAATGGGAGTTATGAAATGAGTGCCCACGAAGCGCGCTGAAAAAATCGCAGTTTTCATACTTTTTAGCGATTTGAGTAAAGGAAATGCTAAGAAAGAAAAGTATCCTCAAAGAGAGGGCTCACCTCCTCCCCCCCTCCCCTTCGCTAAGCGCCTGTCCCTTATTACGGTACCGGAAATGAAACTTTCCGTGTCTGAAAACTTACATCTAAACAATCTTTAAACCTAGAAGTCGGTAAATTTACACAGATCGATGGTGATAAAAAAAATTTGTTTTGAAAATTTCTGGAGGAGGGCGAAAGTTGGAAAGTTCCTATGGGGGCATTGGTGGTTTCAATGATAAAAGAAGAGTTTGTACGAAGCTATGACAAGCAGGATGTTCTACGGGAAGTAACCCCGAAACAATGTAAAACGGGTGCGCGAGAAACGCGCAAAAGAAAACAGCGTTGAAACAGCGTTTCAGACATTAAATTGTAGCCTATTGTTTTTCTTTAGTTTAAAATGTAATATTTTTATTGCATAAAATTTTTCCTACTTTCCCCGGTGCCTGTTCTTTCCATAGAGCAGGATATGGAAGCCTTTATCCTGCTCTATGGAGGCTGTCTTTCATGTTTCATGGTCTGGGACAAGTGCCCTTCAACTTTCTTTTTTATTAATGTGAAAAATAGGTTGTGTCGATTTTGAAGGTCATAGACAATGTGATACTTAAAGAAGTCAATGAAATCTTTTGTGGGTAGTTTTTACATGGACATTGTAAAGGGTATCGGCAGTTAAAGTGCCAGGGAAGTAATTTTTATTGGAGGCTGCATCTTGGGAAGTTGTGACCGGAGAAGCCTTTAACCCGATCACCTAAGGAGGGAAACCGGAGGCTGGGGACTGAGGGTCCTTCCCGAGAAATCTTTCTTAAATTTGAACTTTTTTGCGACAATTCTGGACCATTTCTTGAGAAAATCCTGCTTTCCCCAGGTGTAATTTGAAATGCCAATGAATAGTTTTCTTAAGATGATCGCAAATTTAAGATAGTAACCGTCAGTCAATTTGCTGAGGATGACGGTAGTGGGTGAAGAAAGTAAACAGCGAGAGGTGTAGCGAGGGTTTTAGAAATAGGTAATTTTAAATTAGGTAGGTTTTAGGTAATTTAGTCAAGCTATCCTATAGGAAGTAATAACTAGGCAATTCCACCAAAGTTTTCCTACGCACAGCAGTACAGTGGTACTAATGAAACATTGATTTACATAAGGCTCATGCGAAGCACGCCGATTTTTTTTTACGAGAATTGCGGTTGACTATACATGGTTAGGGTTTGGAACTTTATTTGCAAGGACCATGGTGCATTTTGTGACGTACATAAGTACTTTCAGTGACTCCTATTTTAGAGCTACAAGTCACAACAGTGTGGCGCGTAGGTAGAAAGAAATTGTACGGTGCCAGACAAAATTTTCAATTGTATTAGTCAGTTTTCTCTGGAGGTGCGCTCGAAGCGCGCAGAGAAAATTTTCCTAGCATTTTTACAGTTTTGATATTAATAGTTTCCTGCATTAAACATTACAAACTTTAATCATAATAGGCTATTAAAAATTCTCTAATAATTTCTCTAATCTCGCTTACTTTCGCTCATTTTTTTATTATTTTATTTTTTAAAAAGAAAGAAAGAAAGAAAGAAAGAAAGAAAGAAAGAAAGAAAGAAAGAAAGAAAGAAAGAAAGAAAGAAAGAAAGAAAGAAAGAAAGAAAGAAAGAAAGAAAGAAAGAAAGAAAGAAAGAAAGAAAGAAAGAAAGAAAGAAAGAAAGAAAGAAAGAAAGAAAGAAAGAAAGAAAGAAACTTGTTATACGAGATGGTGCAAATACAAAGTATTTCCAAATACAAAGTATTTCCAAATTTGGGCTATATCATCGATCCCTTCCATCTTCTAAAGTCATCCGTGCCCGGCATATGTGAGTAAACTGCGATGAATTTTGAAGTTGAAGCTGTATCGGTGTCTGAGGAAACTTGAACTGGCTGAAACTTCTAAAGGCATAGCTAGTTAGTGTTCAATTTAATACAACAGAAGCAGTGCATAGGAGAACGCGAAAGGGCAAAAGTGATGTTTTGCCCGAATTTTGAAGGGAGATGCGAGAATGTTTGTTTTTTTAAAATGAACACTACGTATTGATCACAGCTATTGTGAGACTTCTGACTGACCTCCCTTTTGAAGAGGTGATGAATTACCGTTCTCAGTTAGGGGCATTCTCCTTCCCCTTTGAAAAAAGTATCGTTTCGGAAGGCTGAGGTCCAAAATAGTGCTATCATTTCATAATTTTCAAGTGTCTTGATTTTCGAAATTTTCGTTACCTTAAGAAAACAATTCAGAAAAACATGCCCCTTGGCAAAGGTGGAACGTATTGTGACACAATGAAAGAAACATCAACATTTTTAAGGCCGGTGGAGCTGACTTGGTAGTTGAGTGTACTGATTTGCATTGGAGATGTCCCCGGATCAAATCCAGGTGGTACCTCCTGGAAATTTTCTGACATCTCAGAAACTGCTTGAGTGTTCGGGGTTTGGCGTGGCTGGAAGTTCGCCATGATGCGGTGCCTGGTTGTAAGACAGAAAGTTATCCGATCCAGGCCTTCACTGAGTCGGTTCGACTGTCGAACAGTGGTACCGAGCAGTACAATGTACAGCAAGGTTCCTCCATTCCTTCCATTCCTTGAAGAAGAAAACTCGAGCTCAGGATTGGGTTTACGAACAATCCATCCGTCGCATGGGAACGCTAAACAGAGGTTGCCGGGATCAGGACTGGGAAAGATTAGTACACTCTTGCCTCATTACCTTTTGAGCTCTAGTCGAATTTTGCTGGTGTCCATCCACGATCACATGGTGTAGGGTCCTCTTTGAGCTCACAGTGTCCTGGTCATGAAATTTTTAAGTTTAATCTTGCTATTTGTATAATTTACGCTGTCTCTTTTTATCCAAATGGACCGAACCGCTTGGCTTGTTTCCTCTTACACCTATGGAGTAGCAATTGCCTGTTATGATTGTATTTATTTTAAAAGATAGTACATTACAAGACTGACGACTTCCTGCGTGATTTCTGAATTTAAAGGGTATATGGGTTAGGTTAGGTTAGATGAGGTTTAACGTCCCAGTTTCCAACCAATTGGTTCAAGTCGAGACGACCACGGCCTTTTTTCCAGTTGTGGCTCACTGGCTTGTTTTCCCTACTCCATTGCTTATGGTGAGCACCAAGCACGAAGGGTATATGGGATACAAGATAATAACTATACACATACTGCATGTACAATACGACCGAACCTCCCTGATTACGGACCTGTTCCCCCAAAACAAACTTTCTTAGAGCCGCCCATATAGGCCATTGACCTCTGGTCTCAGAATAAATTTCCACCAATGCTATTTATGTGAGGGGAACGAAACGCATGACTTGCTGACCGTATAACTGAGCACTTACGCTCCTTTCACAAGAATTTCACCGGTTTCCCACAGCTGCCTATTTCACCCCCCCCTACTCCCCCCTTCTCATCACAACATTGGCCACTTTTCTGTCACTGCAGATTGCCTGCAGAGGATCGAATTACGAACGTCTTGTTGAAGACAATAGATTTTTTTTCTAAGAGTCTCTTGGCACCCTCACTCTAAAAGGCCTCGATTCCAAATTCGATTAATCCGCCCTTTCTTCCCGGTAGACGGCCTTTTTTCGTGTGTGAGTTTTGCTTACGCCCGTCCTAGGTTCGTTGCACTTTGTCTTCGTCCAGGTCTGCTTGGTTCCCATGTTCAGTTGAGCGTATTGTTAAGAATTGTGTTATCTTTCTTTCCTTGTCAGTTGTACGTTTTCTTACCTTGTTGAAGGGTTTAAACCCGAAACGTAATTTAATAAAACTACTCTTTGCATAGTATCTACCATGTTTTCTACATCATTGTGTTTCTACCCTATGCAACGCAGTACTTCGACCTATACATATGTATGTAGATAGGGCATGTTGAACAATGCACAATCCTTCCTACTGAAGTAGAGATCGTCCTCACTCAAAGTTTTTGAACATTTTTCCAACTATTAAACAATACAATATACAGTAGTAGTTCATGATATCGAAAGATGACCTAAATAAAGAAATTTTTATCCTGCTTTGAAGACAACAATTAATTACGAATGGATAGACAGGTAGGTAATCCCTAAACTGGTTTACTGAATTGTTTCTGCATTTTTATGACAGTATGAGGTGCGTTCGTAGTTTTAAGGGAAATCCCCATGACGACATTTAGTCAGGTTGGAGTATTTGTCCTTTGGTGTAGATCTAAGTCCAAATTTTATTGAAATTTGACCATCTTACTGCCTCAATTAACTGAAATGTAGCATTACAAAGCTTCATATTTTAACAATGTTGTTTCTGGCATTAAATTATGCACTGCCCGAAATACTGTCTCATCATTTTGCACCATCGGCTTTTGTCAACGTACATTCAGCCTATACCGATATAGTTACCAGCCATACCCGTATAGTTATCTGCTTATCCCAACTATGCTTTGTAAACCTGAAGTTCGACGTGACTTTGGTCGGGATGAAAAATATCCCCATTTTGAAAATCATGCTCCCTTAAGCTACAAGCCACGTACTTGTTGAATTATACCACAAATGTGTTGGTATTACCTAGATATAGTATTTCTTCAGCGTCAGGTCATTGTATTCATTTAATGACTGACCATTTATTTTAATATCTAGTTTCTTTATTAAGACCAAAGTCAGGGGCGGGATTTGGTGTCTGAAAGTGTGTGTGTGTGGGTGTGTGGCAAAACCAGGTGGACTGTCGAACGGCGCCAAAGGCGCCGCGGGAGCGAGAAGCGCTCCGTCTAACGGCGTGAGGTCCAGATTTACGACATTGTAGGCATTAAAATGATGCATTTTATCTTCAACTTCAAATGACTTATTGTGGGCAATTAACATACCACAAAAGTCACAATTTAACTTTTTTCAGTTATATTCTTACTCCATGTGACAGATGTCAGATGGGATCGATAATGCTGAGGGCTTGGGGAAGTAGGGGAGAATGGGTAATTTCAATTTGAGGATTTCCCGGGCTTTTGGAGCAATCATTTTAAGAATGGGAGATATTGTGTTCAGAATGGGTGCGCGCGAAGCGCCCTGAAAAAAAATGCATTTTTCATGATATGAGTAATAGAAATGCTAAGAAAGATAGGTATCCTCAAAGAGAGGGTCTTTCCCCCTTCCCTAAGCGCCTGTCCCTCATTACGGCACTGGAAACGGACACTTTTCGCACCCGAAAACCTGCATCTAAACAATCTTTAAAGAGTCGGTAAATTTACGTAGGTCGATGGTAATAAAAATTTTGCTTTGAAAATTTCTGGGGAAGGGGGAACTTCGCCTAGGCTGCCTGTGGCCATGGGGACATTGTTGGTTTCAATGATAATAGAAGAGTTTGTACGAAGCTATGACAAGCAGGATGTTCTACAGGAAGTAACTCCGAAGCAATATTTAAAACGGGTGCGCGAAGCGCGCAGAATAAAACAGCGCAGAGACAGCGTTTGAGACATTTAATTGCAAGCTATTGTTTTTCTTTAGTTTTAAATGCAGTATTTTTATTGCATAAAAAATTTCCTTAAACTTACCCCAAGTGATTGTTCTTTTCATAGAGCAGGATATGAGAATGTATATCCTGCTCCATGGAGGCTTTCTTTCATGTTGAATTTTTGCGATGGTCTGGGACAAGTACCCCTCACCTATTTTACTACATATTGTGAAAAATAAGGTAGTGTCGATTTTCAAGTTTATGGATTATGTGGTACTAAAGAAGACAATGAAATCTTTTGTGGGTACAGTTTTACATGGGCATTGTCAAGGGCATCGGCAGATAAAGTGCCATGGAAGTAATTATTATTGGAGGCAGCATCATGGGAAGTTTTGACCGGGCGAAGCCTTTAACCGCTGTCGCCGAAGGCTGGCCCGGGGACTGAGGGTCCTCCCCAAAAATCTTTCTTAAATTTGATGGCTTTTATATGGCCATTTTGGACCACATCTTGAGAAAATCCTGCTTCCCACCAGATGTAATTTGAAATGCTAATGAAATATATTTTATGTGATGATCCAAATTTAAGATAGTAACCGTCAGTGAATTTGCTGAAGGTGGTGGTAGTTGGTGAGGAAAGTGAACAGCAAGAAGTGTAGGCAGGGTTTTGGGCATGGTAATTTAGTCAAGGTGTGCTACAGGGAGTAATAACGAGGCAATTTCACTGAAGTTTTCCTACGCACAGCTAAGCGCTACAGCCGTACTAATGAGACATCGATTTATATAAGGATCATGCGAAGCACGCCGATTTTTTCTTTTTCTTTTCGAGAAATGCGGTTCCGTATACATGAATAGGATTCGGGACTGTTTGTAAGGACCATGATGAATTTTATAAAGTACCTTAGTACTTTCAGTGACCCTTATTTCAGAGCTTCAAGTCACAATAGTGTGGCACGTAGGACGAAAGAAATCGGCTCAAGACAAAATTTTCAATTGTATTAGTCAATTTTCTCTGGAAGTGTGCGCGAAGCCCGCCGAGAAATTTTTCCTGGTAATTTTATGGTTTTTGATATTAATATTTCTTTCATTAAACATTGTAAAATTTGATCATAATAGGCTATTAATATACAAATAATTAATGTTTATGAGTGCGATAGTATGAATTATTTCATGAGTTGGAAGATTGAACGTTCTATTCAACGGAAAATCGTGAGGGTTCCCTTTCTCTTAAATTTTCCTGGGGAGGCCCCGGACCCCTGCCGTGGACGCGTCCCAGTTACTCTTCCGACGAATGTTCCCTTTTCCTCCTACATGATACACAGCTTGAATACAACGGCGTATATGAAGTCTAAGATCTTTAGTATTATTTCTCATACTGTGCCACAGCACTTTGCAGGCTTTTAAAATAGCCAAAATAGCTCAAGATCACCGTGAGAGACAGATAGTCGTCACCACAAGTACCATATATGGCTTTCACATGGCCGGGTAAGCAAAAGTCTCAATTGGTCACTGCTCTTTGATTGACATCAGACTTAAAAAATTCAAAAGATGCAGAGTAGCTCATATTACACAGCAAAACATAAGAAGTATTGTAAACCCCTAAGAATATAATTTTAGCTAGACTAATTTCCGTTCATGATTTTTAATTAAGGTGGTAAAAATTTCCGACAGAGACTAAAAATTTCCGACAGAGGCTTTAGGAGGCTTTGTGGCGGGGGGCCCTCTAGATACGCCCCTGCTCGCGGAGCGCGTCGAAAAATACCAAGTTCAACCAATTTTAGTACTGTTTGGCTTCATTTTAAGTAAAAGAATATCCTTTTTTTGTAAACTAAAATATTTAGGGAAAATGGATAATGTTTGCTGACGCATTTTTTCTACCCTCAACTTTTGTTTTAAGTCCTAATTTGGATCGCTTGTGGGTCTGACGTAGCCGGAGGGCCGCCATTTAAGAACCTGGTATGGGCCTAAAAGTTTCCACCCTGAATTGAACCTTGCACTTGAACTTGGTGAGGTAACTCGACCTTTGCGCGCGCGCACAACGTTAAACTGTACATTACATGCGTTCAAGCATATGTTGTACTTGTATACTGTAAGGCTGGCTATCATTTTACGTGTTTATGTGCATCCCATACGTACGTACGGAGCGCCACTAGCACTGAGTGCAAAATCTTTTTACCATAGCCGGCCAGCGCAATGTACAAGGCTCAATCCGAAGGAAAATGCATGAACATCGCGTAGAGTTTTACCGCCCGCGTTAGCTCTGCAGCCTGGGAAGACATTTCTACAAAGGGGCTGCGACGCTGACCAACTTGTAATTTAGTCGTAAGTAAGATGTTGGTTTGTATGAAGCAGTCCTTTCAAATATGCCTTGCCAGTTCGTCTACAGACTCAGTACACGATCAATCTATATCTGCTCCGTGTGTACTTCACTGTAGTGTAACTAGTTAACGTTAGTATTGGGAGACCTCGGTCTCGATGTAACTGTTACTAATATTTATGTTTGCACAGTAAGGACACGTTGAGTATTGTTTGCCTACATTGTCAGGGTCGGGTTAGCCTATATGCCGACTAAGGCTAACATGAGAGTGAGACTTAACAGTTATAGGCCTATGCTATGGTATATAGCCTAGGCCTCGCACTCCGTGTTGTTTAACATTATATTAGGTAGGACCTAGGCCTAGCCCTTTATATTACAACAGAGAATGTAAAGGCATAACGTTAGGCCTACCCATACACAGCCACTCTAAGAATAAATTGTGTTGAATAATTTTTATTAGCAGAAAATAAAAACAAAACAATTTTTGGGAATTTGCCAAGCCTTAGCCCTGGAACAGGGTTTTGTCTTTCCGTTCACTGCATTTAGTCCTCCAGCATACTTTGCCATTGACCAAATTAGGCATAGGTAGGCCTAGGGCTATAGGCTAGCCTTTTTTTCAGCTTCATTTCACATCGGTTGAGAAAGTTTGCGAGTGTAAGAGTAATCATCTAACATGTGTAACACATGCAAAAAGGTTGATGGAATAAGTTGGTGAGAAAATAGGGCATAGGCCTAGGCCCTAATTGTTATTTGAATGTGGGAGGTTACTAGACATTTTGGCTGAGAAAGGGGGGGGGGGGGGTAAAAATTGGTACACACTGCACAAGGGCTGTGTTGGAGGAGTACAACAGAAACACAGCCCTATTCAAAGACTAGTCCAGTTCTCAGTAAAGAAGGACTGTGTATGTTTGTTTGCCTACAGCTCTCTATACTTAGTCCTCACAATGACCTACGTATGAGAATAGCGGGATGATGAGCTGTGTGTGTTGGTTGAAATTTACTTTCGTCTCACAGCAAATCGTAGACCTTAAATCTTAATTTAGTACCATGACTTTTCTTCTCCAAATCTTGCAGGGGTACTGCAGATGTTTTTGATCACTGAGATTGTCTGGAAAGTTTGAAAAATTTAAAATGGAATCAGCAACTTTTTCATACTGTAAAAAATTACTGCATCCAGGCTAAGAAACTTTGTTTAAAATAACATAACAGATTAAAAGGCAAAGGGGAGCTAAGGCCCCATAAGATGCCCAGAAGTCCATACAACCTTAACTGAAAACAAACGACCAACCAACACCAAACGAGCCCAGTACAATTAGATTCAACCACAGTTATGGAAGAACTTGTCAATGTTAACCTTAAAGCAATGCACAGGTGTGGAGTTAACTACCCACTTAGGAAGACTATTCCACTCATCGACAACTCTATGAGAGAAACTAAACTAGGTAACTTAAAGACAGACAGTCATCACCGCAAAGTATATTTTTAGTGTATGTATATCAAAATTCTCAGTTGGTGACTGCTCTTTGATTGACATCAAAGTTTGAAAATTTGAAAGATGCAGAGTAGCTCACATTCCACACAAGGCAGAGAGAGTACTTTTATTACATTTTATAGCCTTGTATGCCCATCAGGACATGCCTTAAGCAATAAAACAGGTTTATTCCTGCACAAGGAAGAGCCTCATACAGTTATGGGAGGAGTTAGAAGATGCATAGTTGGGAGAATTGGAACTGTCTGGGATCATGAAAATTCCCCTTTAAAGCCTTGCAAAAGACTTAACTAGCTTCTTACAATGGCCTGGAACCCCAGAATTACATTGAACCTTTAAATAACTACGAGATGACAAAGGATTCCTTTCAGAGAGAAATTTGTACACCTGAAGCATGTCTCCCCCCTAATCCCTCTCAACTCCAGGGTGGTAAGCCCAAGATGATAAGGTATAGATGTCTCACCTCAGGTATAAGGCGAGTGGCTCTCCTCTGAACTTGCTCTAAAAGAAACTTGTCCCTTTCATAGAAGGGACTCTAAGCCTGGGCTGCATAGTCGAGGTGGGGTCTTACCAACTGCTTATACAGATTTAGTATGTACAATTTCTTTACTAAAACTATTGAAATTCCTCTTGATCAATCCAAGCACCCTATGAGCCCTAGCAGCAGCAGCTGCACACTGTCTAGATGGCTTTAAATTGCCTGTAATAACTATACCCAGATCTTTCTCAAAAGTCACATCACTCAGAATACTACCATTCTGTTATAATCATACGTAGCTGAAATTTTTAGTCCTGACCAAAGTGAAGGACTTGCACTTATCTGCAGTAAACGACATTTGCCAAGTCTGACATTATGAAAATAATGTATCCAAGTCTTTTTGCAGTAATGAGGCATCATCCTTATCACTAACCTTCCTATAGAGCTTAGTATGATCAGGAAACTTACTAATACTAGATGCGAGAGAGCTATCAATATCATTGATGAAAATTAAGAAAAGAGGTGGGCCAAGAACAGAACCCTGTGGAACTCCATTTGTGACTTCTTTCCAAGAAGAGCAATTACCATAAAACAACAACTCTCTGAGATCTACCATTGAGCCATGAATTTATCCAGTCAGGACAACTGCCCTTGATGTCTAACCTATGCAGTTTAACCATAAGTCTACCTAATGGAACTTTATCAAAGGCTTTCTGAAAATCAAGGTAAAGGACATCAACACTGTGACCAGAATCAAAAGATAAAGAAACATCCTCAAGAAAGCGTAGTAAAAACAAGATCTACTCGGAAGGAAACCATGCTGTGACAAATTGAGTAACCCATTATCTAAAAGATATTTAAGCAAACAATCCTTGATTACAGATTCCATAACTTCACACACAACACTGGTTCAACTGATCGGCCTACATGTATAATTGCAAGGCAAGCTCCAGTCCCCCTTTTTGAAAATTGGAGTAACATTAGCTATCCGCCAGTCAGCAGGTACAAAGTTTGAATCTAGAAACTTCTGAAAAATAATGCAAAGAGGAACTGACAAAATCTCGGAGCATTCATGAAGAATGGCAGGATGGATCCCATCAGGCCCAGGGGCCTTACTAGCTTTTAAACTCTTCATTTTATTACAAACCAACTCTTCAGAGAAAACAACATCACTAACAAAAGAAGAGTTATCAGAACCCCAACAAGTGCCCAAAATAGATGATTCCTTGGTAAAAACAGATACAAAATAATCATTTAACAAAGTAGCCTAAATTTCTCTTTGAATGAAGTGAAAATATTTTTTACTATCCAACAATCATTTCTCATGATAAAAACAGGTCGGTGTTAAATAAATTTCATTCACACTTGAATTTAACGATAAGTTGCACTAATGTTGTTGTGGGCTATAGCCAATAGGCTAGGCCTAACATTGTGGTTTACGGTGTATCGCGGTAGGTATTGTACATTTAATCATTTACGACGAAATTTTGAATGTTCTTAAAAAAGAAAGTACCATCATGAAAAATTACGACGACTTTTTCAGAGAAATGCAAACCCTGCCCATCGGCCCCTCTTCTCCGATTGGATGGATCATCATGTGATAAAAACTATACACATCACAATGTTTTACTAAAGTTACTTCATTTGTGCCATTGGTTCTTAATATTGTGAGTTTGAAAATCAGACGAGAATATTTACTTTGACCATATACAGTACTTTAGCGCCATTATTGTGATGTGCTATCAGACACATTTTAAACAAGTCTTACCATTACCTACTGTGGCTTTGTGTCCACTGTGTTCCGTAACATGCAAGGCTGTACACAAGTGGGGACTGGGCACTGGCTACTGGCCAGTAAATCTTTAGAAACACTCTCCCAGCTTACTGGCTACTGAAAACCTATGAAACAGTCGCCAGCACAGCCGAAGCCAACATTAGCCACAGCATGTCTGTATCTTATGCTGCATCATTAGTTCATCACAGGGTGCTGAAATAAAATCCACTGTTGACATGATGGCTCATGGGAGATGTAGTGATTCAACTGAAAGTCTGAAATTATATCGGTACTCACTATTGAGAAAGTTTTAGTGCTGGGAATTGAGTCAAATAATTATTAGCCATCAGCCATAGAATCAAATCAAGTGGTTGCACGGATTGACAAATTGGTCGCCAATGTGACCATTTTGGTGGAATTGTACAGCCCTGGTAACGTTTGGATCGTAACTAGAAAATAACATGCAGATGCGCCAAGAATAAACGTAAAAAAACGACTGGAGCGCTAGATACCAACCCACAGTTTACCACGCTTTTGTCGACCTAGTTTCACTGAAATCTGTGGCTCATGGTTTTGGGTGGTTTCAATAGGAGTTAATCAGATAAGCCAAATAACAGCTTACACAAAAGATTTCAGCAATGAAATTTACAATGAGGAGCGTAACACAGTAGCTGCATCCTCAGGTTCTATTGATCAGACTTCCTGCGTAATTGATAAGAAATGTTTATCACTACACATACTGCAGGCCTTCGTTAATACAGTAGCTCAGAGGGTTGTTATCTGATGGTTAGCATGTGCTGACAGCGTTTGGAAAAGGTCGGACTATTCCTAGTACTGTATGTCACTGAACCGTCCTGGTTTAGGCTTACGGGTTTGTGAAGGGTTATAGGTAGCGTAGTTTACTCAGGCCTGTTCAATCAAAGACACGGCCGTCACATACACACAACAAATTAGAGTTTTATAGCCAAACGCCCAACTTCAATTAATCTATACGTTTGATAATATTTAATACACTCACAGTACATTTGCACAATTGTCTTCCCTGTAATGCTGCGTTAACTTTGATCAACTTTTTTAGAATAAAGACCGATCATAAAACACAGCATGATGTGGAGACATTTTTTTTCTTTGTAGAAGTTCTGATATATAAATTCCATTTTTCCAGTGCTGTTTTTGTTTTTTTTAAAAAAAATCTTAAATACAACTGCATTAACTACAAGAAATTGCCGATTTTAGGTCGTTCTATATCCTTGCAGTAAAACAGCTTATTTTGCCAGTGAAACACCCAACCAGTAGCAAGATTGCTAGTTGCTACTGCAACACTTATGGGATGCTGCAAATCCTCCCAAGAATTAGGTTTGGCATCTCCGGTTGGGAGTGGCTCTGCTTTCCCCACCCCCACCCGTTCTCGGCAACCGTACATGTTTTTGTGTTAGATGAGGCCTGTTTGTAGCAGTTCCCTCCAAAATGTACAATGCAGTGTTTCCATAATTTCTAGTTTGCAGAAAATTCTCTTACCTCAGAGAGCATATGAAAAGTAGTAGGTAAAGCCGTCAGTTCTTTGAATATATCCTATTATTTCCTAGTTTTTGAAACGAGTGACGCTTTCCTCCACATATTAATTCATCTTGAGAGCATATAAAACAAGCGATGTGTCAGTGTCTTTTAAATGGCCATGGATAAAAATATTTCCATACCTTTACGTTCAGAGAACTGCAAATAATTTTCAGTAGCAATACGGTGCTACATGACCCTTTAATAGATAACGGTAGGCTTGCATTTTAATGAAACTAAAACCCACTGCATTGTCTTATTTTTCAGCACATTGTTGTAGTATCTTTCATTTGATAGCCCCATACTTTCCCTTCCTACAGTAATGCATTAGTGTGTTAAATTCCATGGGAAAACCTTCGAAGTTCGACTCAAGAATTTCCCAGGCACCTTGCAAGGGTCCCAGCTTATTTGCATACAACGTTCTGTACATTCCTTTGCTAGTGACATCATTGGACTTCAGCCATTTTTCACGGATTTAACCCGTGTACAATTTCCATTGGCTGCTACCAACCCACGTGAAGGTTTACGGCTACAAACGAACAACTGCTAAATCCTGTCCTACTGGGCAACACTCACCTCTTAATGAAAACATACAGCACACAGTACTGTCGCTTCCGCGTGTAGGCCTGATAGTGGTGTAATGTACAGTACATAACCTAACGTAGTAAATTTCACATGGGTATCGTGTCGCTGCTCTACGTGCGTTACCAACATGCTGTCATAGCCTGGCCAAAATTTAGTATGCAGATTTTTAGCAAAATCAACCATTACGAGCTAAACTTTTTTTCTTATCTTATTCATGGGTGTAGAAGAAGTCTGATCTTGACAAAAGTATTCGGTAAGAGTTTGGTATCGAGCGAAATACCACTTATATTTGAAAAACAAGATGGCACTGTCTGCAAAAGTTTGAAAAACATCCAGAGAGATATGTGACGTCACGTAACCGTTAAGGACAACCCAATGGGCATATGACTTCCAAAAAGGTTGCGCAAATATGGGCGGTGACCCTTACGAATGAGAATGAGTATCAAAACCCATAGCAGCGATTGGGTATTTCACGTAATTAAGGCAGGGCAGCTGCATTTGATTTTCCCAAGAGATTTGAGGTGGCTCTCGTAATTATAGCGTGAAACATGTGGTAGGGCCCTCTGTGCATATTAGGGCGGTGCAGTATTAGGCCCATGCAAATGCATAGGCTATACAGCGTGTGACAGTACTAAATGACAACGCTATACGTTTCCACAAGGGCCGTGTTAAAAGTTGGATCGTGTTAGCTGGTGAATTTTAGCAAGATCCTGGTAAAGAATGGTTGGGGGATGTACTGTCTTACATTCTGAAATTTCCATCTTCATTCTCTTCCAGTGAATGGACTATAATCAGATTATTTTTTTTCTTTTAAGGAATCAGACTTCAAAGCTTTTGCCCTTGTAAGTAAGATTTAAAATTTTAGCAGTTGCTGAATAGAGGGTACATTTTATGTGAATGAAAAATAAAATGCGGCAAGGTCTTTGTATTGTACCGGAACATGAGGATGCAGGAAGTACAGTAAGCTGTGATGCTATTGCAATGGCGTTCCCCCGACTACTTTTTTGGTAGAAAACAGAATGGTTCAATTTTCTGGACTTGGCGGCCCTCCCTTTGTCTTCCTTTGTATATAAAACAAGACTCAAGAAGTTTTGGGCTTACTGATATAACTTTCAAAGGTCACGTAATTGATTTTTTTTTTTTTTTTGAATGTGCAAAAAAAAAAATTGTTCTGTAAGGGAAAGGATTTGCAAATGGGCAACAATATTTCCGAACATGTGGGAATATGTACGAAAACATTTGGAAAGTTCAGCCAGATCTTTTTTCTTTTTAAACTTACGAAATGTATTCATAATTGCAAAGAGAAATTTGAAAGCAAATTGCGGCCCTCTGTTTTTTCCATACTCATGAAGTTTCAGACTAAAATGCAGGTCACACTACAGTGATTTCGGATAAGATTATGTTCCAATTTTTATGAGTTTTAGTTGAAATCTTCCCCATCTCTGGTCAGAAACAGCTAAAAATCTGCAAACCTGTGTAAATGTATGATTTATATCAGAGGACTACGAAAATGAAATGTAAACTAGTTATTTCATGATGTCACATCGACAAACAGCTTTTATGGGAGTACAAAACTCGGACTGATTTTCAAACAAATATCGCTCTATTGAGCGATATAAGTTATAATATGGTGATAGGAGAACAGTTTATTGTGAGACAAACTCAGTTACGGAAAGAATTTGCAAACGTGCAAGAATTTTTCCGAACGCAATCTTTTCGACGGAAGGTACGAAACTTTGGGAACGTTCTAGGTATTTCTTTCTAAACTTAAGAAATTTATTAATCATTGCAAAGGGAAATTCAAAGTAAACTGCGGCCCTTCCCTTTACTTTACTTTGTATATACAGTATAAAAGACTCATGAAGTTTCAGGCTAACTAATATAATTTTCAAAGGTCATGTTATTGACAATTTTTCGGAACATTCGAAAACTTTTACGAACTTAAAAAAATCGTTCCGACACGGAGAGTATTCAGGGGGATTTGCGGATGGTCGCAAGCTTTATGCGTACTGTATTCAGTCAGAACGTATGATTGTGCGCAGGCAGGCTTTCACAGGAAATTAATAATTGCTTTTCCCACAAGATTAGATTTCTTGCTACAGCGAATTACGAACACACAATGGGACTTTTGTTTAAACTGGCACAAAGGCACCTCAGTTTACCGGGTTGGTGATAATTCACATTGAAAGAGCGAGGTACCTAGAGGTTCTATTGTACATTGAATAGACTGGAGCGTGACCGCAGCGAACATGCGCACTAATTCTTGGCGTATCTGTAAAGTTTGTCACTTCAACTTCTGTACTGGAAAGTACCTCAGCCATGTGTTCAGATTTCTCGATAACTGCTTTCTTGCTACTCTTATCAAAACTCCACTATCTACTGTACACAGTTTCTTCGTGATGATGGAAAAAAATCTTTCTGATGCATCTCCTGGGCCGAGATTTCACCTGTACAGTACCGGTAACTACTGTATGTACGGTACGATACGGTACGATACGGCACATGCTGTGCATGTTGTTATCAGATATGAACTTGCGTTCGTAGCCTGGGTGCTACTAATGATATGTTGTGCCAAAGCAGTGCACTTGACTTTGGCACCTCCACTTCAGTAAATGTGGTATACCAAAAAAAAAGGATAATATTTTGCTCTTTTTAGCTCAACCGGCAAAGTGCGGGTCGAGCTTATGTTATACTGTAGAGGGTAAATGTCTGTCTCACTTTTCAAAAGCCTACTCCTTCCTCAGTTGTGGCTTAATCTATCTGCCTTTTTCTGTAAAGGTCACATCGTGGTGGGGCGTTGTAGTTTGTTCGTGAGGTAGCGATGGGTGGTGTGGATCATGGTAAATTTGGCCATTTTCTTGTCAATTTCTGCTATTTCACCCCGTCTTTTTGGAGCAAGACATTCCTCTCAGAACTCTCACTTTTTCGATAGTGCCTATATTACATGCTTGTGGCATTATCTGGAGGGAGTATGCTCATCTGTGCCATTGGCCTGCCAAATGCTTGATACAGACCTGCCAACTGTCCCGATTTTGGCAGGACAGTCCCGATTTTTGAAGGTAAAAACCTCAGAAAAAGTTTGACATCCCGATTTTACCAAGTTTGATGAAAATATGACAGAGAAAAAGGGAAGAAATAATGCGTGAAAGAATTTCATAATAATAATCGTAGCTTGAGCAAATCAGCACCTTCCACTTCCAAATGGTACTTTGCAAATCTCGTTGGCCATGGCTTCAGTATCTTGCTGTGAGGCATTAGTTTTAGAATCCATTTCAGGAAAAATGGATTTGGAGTGTGGAAGCTAGTGTTTGACCGATTATCTGTAAGATAATCGGCATCGGGCCGATTATGGCACAATCGGTAAATAATCGCCATTGGTAAAATTTTGTCATTCAACCGATTACCACCACTGATTATTTCAAAACTGGAAATAGGGCTAAAATACACTTAAAAGTTTCTGCAAAAATCTTTATAATTCACCAAAACACGCATTTCTTTAAGTTCCCGCCCAAAATATCAGCACTGATACTCACTAAACTTGCAACATTTTAAGCTCTCCAAATGATAGCAATCATTTTAATTGTTGCCGTAACCCTAGTGCAGCACAGTTCAGGTACGTGAAAGGGCACACAGTATTACCTACAAGGTGTGCATGCCATGGACCATGCCGCACATCTGCATACAAATTGTACAACAGGAAGAAATGACTTCGTGCTAAGTTTTTTCATGTTTCAGTGCTAACCACATCATCTGTACACATTTGGTGCACGTACCATTGGTTATGGCATGTGGGTGGAATCGAGATTTGTGAAATTCAGGAGAAAAATGACATTTTAGGAAAAAGTACTTTTTGGAATACTATTCTTTCATTCACGTTCCAAAATTTCTGCACATGCTGTGACTTATGTGACGTAGAATGACACTCGTGTTTTTGCATTTTTGTTTGTAACCATAGTGAAAGGTAATATCTTCTTTTCTGTGGCCCAACAACTGAGAACGTCCTATCCCCAGACATGTACAGTAACTATTACAGTAGTTTTTAGGCACTATAAAAAGGAGGAGAAACTAAGAAAGAAGTAAGACGATGTGTCCCTCACTCCCCATCTCCAAATTTGCGTCAGATTTGTTTGTATGTAGAGTACTGCATTGAGAAGTAGTACAGAACATTTTTATAGATAATACTGGCCGTAACCACAGGTTCCAGTCCTGCTTCAGCTGATGTTGTAGTAATCAAAGCCAACCTGAGATATCCCTCATTTCTAAGGTCATTTGCATTTCTGCTGGTACCTGACTACGTCGGTGGGTGAAAGCTTTAGTGATGAATTATAGTATTTGATTTTTATGACAAGTGATGGATTTACAATATCAGATTGGATGGCTTTCTAAAGATATTTGTTTTTAACTTTATTGGATTAAAGCCAGAAATAGATTTTATTGTGTACCATATAGATATTAAATTAAAGATTCTTTTGGTAGAATTCCTCTATTGAAAGTAATTTACTAAAGTTGCTTTGTGTTAAATGTGTATACATCCAATTTGTAGTTGGAGACTTAATATTTTATGTAGAAATTTGTTAAATATTTGAATCCAAATAATAGAACTATTATAAAGTTTCTTAGTTTGCATTCTTTTCTTTCATAATGTCAATATTATGAAGTGAAACAAGTCTGAAAGCATCAAGTAGTGACAAGTTAAGTCATAAAGTTAAGGAAGTTAGTGTACAAGCAAGACCAAATCCTCAACTAGAAAACTGACGAGTGGTTTATTTTATTGGAATCAGGGAAGCTGACAAATGTTACTGTATATTGAACAGGCTCCACCTATTTGGCAAATGCTACTGTTGCTGTGTTTTCCTGTGGAAATTGAAGCTAATGCCCTTTCATCATGTAGCATGTATGTATGGGTGCATGCTAGAGGTTCTTACTTTAGAATTTTGCCAACACAGGGCGATGAATATATTAGAAATCTAAGTGACAGAATCCATGGTTTCTGATGCTTCTCAGATTATCCCAGGCTAGAGGATAAAAAATGATAGGGCCAGTTTGGCTCAAATATTCAAGACCATATGCTCATTTATCTTGCAATTGTATACATTAAAATGGGATAGAACATCAACAACAAAAACAAATTTGTAACTCACTTTCATAAACTTAAGTGCATTTTAGAAGTTTATTTTGTAATCGAGGCAGTGATTTAAAATGTAAATTCCTCCAAAGCACTGGAGTACATGTATGAAGTAGCTTGCAAAGCTGGATACATGTATATACAGACTGTCAGTACAGTATGGACTGTCTCTAAATCAGCAGGATCCTTTGTGAAGTAAGGGACTTAGTGGAGGTAAACATTAATGTAATAACAGAGATTACATTAGTCAACTAACAGCTCTCAGTTCTTGTCAGTCTTGCGGAGACCATTTTAAATGCTTTGCAAAATTTGTGGAGCAGTCATTTCTTATGGATGATTCCTTATAAATAACCAGGTTACAATATGGTAGTGTACTTTGCAAAGCTGTCCAGAGTTATGTCCTGCTGGACAGTGGTTCAGGTTGAGCTACTGTAGACAAGGGCCAGGTCATGCAAGATTTGTGTGAACCAGGTCCTACATATATTCCAGTGGTTGGAAACTGATGAACTGATAAATGACATCATATGTACTGTACTTGCTCCTAACAGAGTAAATGGGGAAATATGGTTATTGTACTTCAACCCAATACAGTAAACAGCTAGGATGTAATCTTGACTTAAAGGCATATTCCTGTGGCAGTTCACAAGGGTCTCATATGAGAAAGAAAACTATTCCAGTTCATGTTCCCCAAACCTTTTAGCAATACTCTTTTCTTAAGTCAAGATATCACATTTTAAAGACAGTTATATTTGTCAAGATATAGCTCCAGTTCTCATCAATACTGTACAGTGGGCACATGACCTCAGAGTCCTTTTGTTTTTCTTTAGAATTAAGTCTCTTGTTTTTCCTTGAAATTTGATTCTGTTGGAATGCTTGAATTCTTTCCTTGTAGATCTCAGAGAGCCAAACCAAAGGAACATTCCTCAAAACTTTCATGCCATTATGCTGTGACTCACACCGATTTTTTCAAGCGACCCAAATTTCATGATTTGGAATTTTTCATCGACCCTTCTTAATAAGGGGCAGGGCTTGTGCAAAATTTCCTGCTGGGAGGGGTATGAAATGTATTGTAAACCCATTCCAAGGCTACACGACTCCTGCGACCCCTAGATGGGCTTGGGACCCATCAGTTTTTGTCTCACAACCCAATTTGGGGTCGTGACCCACTATTTGGGAATTGTGGCCATTTTGCAAGATAATACCTGTACAAAATGAGTTAACTCATGTTGGAAAAATCTTGATCATATATAAACTGTATTTAACATTTGGTACATTTAACATGGTGGGACAGAAATTAAGGTTGATTGCTGCTGTCTTTGGGGAAATCATTAAATACCCACCTGGATGCTTTTTTTTTTTTGTGATGTATCACAGAAACAGTATGTTGTTGTGTCATGAATTATTCCATGTAAAAAACAACACAAAATGGGTCGAACTGCAACCCATAGGTTTCTGTGTTTGCAAGTTGCTAAAGGATGCTAGATTGATGCACCCTTTGTTTAGATGTTGCTGGTGTGCATTGACTTTGTATGATATGTTTTCATGTAAAGGTTCTTCAAATGGTCTTGTTGTTAATCTCCATAGAGATGTAGCAAGGCAGTTTTCTCTAAAAATAAATTTTTTAAAGATGGATACTCGTCACCCCAAGTATGACTTTTACTTGGGGGTAAACAGAAGTCTCAGTTGGTGACTTGTCTTTGATTGATATCAGAGTTGCAAAATTCAAAAGATGCAGAGTACCGTAGCTCATATTAATTACACAGCATGCACAGAGAGTGTTCTGATAACACAAGAAGCTGAAGACAGTTGTGGACGGAGCACAGTTGTGGGCGGGGCTGGAAGTGGCCTTGTTAGAAGAATTGGAATTGTCTGGGATGATGAGTATAGATGTCTTTAAGTGGAGGAAAATTTTTCAACTTTGCACATAAGACCAAATTTAACCAAATCTAATTTTGCATGATGTAAGTCTCGGCTATAGTGAAATTGACACTGAACTACAAAATATCAAGAAAACAGAATGCTCATTTTGTCCTCAAAAGTGGCAAAAATATACCATTTTAGTCAAAAAACAGTGAAAATATGCCTGGTACAAACTCCTCACATTTGGCATTACCTGCAAGTGAACTAAGAAAGATGCAAAGTTGAACCAGCTTAAAATAAATCCAAATGATACTACAGCCTAGCCTGTGCATCATACTTGCAGCAAAGACTTAAATTCAATAGATACTGTACAGTAGTCATAAGTGGTTCCAGACATCAAACAGACATACAAAGGGAGGTTTTGAGGGTGTCACATTTTGTTTAAATTTTGCCTTTGTCCAGGAAGAGCTCTGAAAACCTTTGTGAAAAGCATCAAGCTCCTGTTACTGGTACACCTGTACATTTGAAATGGATTCCACATTGTAGGATGTGTAACTCTCTACTCCATCTAGTCTATGCAGTGTTACTTTTAATCGTTTTACTATGGGGGGGGGGGGGGGGGGTAAAATTACTGTGTACACAGACTGTGTGAATGTACTGTAGTTGCCTTTACCATAAATATGGTAACAGTAAGTTCGAAGTTCACTTCTTGCAGTAAGCTAAGCAGTAATTACATTTAATTATTAAGCTGTTGGAAAAAAGTAATAGCTTCACCTTGGTTTGATGAGAATCCGAGGCATCTGCAATGGAGTGTGTCTCTGTAATGCTAAGCTCTAGCAAGATACAGTACTTCAAAGAGGGAGACTTCAACAGTTATAAACATACTTAGTATAGATACTGTAATATTATGAAAAGGGAAGGACAGAATTGGACAGAAGTCACAATGGTCAAACTCTGAAAACCTTGTTAGCATAATATAACAATCATGGATACTTTCCATACTTGATCTATAGATGTGTTATATAGAGAGAAAATCCTGTTGTTTTCGCAAATATGTACTCCTCTTCTGATGTATACTCAAACACCTGCAAACAATGACAGAGATTATCTAGTTTCACAATATTCATGGGCCCATTTTGATGTTACCTCTTGACTGTTGATTGGTTTTGATACATAAATATTCGTATTGCAGGACAATTGCTTCAACTGTACGTTCTGTGACCTACTGTACTCACTTTTACACAGTAGTCAGTGGAACTTTTCATTTTGTGAGCTTTAAGCAAGAGAAATCACACACTATAAAAGCCCCTTTGACTTTGGTCGTCTGAACAGCACGGTAATCAGCTTGCTTTAGTCCATTTTTAGCTGAATATTTATAATTTGCTTGTTGTGATCGTATATAATAGTTAATAGCATACAGTTTTAATGCGGTTCAACGGAAAATTCTTGCAAAAGTTTGTGGACATTAGTATTACGAGTGCAGCAGATGTAGGTGCAGGATTACAGTAGTATACGTCCCCCAGGCGAGCGACCATAGGTCAAACTATGAAAACTCAGTAACGCAAGGTAAGAAGTACTGGTACAGTACTTTCATATTTAGCATGCTAATGTATAAAATCAAGAAAAGTGGCATCATTACTGTACTCAAGAACTAGGGATGTAGCTACAGTGGGCGGTGCTGGGCAGTGACACCCAGCACTCGATATTCCTGCCCAGCACTCCAGACAAACACACGTCTTCCTGCCCACCACAAATCTGCCTACCGAGACCTAAACCTAGCCTTAAATTTACTCCCTAAAGTAAAATGAGGGAAAAATGAAAAATTAATGGCTGAAAACTGGGGTAGATGCCATGGGGGTGGGGTGAGACAGATCAGACGATTACCCAGCACTCAAATTTGGCTAGCTATACATCCCTGCTAACCCCTAAAGCAAGGTTCTGCAAACAGAGAAATAATGTAGCAGTTTGGAAAATACCTTCATAAGAGGTTCAGTTTGGGTACTACACTTACTATACTACATGTGTAAGTGTATGGGAGTTTGGGTGGGATTTTGCCAGCAGTTTCAACTGTAATATTTTTGTTACCTTTAAAAAGATTACTGACACAAGGATGGGGCATGATCCTGAAAAAATAGCTACTTAAAAGTTATTATTTGTTAAACTACTAAGTTTCAGGAAAATTCTGACATTCCTGGCGCTATATATGTGTCAGAGTGCCGAGCAGCTGAAGCAACCAGCGAGCTGCAGCCGACTGCATGGGGTGCCTGGATTTTGACCACCGGTTCCTAAATAGTACTGTGTTCCTAAATTTGTGGAATGTAGGAAGCACAGGTGGGAGTTTGTGGGTAGAGAGGTCAGCTAATTAGTAACCGACTAGGCTTCTAGTTATGAAGTAGTGGACTATAATACCAACGAATAGTTTATATCCAAAATATCGGTCAGTATTTTAAATATGTAGTTGCAAGCAAGCCTCGGCTGTCTTGATGCAGCATTACGTGGTTCTACTACTGTAGGCCTGTAAGGGAATTGCTGGACATGAATTACTTGTGGGTATTTTAGGAGAGTTGGGTAAAGAGGTATTTGTTACAGATTTAATAGAAGAAAAGGAGATTCATGGAAAATGTTGCATGAACAAGATGTAGTAAGTGGAATGAGATCTAGTTATCACAGTGGGTTGTAAGGACTATTAAGATGTGTGCTTATGTTATGGCCACTATTTCTGAAAACGTGTGATCAGTGAAGCCAGTAATGACAGATTTTGAAAATATTTTGTAGTTTTTAGGTGTAGACCTAATACAGGATTTTTTATTTTAAAATCATGGCTGTCACTGTAGTGAGGTGAAAGGACCTTAAATCGTGTTTGTAAGAAACCTACGTTGTTAGAGAACTCGACAAGCTGAAATACATCATAAAACAGTGAAATATGAATAACTTGTTTAATATGCCTTATCTTGTCTAGACCTTCCAATACATACAAAGCATAGGTACACAACAAGAACAACCTATAAATGCAAATAACAGGTAACCAGTCTTAAAGCCTAAAAATTGGAAACTTTCACCAGACAAACACACATTACTATGGTGACCATGTCAAAGGTCACCATAGGGTGAATGCTAAAAAGGCGTAACCTGTATCAGCTTGTCACTTTCCACAACTACAGTAGGTGATGCTGAGGTAAACCTGCTCCATGAGACATATGTTTGAAAAGAGATAGTTGCAAGTTAATTACTCCTCAGTTTTGAAATGGAATGCTAACACATTGTTTCATTTTGTCAGCACAAATCTTGATTAGTTTTTCATACCAACGTAATAACATTTGGTATTTACGTCATCAGGTATCAGGCACATAGCAATACCTTCCCATACTTTGTTTCTATATGTTTAGTGTGCATACTCATTAAATGAAAATATTGATATCATCCATGTTTTCAGACAGATATATCGATATTTTGTAATGGCAATATCGCCACACCTTACCATAGATACTTCTCATGCTTGGTGTGTGGAGCATAGGTGACACTGATCAATTATCTAGAACATTGTACAAGTTAGTTGTGAAGAAATAAAGTAAAAGAAAATCACAACCATTCTGCTTGGTATTGAAGATGTAGTGATATGAACACACCAGTAAAAAAGGAAACACTGATAAACTTTTTGATGGATATGTGGAAGTTAAGTATGCCATTACTATGGAAATGACCTTTACTATTTGTCATCATTATCCCTTCCCAAGTGTATGGTGTTGGTGTTTAAACATTTTGCTAATGGCAGTTTTCGGTGGGGGGGGGGGGGAGGATCCTACTACCTTCTGACAAGGGATATGGCCTACACAAATAACCCTCCTCCCCCCTCACCCTCTCCCAGAAATCAAAAACATTACAAAATAGAATGTTTTCTATTATGACTTTTGGTTATCAAATGGGTAGCTTTTCATTTATGTAAAATAAAGTTAACAATTACGTTACTTAAATGTCTGTTAAAATGTTTGTGAAACTGGCATTTATGTTGCATAGTTGTTTCATTATTACATGTCAGCTTGAGTGAGATGCTTTTCCAACTATGTTCTTTTGGCTGTGTGGGCACCTTTTGGTCATTTCAAATTCAACTTAAGCCCTGCTACCATGGTAACATCCTGTAGCCACAGGTTTGTAATTTGGTTAATTTCAAGTGACTTTAGGAAGTGTCATGTATTGAACCTGGTTGCTATGTGGTATTCACTGGTAAACAAAACCCTCTACCTCTTGACATGTAACCTTACATACACCACTGCCCACAACCTCATGAATCATCCAAGTGACTGGCTGTCAGAGTCTGGCCAACTAGAGATTTGATAGTAATTACAATTGTCGTGTTGGTGGTCTGTTTAGTCCCTTGGAAATACTTGCACTTTTTAGTTTCCATGATAAGAGAAACCTATGTATTCATGATGGCGTGCATGTGTATGTGCGCACTTACTTTCCATTCAGATTGAGGACCTAAACAATGGATTTCAGGTCCTTAGAAGGAAATACAATAGATTTCTCATGTCCTAAGAAGTTTAACAATAGAGTCTGTTGTTAAAGTTATGGTTAAGGAAGCAAACACAATAGAGAAAACAGTGAGGTCCTCAAACAGTATGTAAAGCACAACTGTGCGTGTGTGTGTACTGTGTGTGTGGGTGTGTGTTTGTGACACTTTGCTCATTAACAGGATATCACAAGAAGGGAAACTGACAGTTCGTAAACTTGGTACATAGATGCCCCATATTGAGAGGAAGAACCCTATTGTTTTTGGTGGGGGTGGAAGGTCACCTGGGGTCACCAGGGGTCAAACTGGAAACCTTGTTAACTCGATGTCTTGAGGTAGGAAGCTTGGATGAATTTCGTACTTAGTGTTATGGTAAGAGGAAGAACCCTATTGTTTTTGGTGGGGTCTAAGGTCACCGGGGGTCACAGGGGGTCAGACTGTGAAAACCTTGTTAACAGGATATCTTAAGGTAGGAAGCTAGGATGAATTTCATACTTAGTATGTAGATGCGTTATGGTAAGAGGATTTGTTAGTTAGTTAGATAATATTTAGCGACACACCAACACGAATGTGTTATATAGTGTCAACTAGATAAATTCGTTTCAAGCCCTCCCCTTTAGTCGCCTCTTACGACAGGCGGGGAATACCGTGGGCATATTCTAAAACCCCCAGCCCACAGGGGGCTTTGGTAAGAGGAAGAACCCTATCCTTTTTGGTAGGGGTTAAAGGTCACCTGGGGTCACTGGGGGTCAAACTCTGAAAACCTTATTAATGTGATATCTTGAGGTAGGAAGCTTGGATAAATTTCATAATTTGTATGTAGATCCTTTATGGAAAGAGGAAAAACTCGAGTGGTTTTGGTGGGATTCAAAGGTCATCTGGGGTCACTGGGGGTCAAAGCCTGATAACCTTGTTAACATGATATCTCAAGGTAGGAAGTTTCGATAAATTTCACATGCTGTATGAAGATGCATTATAGTGAGAGAAAAAACCCTATTGTTTTTAGTGGAGGGCAAAGGTCATCTCGAGTCACTGAGGGTGAAAGTCTGAAAAGCTTGTCGACAGGATATCTCGAGGTAGAAAGGTTGGATAAACTTCATACTTTGTGTCTATGCCTTATAGTGACAGGCATGTGAGTGGCAACTCAGAAAAATAGAGGAAATTTTGAGGGCAAACTTGGCACACGTGAGGCACTACATTCTATGGGTCCGGGAGCAATGCCCTGTTACAGTGTCAATGAGTGCCAACCTTCCCCACCATGACTCTTCTTTTCTTTCCCCCACCCCTACTGAAAAGAGATCAAATACCCTATACAATTTCTGGTATTAATAAACCGAGGTATACGTCCTAGCCATTTGTTCTTGTTTACACTTGACTTCTATCATGTAGGCTAGGTTATTGGTCCTTGGCCATCTCCCCTGAACTGTAACTATGATAGCCTAATAGCTATAGGCCTAGGCCTATGCTCATTAATTTCGACGTCATTGGCCCCTATATCACATTATGCAACCATCCCGACTAAGCATCCCTCCCCCAGCCAAACAAAATGTTTTTAGGCTGGTTGTAGCAAAAGTCTCCTAAACGTAGTATGCAAACTTTGCGACGATGTGGTTGCATTCGAAGTTCCAGAACATCATACATCGGTACAGGCTAGATCACTCAGACCGTACCTAATACACGTTAGGATAGCATACAACAGGTGGCTTCAATAACTCACAAGAAAAAAGCATCGTACAACAAAATTATGCAAGTAAAGCTTACAAAGAAAGTGCGGATGGCGTTTTTAAAGAATACTGCACATGTCACGTAAATATTACCAGAAATTTGCACTGACTAACATTACTCCTTTGACGATAGATGACAATTAGGCTGGGCCGACAAGATTCTCTATATCAGTTGCACACATAGAAATATGGTTGCACCATAGAATTAAAAGTGGTTGCACACAAGTGTGTAGAAATCATGCAGAGGTCGGACGATGTACGTACGTACGCCGGGTAAAAACACGAAACTTCTGTAGGCTACGGAAGCATTTGGTTATTGTAGTTAGTTACGTACAGTCGGCTCTACTGCAATGGAAACTTGCATCTGATTGGATAGAATACCAATGGCTGTTTGAACTGGGAGTCTGGGATAAATTCACGTTGTATGGAAGGAAGAATGTGGAAATGCTGGGACTCACTTTGTCAAGATACTAGAAGCGGGAAAAAACGGAAACTGAGAAAAGTAGCGGATTCCCGCAGTATAAAAAGCGGAATTCCGCTAAATAGCGGAAGTCTCACATGTCTGTAGTGAGAGCAAGCAGTTTATCATTTTTGGTGGAGGTCAAATGGTCATTTGGGGTCACTGGGGTCAAACTCTGAAAACCTTGTTAACACGATATCTTAATTTAGGAAGCTTGATGAATTTCATACTTAGTATGTAGATGCCTTGTGGTTAGACAAAGAATTGTGTTGCTTTTGGTGGAGGTCAAGGGTCATCTGGGATGGGTTTAAACCCTGAAAACATTGCTAACACTGTATCTTGAGGTAGGAAGCTTGGATAGATTTCGTACTTAGCATGCAGATGCCTTATGGTGAGACTAAGAACTGTTGTTTTTGGTGGGGGCCAAAGGTCATCTAAGGTCACCAGTGGTCAAACTCTGAAAAACCAAGATTGTCATCAGGGGTCACCAAAGGTCAAAGTGCAGAATTTCCCAAGAATTGTCAAGATCAAATATGAAGCTGGAACTGTGTTTTTTCAATATGTTAGGATAGCATTTGACCAGTGACTGAAAGAAATGGGACAAGGCGTTATTTGGAATAAAACATGTATCATTGAAAGCTCAATGCATTTTTGCATTCTGGTTATTGTTATACAGTTTTGTTTAAACACCAGGCTCAGTAGCACAGCAGCGTTGATAGTGCTATCAGTGCAACTGACAGTACTGATAGCAAACTTTGAGTGCACCGAAGCTTTCAGTTAGAGGGATTAGCTATCAGTGCTGATAGCCTATAATTATGGCCTCACAGAAACTATCACTACTGGTAATGTTATATCAACACACTAATGGTGACCAAAACACCAGGCCTTGACAAAAATTTTCAAAATAACTCGCCATTTGGCGAGCGTGAGGAAAAATCCACTCGTCAAATTGCAAAAGTCACTCGCCAATTTTAAAACCAACTAGGCTATAACAGGACGTTGTGCAACAATAGGGTCTACAATTTAGGCCCCGGTTTGTAGCCTAACTTTTACACTTACACTACTTGGCCTAACGTTACGTTAGGCCAGTAACTGACAGTGTTTATTAGCTAAAGCAGAGCCTATGATTTTCAGTTAATTGATATTTTGCCTACTTTTTAATCAGAGAGGGAAGGATGATTTCACAAATCACTAGCTAAATCCAATGTTAATCCATTTCTTGGTTTCCTAACTCCAGTTCCTATCTAGGTTAAAAGTAGCGATCGATAACGACACTAACTCACAATAAGTCTCACACCCTGTACGTAATACTAAGCGTATAGGTGCATATCATGTATCGATCACAGCAAAAAGTTTTGTCAACTATCACCTGTCACTGTTCACCGTAAAAAAATGTCGATAATACTGTTACTCCGTTTTTAGCTTTGGCTATACTCAATAATGTTAGATACACACTAACTACCAAAGCTAGTGTCTACAGTCGCAAAATAATAGTTTGTTGCCTTTGCGTGAGTACAAGTGATCGTGTGTTAAAAGTAGGGGTGTTTAGACGTGCTTTGAACCAACAGCATATTTTTTTCTACGTTTATCATCGTTTAGAAAATTTGGGCGAATAATGTAGGTAACAGATAAAAATAAAATACTAATGTCGGCCATTTAGTTAGGCTTTACAGACCGTGTAGGCTGGACAATGCATGGTCATAGGCCTAGCCAAGTAACTCGCCAGTGTGGCGAGCATAGTGCATTTATTGGTCGCCGTTTAACAAATGTAACTCGCCAATGGCGAGTTGGCGAGCTTGTTTGTCAAGCCCTGCAAAACACTGATAGTGACTTTGATAGCACAATATTTCTTTTGTAATGAAGGAAAATGTGACGTGAAGAGTCCACCATCGATTCCGCCTATTACGGAAAGAAAAGGCAAAAGTGCTGTCCTTTTATAGAGGAAAGTGACAGTGAATATGCCTTTCTCAAAGCACTTTTCTATGACCTTTTCGATATTGTAGGAACTGTGTTTAAGAGAAGAACGCTATCTTGAGTTAAATACAAATATCCACGATGAAAGTCATCAGCGGAAATTTGTCCTGCAATAAATTGAGTACGTTTAGGTAGAAGTGTGTTAGCATGTTGTGGTAAAAGTTGGCAAGTCTTATTCCTTTCTGTTATTCTTTGTTTATAATCATTCTTAATCATATTTTTAATCCATAATTATATTACATGCAGAAGTGTGCTAACCTGGTTACAATTTTTCTATTACAGAGGCAGGGCTTAAAATAAGCTTGAAAAAAGACAGCCAAAATGAACAAATTGGCTGTCGGTCTATGTTATTTCATAGGACATTGACTGAAGGGCACCACGGCCAACAGTAAGGGCCCGACAGCCAAGATGCTGCCGGCTATTCTGAGCCCTGCAGAGGTGCGCAGGAAGAACTTGTGGATGGGGGATGAAAATGAGTGGGTGGGGATTTCACGTAGGCTGCCATGGGTACAGTGTATGCCCTGTGAATTTTGCCTATTAGGGTATATACATAGAAAAGTAGTGGATACTAGAATTTTCATTTTAAGCCCACTGTACTGTTTGGTCAGCTCTCTGACAGGGCTGGTCATGAGAATTTTTCAGGAGGGCAAGTGACTGCCCGCCTTGCTTTAGCTGTTACACTTCAAGGCGGGCAACTAGTTGCCCACCCAAGATTTTAGAAGGGCAGTTGTGTAAATATAAAATTAACATTTTAATTTATCTTAGCTAAAAGCATAACAGCATTGTACAAACTGAACTGCAAGTAACCTTGTTGCATAATAAAAACAAGAATGAGGATGAACACTGTCAAGCTTAATTTCAATAACCGCACAAAACTCAGGCTTGGCTCAACTGCCCCATGTAACCATTGGGGAGGTCTTGACATGAGCAATGGGCAGTACGTACCACAAATCACCAGGAGCACAGATCGTGGGGGTCATGGTTCAATAACCCTATCTGAAAATAAATGTTAGGGGGAAGCACCCCCCACCCCAGCCAGATCCAAACTTAGATGCAACACTCATAACAAAAACAGTAGCACCGTGTTTTCTAAAATCATGTTATAACTCAGTCAAAAAATGAAAATGATTGTATCTCAACTTGCCACAAATACCCCCATTAGCAACATCATGGCACCCTTCAGGGTAGAGTTGGTGCTCTATTCCCTTCTACCATATGCACCACTGTGGACACTGGGCAGACCAAGTCCGGGGTAACATATGGCAGAGCCACTCCATGATTGATGCCAGTAAGGGTCCAAGGATTAACTGACATCCATACAGTAGGGCCTATACCAATATTCCTTCTTCGATGGTACATACTGTAGTCGGGCCCAGGCCTACAGTCCGGAAAATGGCAGTGAGAAGTTAGATCTAATCTCAAAGCTTTGTGTCCTTCTTGTGAGTAATTAAGTGTAGTATGTACAAAAATCATACTTATTCCCCTTTAATATAATGGGTGTATACTTTGGTCATTATCTTCTGACTGGAGTGGGGGAGCTAGGTTGGGGCCATGGGCCACATTGTTTTCGTCTGGTGGTAACTGATGAATCCCCCATCCCCACATAGCAACAGAATGAGGATTTAGAGTGGTGTTATGTTCATGTCACTTTAATGACTTCAAGAGACTAAAACTATTTGCTTCTTGTAACAGTAATATGTTTGGCAAAAGGCTTGGAAAATATTCAAGTTGGTTTGACAAGCAAAGACCTATTCTGGCCATAAATATGTCTGAACGCTCATACCAACATCTCAGACAATATTTGATAACACTTTGAAACATAAATGATTGGTAAATTTTAGACCCTGTCGCTTTGCAAGTAAGCAGACAACTTCTGCATATTGCATCATCTTAGTAGGCCTATCCATGTATTTTACACGTTAGGCAATGGAAAAATTGCAAAGCCCCTCGAGAAAAATATGCCTCCCGATGAAAAACCTTCCAATCAAAAATTGTCAGTATTATGTAGATACTTGTTTGAGAGTCTTTTGAAGATGTCAGGACAATGGTTTTGTCATTTTTGACAAATTTGGTTATGTTTGACAGTGAATTGACACTCAAAAACCATGTATTTTGAAATAGTACTCTCTGCAGTACAAGATGCATGCAGCAAGCTGTAGCTTACTTGTGCAGTTGGACCATGTAAAATCAAGCTGTGCGACATTGTCAGATTGTATGGCTGGCTGTGTTTGCTACTGAAATTGCCAAATATTTTGGCATGGAAAGTCTTTTTTGGGTCTTTTAAATGTACTTTTAATCTGCATGTATTCTGACGGTTTTAGCATTGTATTTTAACGCTGGCGATCATATTTTCTCAAGGTGGGCTGTTTGTTGCCCAGCACACAAATTAAGGAGGGCATTTTGATGCACACCTTGGCAAGTGTTTTTGCTTCCAAGGCGGGCGTTTAGGCAGGCATGGGTGATCGCCCGGGTCATATGACCAGCCCTGCTCTCTGATGTTTTGTCACATTCCTGCAACGGAGTTACTGTCAAATAGCAACTCTTCCTGTATGCTGTCAAATAGCAACATTGTATGCTCTCGTCAGCAACACCAGTGATGTAAGCACAACCTCACACATTGCCTAAATTAAGAAGAGCCGAGGATGTAGATATATTGTTTAAATTATCAACACGAAGGATGTGCATACATGGGTACTATAGGTCTAAATAACACAATCTGTGGACGAATTCCCACCCTGTTTCTCTCTGCTGTATATTGTAGGTGGCATGAATGTGAAAAACAATCCAAATGGCAATTACTGGTCAACCCATCCCACCCCCTGTCCCAGGGTGCCAAACCACTGGGAAATCCCTGCTCTGTAATATGTTAATGAGCCTATCAGTGCCTATTAGAGAGCAGCTCTACCAGCATCTTTTTTGCGGTTCAGTTTGCACCTGCTGATAGGAGCAGGTTAGATAGGGAGTTGATAGTGGTATCAAAACTGTTACTGTCAACGCTTCTGTGCTGCCACAAGTGCTATGTATGGGTGAAAAGAAGGTAAAATTTCCTGTTATTTTTCATGTTGTAAATCATGCAGTGTAATGACTAATTTTAGGAACTCTTCCCACAGGTATTAAACTGAGAGTACTAAACTTAGACAGGGTGAGGTGGTTGCTGCTAAATCATTTTTCCTTTGCTTTATTAAATTAATTTGATGCTAGGTGGGAAGCATGGGGTTTGATGTGAAGGAGTTGAAAATAACTGTGAAAGTGAATGTTGGAAATCTTCTCACCCCAGACAGTTCCAATTCTCCCAACTAAATTAAATTTGGCCCTGCCCATAACTGCGTTTAGCTTCTCTTTGTGCAGACACAAACAGTTTATTGCTTAAGGCCATATCCTGGTGAACATAAAATGCCCTAATGTGTAATTACGGAGTTATTATTTGGAAGGTTTAACGAAAAGTTTTATTTATGCTGATACATGAAGACTTTCTAAATCCCGAGGAGATCATCATTGATGAGCTACTTATTTGGCTGATGGAGATTTCTTCATTTATTCATTGGCTTCAAATTGATATCAGTATTTTAGCAACATCATTTTGGTCTAGTTATGGTATCATAATTAGCTTATCCAGGACAATGCTTTGATGAATAGGTTCACACCGCAGTCCATTAAGGGGCAGGTGCTACTACAATACTTGACATGACTGTTCTATTGAAATAAATCAGGGAGGTCTGCCCTTTCTTAAGAAAGAACATCATGCATATGAGCTGCAGAGGCAGAAGTCTAAGTTTTGTCGTAACAATTTGGAAAGTTTCTGGAAGTTTCCTAAAATGACCAGGTATAGAATCATGTTTACGTTCTTACATAAAACATTATTGGTACACTCTCATCCAGGTCACCCAGCATCCAAAAATGGATTATTTTTTAATTTCTTGAGTGACTGGCAATGCTATGGCAGTAGCAACAAACCCCCAGTCTAACTGTAGATGTAGCATACACAAATCCCTTTGGTATGAACTGCCAGTGTAAGTATGGTAGAAATGCCAAGAAAGGTACAAAAGACAGATCACTGCCTGACCTTAATTGGCAGTGCAAATCTGACTTCAAAGCGATGTATCTCCTTCCAAATAACAACTCCTAGCCCTGGTACATGCTGTGTAATTTGAGCTACTCTGCAGATTTTGAATTTTGTAGATCTTGATGTCAGTCAAAAAGCTGTCACCAATTGAGACTTCTGCTTTATAACCCCAAGTAAAAGTCATACTTGGGGTGATGAGCATCTGCCTTTAACAACTTCTCAAAATTGTTCTCTACAAAGCAGAATTCGTGTGGTACACATTACTTCGCATATTTTTTTTTTTTGTTTGTACAAAGAGGTAGGCTACTTGGTTGAAAAGATCAAAATTGGATAAATTGTATTTTTGCATAGTTTGGTAAATAATGCCACTCACCCTTTTGAGGCAAGTACATATTTTGTAATGGTTAGTTGGTTTTGATGCCACTTGAGAATTGGGGAGTTGGTTTGGAAATTTTTGTCAAAGCCTTATAGTTCTGTACATCCATTTCCAGTTCTCAGTTTACATAAGGTACTGTAGTATGTGCATTGTCATTCATTTAATACTAAGTTTCCTCTCACATTCTGTATCTGCTTTACATGATTTTGTGCCCATGTGCTTTTAGTTTTCTTTCCCTTTTCTTGAAGTTGAACATTTTTAGGTTTCTGTCAGACCATTCTCTGCAAAATATTTCAACCAATAGCATTGGCGGAAACCAGTGTTGCTTTGAATGGTGACCAGTGTACTGTGAGAGAGACATTGTCATAATTAGCTTTGTAAATAATTTACTAATTTCATTCAATATCTTTTCAGTCTATTATTTTGCAAAATTCTGTCTTCTTTCTTTCCTTCCTACAAGTCATGGTTAGAGTCAGCATTGGGTGCATTTAACAGGTACACAGTGTCAGTGTTGTTTTCTTGTGATAGCATGCTGTATCATGTGAATCTGCAAGAAACTTATGAAAGTGAAAACTTTGACAACTGCAGTACAGTACAATGTAGTACAAAACCTTGCAAGTGAGTAATTGTTAACAAGACTTTGTCCTCTGCAGGTAGATAGTGAATGCACTTTTCTCAACCCAAATAACCGATGTTCTCCTTCACACAAGATATAGTAGGTTGGTCTTATTTAAAGAGAGTGCAGTATTTACACATTCTGATCTAGATATTAATGAAGGTCATAGGGAAAAATAAGATCAGCAGTTACATGTGATGGTGTCCCATAGCTTATTTTGGATGAAGCATATGGTCCACTTGGGATAGTTTTGGGAATAGAAATGTACTGTAGGCTAAGGCCACATATGGTCCACTTGGATAGCTTTGGGGCTAGAAATGGTAGGTTAAGGCCACATATAGTCCACTTGGGATAGCTTTGGGACTAGAAATGTTAGGTTAAGGCCACGTATAATCCACTTGGGATAGCTTTGGGACTAGAAATGTTAGGTTAAGGCACGGGTTGTTTGTTCAGATAAATTTCATGTCAGGCATATGTACAGTAGCAGATCGACTTTTAACATATTCTTGAGAAATGATGGCTATGAGAATGCTGTAGGGCGATAAGATACTGTCATGAATTTTTTATACTGTAGCTTGGAAGAAAATATGCACTGAAGTTATGTTGCCTTGCCTTCAAAGTTAGAAAGGCCATTTATTGGTTGAAGGCCATCTAATGGTCTAAAGTCGTTGTTCCTCAGTTTTGGGGACATAACACAGTAGGCTGTTTTCATTAATTATCCCCAGTTTTGACTTGGACTTGGAGACTTGTTGCAGTAATGTGGTCAAAACTTCAGTTTTTGTGAGACTTAAGAGATATCTGCATTATTGTAAAGAAATTTGCAGAGAACGTGGAATGTGTCACGGAAATTTAACCACTAAAATTTTGTGTTGAACAATGTTTATATGAAGCCCTTAGAGCATATTTTCAAGACGTTTGTCCATAAAACCCTTCTTCGTAATTCTAGGGATTTTGATATTTATGCCCGAAAGTTTGCACACAAGTTTACCGGTTATCCATGCATACAGCTGGTATAAAAATAATTGATATGACGAAAACGATGTTTTTAGGGGGCGCTTTTTTTTTTATAAAATTGACCGTTCTGCCTAAGTTTACTCGTGATTGGAACAAAAAAGAAAAGAAAAAAAAGTAACTGATCTCAGTAGCTTTTAAATCTTGTCAGTAATCTTCTCTGTAAATTTCATTCCATTTCATCAACATATGTGTGGGAGAAAATCCAAAATAAAGTTACCGTCTTTTCATCCGAAGCAATCCATTCTGCCTAGCGTAAACATTTACTTGGCGTTTTAACCGCGTGTAAGCCAAGACAATTTCAGGACATGGCCAACAGAAATCATTTGGCATTCAGTTTTTTGTGTTGCATGAATTGGCCAAATGAACAACTTCATGGGCAATGCACCCATGATAAAAACAAGGGCTTTTTGTAATAATCCATCATTTTCACTTGTTCGCATCTCTCTGTTTAAATAAAGCAAAGCGGTCACCAGTGCTGGCCAAACCTACACAAAGCTATGAATTGTTTGAGTTTCACTAGTGTTTGCACATGGTAATCCAAATCATGGAAAGAGTACCCTGCTGAGCGGACTCCTCACAACTCCTCTTTGAGCTTTGAGGTTTCCCAAAGATATGACTGAACAAGGAGTATGCTGTTCAGTCTGCTATGCAGGCAATGACAAATAGATGGTAATGGAGTATTTTCTTGTCCAGTTGCTTTTAAAATGATTTAGTTTCCTTTTTTAAGGCTGTAGCCTGAATGAAATCTCGGGGGGGGGGGTCGGGGGTTGGGGGGCAGTTCATGATACTAGCTAAGTGGAGCCCCAAGTGGTATGCCTACAGATACTTGACATCCAGAAGGACCCTGTCTTTTACCTATGCATGACTGCCATCCTGGGGAATGGCACTGAGGGGATGGGTATTTGTGGCTGCGCATAATTCACGAGGTGATGTCTAAGAGAATGGGTCGGCACTCTGTACTCTGATAAATTTTTGTCTTTTTGAGGTGGCTTGGATTCAAAATGGTGAGCACTATCTTTGGTAAAGCTTTATAAAGCTCTGAATTGATTACATGTTTAAGAATCCACATTATTTAGTGATATTTTTCTATTTTGGGTGGGTATTATTGAACAGGTTGTTGCTTGAGGGGAGGGATGACACATCTACTGTTTGGGAAATTTTCCTTTTTCTAAGTTTTCCTAGATCTTAAGTGGTATCATCTTTGGTAAAGCTTTGGACTGATATCATGGTCTGAAATTTTAATTATTTACTGAATTTTTCGGTATATAGGCCTAAGCAAAAGTTTCTGTGGTGAAAATTATCCCGTCTTTGATTGTCACCAAGTTAAAATTGTGCAGATGTTTCCCAGTCACCTTGCAATACATTTACAGTAATGTATATATTTCACCCAAATCACACTATGATGCAGATCTGGAGGGGTTTTCCCAGCTTTCTACACCACTTTTTTTAGAGGGTCCTAAAGCTCCGACTGCTGCAGTGGTCAAGTGGTTAGAGCATCCGACTTGCAGCCAGAAGTTCTATGGTTCAAATCCTGGCCGGGTCATACCAAAGACTTTAAAAATGGAACCTACTGCCTTTGTGCTTGGTGCTCAGCATAAACAATGGAGTAGGGAAAACGAGCCAGTGAGCCACAACTGGAAAAAGGCTGTGGTCGTCTCGACTTGAACCAATTGGTTGGAAACTGGGATGTTAAACCTCATCTAACCTAACCTAACCTAACCTAACCTAACCTAACCTAAAGCTCCTTTACATATGTAGCACTTATATTAATTTCCAGATGCCAGAAAGAAAAACTATTCGTAAATTTCAAGTTTTTTCCTTAGACCACCAACCCCCCCTTTGAGACTTTGTATAATTGGCGCTCGTAGCTTCGAAATTTGCCCTTATAGAGTTAGCCCCCTCCCTTTCGCGTGTGAATCCTGGATCCTCCAAAGTTGAAGTTCCCACCATTGGTAGTCTAGTCACATGCAATGAAAAAGATGTCTGTACTGTGGTATTCTTATTGGACATATTGAAAGCCATAATTTCAAAATTTTGTTTCACTTTACTCTGTATGCAACTTCCTGTCCTATGGTTTGAACAGCTGGATAAATACACATCTAGCCCGTTATCTTGAGACCTGTATTATCACATCCAGTCATTAGTAAACATTCAAATTGAGAAAGTCATTCTCAACAACACTACAAAAAAGATACATTGGAAGTGAAGGCTTGGCTTGCAGTAGAATTGGCATTGTACTCTACAGTACCTTGTAGAAAGTATATAATGATGTTATACAGTCAGGTTATCACTTTCTGCAATAATTGCTTGTACTTACTGCAATGTTTGGAATGGACGTGAACTGAAAACTGATGTGGTAGAGAACTTGAACATTCACAAGAACCTTACGTGCATCAACTCATCTGTCACAATATATGCATTCCCCCTCAGTGTACACATATGCTGGTGTAGTTTCTGAGAAAAAGAATACTTGCTACAAGTGGTACAGTAGTTTATAAATTTTGTAAACCGTATTAAATTGACAGGCATGTGAAACATCCACTTCTTAGCAAATTTCTGCTTATTAACTTACAGAAACTGCTACTTTTATTGCAGTCAGTTTTTGATTCCTTGCCGAAGGCATGCAAGGAATCTATGCGATGGTGATGTCGTGTGTGTGTGTGTGTGTATGTGACGGCTTAGCTTGTTTACACGATATCTCAAGAAGGGAAAGTTGGACGGTTCTCAAACTTGGTACATAGATGGCCCATATTGAAAGGAAGAACCCTATTGTTTTTGGTGGAGGTCAAAGGTCATCTGGGGTCACTGGGGGTCAAAATCTGAAAACCTTGTTTACACAATATCTCAAGTTAGAAAGCTTGGATAGATTTCATGCTTGGTATGTAGATGCGTTGTGGTGAGAGGAAGAACCCTATCGTTTTTGGTGGAGGTCAAAGGTCATCTGGGGTCACCGGGGGTCAAAATCTGAAAACCCTTGTTTACACGATATCTCAAGTTAGAAAGCTTGGATAGATTTCATGCTTGGTATTTAGATGCATTGTGGTGAGAGGAGGAACCCTATTGTTTTTGGTGGAGGTCAAAGGTCATCTGGGGTCACCGGGGTCAAAATCTGAAAACCTTGTTTACAGGATATCTCAAGTTAGAAAGCTTGGATAGATTTCATGCTTGGTATGTAGATGCGTTGTGGTGAGAGGAGGAACCCTATCGTTTTTGGTGGAGGTCAAAGGTCATCTGGGTTCACCGGGGGTCAAAATCTGAAAACCTTGTTTACAGGATATCTCAAGTTAGAAAGCTTGGATAGATTTCATGCTTGGTATGTAGATGCGTTGTGGTGAGAGGAAGAACCCTATCGTTTTTGGTGGAGGTCAAAGGTCATCTGGGGTCACTGGGGGTCAAAGTCTGAAAACCTTGTTTACATGATATTTCAAGGTAGGAAGCTTGGATAGATTTCATACCAAGTATGTGGATGTGGTATGGTGAGAGGAAGATTTCTGTTATTTTTGGTGGAGTTCAAAGGTCGTCTGGGGTCACCAGGGTTCAAACTCTGAAAACCTTGTTTATACCATATCGCAAGGTAGGAAGCTTGAATTGATTTCATATTAAGTATGTGGATGCGTTATGGTGCGAGGAAGAAGCGTATAGATTTTGGTGGAGGTCAAAGGTCATTTGGGGTCACCGGGGGTCAAAGTCTGAAAACCTTGTTTACACAGTATCTCAGGGTAGGAAGCTTGGATAGATTTCATACTAAGTATGTGGATGTGTTATGGTGCGAGGAAAAACCCTATTGTTTTTTGTGGAGGTCACAAGCCATTTGAGGTCACCAGAGGTCAAAAACTGAAACTTTGTAAACATGTCATTACAAGGGAGGAAGCACAGATAAATCCCTTCTCATACGTTTTATTTATTTTTTTTTTCATTTTTTTGTGGTTATTCAAGTTTCGGTTTAAAGGTCATGTGACATGAGCTGATGTGAGCAGGGGTCAAATTGTGACCACATCATAAAAAATGATGTAGAAGAGAAGTATAAAATTGATGAATGAACCTCAGTGTAACAAAGCACCCCCCTTTCGGCAAGGAATCACTAAGCCTTTTGGCTTTCTGGTTTTCCATTCCAAGCATGGTCAGTTTTTACTTTGACTAGAATACTTCTAGTGGAAGTAATGCGATCGCCACAGCTGTTTTTGGCGAGGCGTTCAGGGATTTTGTCTTTGAATTGCATTTTCTTGGCCGTTCTGTAAACTATGGATCTGAAATTTGGAGAGAGTGTGTAAGGTGTTACTTAAATTTTACCAATAAAATTCTGTGTTGATCGATGGTAATGTGACGTCTCTAGAGCCTACTTTTCAATGTTTGGCCATTAAACCTATCTTCCTATAGGGATTTTGATATTTGTGCCCAAAAGTTTGCACACTAGTTCATGGGTTGCCCATGTTCACATCTTCTTCAAGAATAATCGATATCACAAGAAATGACGTTTTTAGGGGGCAATTTTGAATGAAAATAGACCGTTCCGCATTGGCAGGATTTACTCCTGAATGTAACAAGAAATAAAAATTTAACTGGTGCCAGTTGCTCTAAAATCTTGTCAGTAACCTTCTCTGCAAATTTCATTTCATTTCATGGCAGTACATTGGAGAAAATTCGAAATGAATTTGCCTTCTTTTCGTCCAAAATAATCGATTCTGCTATTGCAAACACTTGTTTAGCATTTTAAAGCCAAGACCGCCAAGACAACGCCAATAGAAATCATTTGGCATTCAATTTGGCTGTATATTTTGCACACGAATTGGCCAAAGGAGAATCTTCCCTGCCAATGTGCCCATGATAAAAACACAGGACTTGCTGGAGTACTGTAACCCATCTGTTTACATACAAAGGAAAGCTACACAAAGCTATATATTGTTTGCAGTTTCGCCAGTCTTTGCCCAAGGCAGGGAGTTGTTACATAACAACTCCCTGCACAGGGTAATTCTAACTAGGGAGCTGCTACTCTGTGGCAGCTCCCTGCTCCAACAATAAAAATAGTACCCCACGAAGCATACTCTGTATGCTCATCTCCTCTTTGGAGCATCCCAAACATAATTATGACTGAACAGCAAGTATGCGGTGCATCCTGCTACGTGGGCAATAGCAATAGTCGATAATGAAGGGAGCTATTTTGTTGCCCCAGTTGCTAATATTAAGGATTCAATTTCCTTTCGAATATTGTCTTTGCTTTAAAATGCTGTTTCTATTTATAATATAGGATTTTTACGATAATTTTTCTTTCAGTATGTAATTTATACAATGGAATCAGGAATTACAAAAGATACACATATTTTAGTAAACCCAGGGTTCAGGTTGGACTGCCTGAAAAATCTCTACCCAAAGATCAACCCTTCTCTTGTTAAGAAATCAGCTTGAATGAGATGCAATTCAAGGGCAGTAAATGGCTGTTGACAAGTAGTGTTTTCACATGTAAAGGCATGTTGGGTGGATTGTCCAAGCAAAAATTTCCGTGCTGAGAATATACTATCCCATTTTCGAATGTCACCAAGTTAGAATTGTCTAGATGTTGTCCAGTCACCTTCCAATATGTTCATTTACCAAAATTGCACTTACACTGAGACGCAGATCCAGAGGGGGCTTTCCCGGCTGTAGCGGGCCCCTTTTTTTGACACCACCTTGATATCTGAACATGAAGTGTTAATATAATGTACATGAGCTGAGAGGTAGGCCTTAAATACAATAACAGACTGCCAGTACACAAAAGACCATAGGGCTTAGGCTAGGCCAACTTAGGCATATTGATATCAGAAATACACGATATTTTCATATTTATTTCGTAACTGAAAGAGTAAAAGGCAAAGCCCAGTTAGAGGTAAATAAATGATAACTTGCCAAGAGTTTTGGGGGATCTACCCCCTTGACCCCCTAACATGGTACTGAGGCACTGATCATAGGCTCCACAAAAATATAACATATTATGAGTGTGTGTCAGCTTTGTGTTGAAAATTTACACTGTTATGAGTTGTATCTCACATCCATGAACTGAATACTGCTCTCCTGGAGCTTTCAGATGGTTGTGAGTTAGTTAGTTAGATGAAATTTAACGACACACCAACACAGATGTGTTATATAGTGTCAAGTAAAGTTTAAATACGGTGCAAGTCCTCCCCTTTAGTCGCCTCTTACGACAGGCGGGGAATACCGTGGGCATATTCTACATCCCCCAGCCCACAGGGGCCTTCAGATGGTTGTGAGGGATAGGTGATAGTTGTGAGGGATAGGTGAAAGCTAGTGGAGCTGGACATGTGTGACTGCTTAAATCAAGAAATTCATTAAAAGAACTTGTCCATTGATACAATGTGCAGATAGGTGAAGTAGCTATTTGCTAGCTGCAAACTGACCCTTAATTAATTCTGTCCTATAATTTAACACTCCACGAAGCATGTATACCTCAATTTAGTCACATGACACCAGAGTTAAAGATTTTAGTAGTGCTTTCAGCTTTCCAGTTAGGTGTCCATGAACTCTTCCCCCCCCCCCCAACACCCCAAAGAACATGGACATATGATCTAAAGTGCTGTTGGGTTCAAGCAACACCACTGGGTGTAGATTAACTTGGAGTCACTATATTGTATCAGGCTCTTGTAACAGGAATTTATGGACAAAAACTTTGTTAAGACATTTAAGTTGTTTTTAGAAGAGAAGCCATCGTGTCGGTAAATAAAACTTTACATGCTTGCTAACATATGTGAAGATGAGTAACACATTTACAGTAACCCTTGAACTTTCGAAAATATCACAGGAACTGTAAATCTAAAAGACCACATGTATGCTGCTGTTGGTTAGGTTCTCAGTATTCATGTGCACTACACGTTAGGCAGTGGCAAATGTGCCAAGCCACTCTGAAGAAAAATGCCCCGCAATGCAAAACCCTTCCATTTAAAGTTTGCGAAAGTATTACACGTTGTGATTTGAGGGTCTTTTGCACATGTCAGGTAAATATTTTCATCACTCCTTGCCAATTAGGTTATTTTTTATCCTTCTCATGATCTAGACTAGGGTTATTTTGAACACTACAATGTGTATGCAATGTGTATGGTGCAATCCAAGGTTAGGGTTGGTAGTACTCGAGAGACCAGAGCTGAAATCTCTTCCCCCATCTTTGGAGTCAAAAACATACATTCATTCTTAATCACAGATGCTATTGACAGAATAGCAGAGATTAATATGCCGTTAATATTTTACCAAGTTATTTAAAACTGATGATTGGGTACTGCTATGATTTAGATGTTGACTCTGTGGGGTTGTATTCCTCTAGCTAAGAATCATAAAGTTCTGTTTAAAGTTGACACCTCTGTGCATTGTTGTACACCTCCAAAGAACATCCATGCTGTTATTATACAATTGAAGTTGCTTCATGTTTGAGCAAGCTCTGTTGTATCAGTTTGGAAAGCCCCACCTTTGCATTTATGATTGATTAGACCTGTGTGATTGCCTGCATGGGCAGTCTTAGCTGGATTGATGGTTAATAGTGTGTTGCCTTTTCTGAAATTAATGATGTGCATCGATTTGAAATATAACGTTTGTTACGCACTTGTCTAGGTACCTTGTAAATATTCTTGTGAACTGGTCAAAACATACGATAACAAACACTTGGAAATCGTGTTATGAAAGCAATGAATTCGGGTGAAATTGTAAACACATTTCAATAATAGTTTTTAGTAAAGTGGAAGTTTGTGACGCAGAACCAATGGCAAACTAGGCATAACTCAGGAGGGCATCACGCCCATTTTGGCCGATGGTGCTAGTAATTTTTGAAGGGCATTACAGCAAACTGAACAGTCCCGATGGCTATGGCCGTCCCTTTCCATCAGTTATTTTGAGCCCTGTAAGGAGGATGACCACTTGTACAGTACACTTGTACACATTTCTAAAGCAACTTTCTTTTGTTAAGTATTATATCATGAATCTAAACTAGGTAGTAGTGAGATGATAGCTGATAATGTCCTTAGACTTTGTTGTCTTTATTAACACTTCCTTGAAATGTGTGAAACAGTAGCTACTGTACCTATGATGTCATCATTGGTCCTATTGATAGATGAGATTGACCATGCTATTTATGAATAATAGGTAACACTGCTTAGGATAAATAGGTCACTTCATATTCCTCTGCAGAGTAAGTGTCAACTGAAACACTGTAATATTATCAGCCCATTTAAAAGGGATCATGGTGTATTGGTGTGTGTTTGTGCATTTGTGTGTGTTTGTGATGCCTAGTTTGTAAACAAGTTATCTTAAGAGGGGAATGTGACATTGTCGTACTTGGCATGTGTATGGCTCATGATGATTGGAACGTTTCTTTTGTGGCGGTCAGACATCACTGGAGGTTACTGGAGGTAAGACTCTGGAAACCTTGTTTACGCAATATATTAAGATACAAGATAGATATATTTTAAACTTTAGATGCATGACTTACCTGTTTATTAATGTTTTCACCTGGTATAAAATTGTACTCTGGTACCTGGGAAGCATTACCCGAAAGGCATTACCCGTCAGGTACCTGACCGTAACCTTGCAAAGTCTGACTTCAGTGCATTGAATTACACACCTACGATTTGTGACTTGACCCATCTGCCCCTCTTCTCTTCTCTGATCGGACAGAACTGATAAAAACTACTGTAGACTTCACAATGGTTTACTAAATTTACTTCATTTGTGCCATTGGTTCCTAATATCGTGAGTTTGAAAATCAGACAAGAATATTTAATTTGACCACTTACTTTAGTGCCACTGATGCAATGTGCAGTCAGACACATTTTAAACAAGTCGTGCCATTACCTACTGTACTGTGGCTTTGTGTCCAGTGTGCTGTAACGTGTGCATCATAACAAAAAGTAATGTTAAGTTTGTCACTGCATCTTCTGCACATAAAGTTCCTCAACCATGTGTTCAAATTTCTTCTAAACTGCTTTCCCATAACTCTTCTCAAAAATCCTCTACTGACCATACACACTGTTCATTTGTGATACTGACAGTAAAAATCTTTCTGATGCATCTCCTGGGCCAAAATTTCACCCAAATACGTGCGGTACAATACAGCACCCACTGTGCATTTGGTTATAACATACGAACTTTCGTTCATTGCCTGGGTGCTCTGTTTGGTATGTTGTGCAGAAGCAGTGCATGTGACTTTGGCATGCTCCACTTTAGCAGTGGGGTGTACAAAGAAAATGAGGAAAATAATTTGATTTTTGCCATATGTTTGGAAACTTTAGATGCAAAAACTTTTTGCAAATAGTTTGAGTAGCAATGAAAAATTATGAGCAATGTAAAGATAGGAATCATTTTTAGATTTAAGACAGAAACAGGAGAGAAGTTAGTTTTTTCTTCCTATGCACACGGCGCAAGGTTTCCCTTCAAAGAATGTGTGCTACTGTATGCTGCAGATGAAGTGAATTTTGTTTCCAAAAAAGGATCTCCACCAAAATTACGAAGTTTTAGCGATTGGTTTGAGACAAAAGACTATTATTTTGCTTGGAATATGTGCATAGCTTATGTACAGTAGACATGACTGTAGTACTAAACTTTACTTCTTTAGATAATGGAAGCATGTCATCTTAATATAAGTGATGGTCATGAAATCTAGTCTTGTAAAAATTAGGCCAATTGACGTTTATCTGTGTATGTATTGTACTGCAATGAAGTGTACTGTCTAAAGTTTCTAGCACAATTACTTTCACACAACTTCTCCGCCTTAGTTTCTGAACATTCCCATCCCTACATGCTGTGTGCACATTGTTCATGTGCTGTCTTTTTACCAGGGCTGTAACACCCAAGTCCGGACTCGGACTCAATTCCGGACTCGAGTCCAGTTTTTTCTGGACTCGGAATTGGCCCGGAATGGGAGGTCCTGGAATCGGAATTGGCCCGGAATGGGCTGCAACTGGACTCGGACTCGGAGCCGAGTCCAGCCGAGTCCACTTAAGTGAAAATTTGATGCCCCCTAGCATATAAGCTCATATTTACCACTGGGCTATCAGCCTACTGTCTGGGAAAAGTGCCCCTGGGTATGTTTGCAACAGTGGGGACATGGGAGTTATTTATTGAGAATCAGCTGGGGTTGAAACTTTCTTGGGAAAAGGATTTGCTAAGTCCCCCTGGGACTCCAGGCTAGCCAGGTGTACACGGGAAAATTAATTGGTCTGGTCTTGTAACCAATGAACTAAATATTCAAGAATGTATGAAATACTGTAAAGAAGAGGTTTTAACAGAAATGGCCCTCTAGGTTAGTTGGAAAAGTGCTACATGATACATGCCTGGTTGAACTTGAATCATGCCTAGTTCCTGTAATGGCAGCAGTGGCATTAACCATTGTCATTACCCAGCTACAGAAATTCTTTGATTGAAGAACTGACACATTCCTTCAGGTTATTCAACTTAAACTGATTTATCCATTCAAGCAGTGACCACTAGTCTGCAAGATGTGAAGTTAAATGGGTTGGAGCCAAGTCCACCTGTCCCAAGTCTGAGCAAGGTCTGAGTTGATGGTCAGAATCCAAGTCAGAGTCCTGAAGGCCTCGAGACCAAGCGGTGTCCGAGTCAGAGTCGAGTCAGAGTCTGGCAGCATTTTTTAACATATCTCTTTTGATGGGGTGTATGTACAGGTAGTGGGGGGTGCTCACTGGCCTCTACCTGACTACCTGAGACCTATAGTGTTTACTTACACTAACTCAAAAGCAGTCTGAGAATTGTGCAATAGGCTATCAGTGATTATGCCAGGACTGCCTGAGGGGGCAGGGTGCCCAAAGGTGGGGGGAAGGGGGAGCAACCTGAAACCTGCACAATGGGGAGGGTTGTGTAAGCACATCAAATATAATACAGTAATCACCTAGAGCATGATGTTTGGCCTTCAGAGGTAATTAAATTTTTATCAACGTCATCATGGTAAAGTGAAATGGCTTGAAGGCCAAGTGCATGCAGGCTGCAGTGTCTCTGGTTATACTCCATGCTCTTTGATATATATGGCATGCTATCTCTGCAGCTACTGCAGGCTTCAGGTTGCATGGACACGTTAGTCACTAGTAAAGCTAACAGGACAATGTTTGTCAATGCCCATGCAAAACCAGCTGCAGTTATGTATACTCAATCATGTATAGTGCAGTGTATATGTATTGCACCAATGAATCGTATACAACACACATAGCAGTTGCAGCTTGAACAGAATGAGTTCTAACTGTTAGGCATAGGCCCAACAATATACTGCGCTTCAAAGTCCTTAATGCTGGCTGCATGAAAGATCTACAGTACATGTCCAGTACATATCAGCAGCTGGTCTTGTTGGCAAGTGGTTACGAGCATTAGCGCTTGCTAGATAGATTCAACCTAAAAGTTTTTAAAAAGCTTCTTACTCATACTGCACCGTGTGTCGTCCATGAGGGAGATGCTGTAGTACTATACATGATGATGAACTGATTAAAACTGAACCATAAAAGTTAAAACCGTACCAGTCAATGAACTGTTTTCCCCAGGTAAGCTGCTGTAGTATACTATAGGTAGCAAGGAACGACTACGTAACTTAGCCTAAATGTAACGCAGAACTTTCTAGCAGAACTGGTACTACATGTACAAATTTATAGTCTTGATTTACTACAGGTGCATTCTACTACTACTGTGTGATACAACATACACAGTACTTCAGATCATGTAGGTCTATATACATTACTAGCTAGTGCAACTGGGGTCAACTGGATCTGAGGACTGCCTTTAATTGTAACCAAGATTTGTGATGTTGGCAATATAGGCCTCAGTAAAGGCCTATAGCCTACTCTCCCAGTTGATCCCCATCCGGCCACCACCTGCCCTCTGCATATACCGGCCCTCATCAAAAGTACAAAGGTCCTTGAACTACAGTAAATTAAGTTTCCTAAATTTAAGCTCCATTCATGCACATGACTGATCTGTACAGTTAGTACTGCAAAATTCATATACATGAACAGAAGCTATTGATATCCTGCTCTATGTTTACATCTTATCTGGATAAAACTTACAAATGCAAGAACTGCCCCATTTGTAGCAGTTTCATACTAAGCCTTCCTTAGCATATAGTCTACACAGTATAGCCTTTTTGTAAAAGTTGTTACAGAAGACAGGATGCAAAAAAGTATCACCTCCTTCAGAGCCTATAATAACTTTATGGTTTGAATAGGATTTAGGAGATCCACTGACAATGTTCTGCAAGGCAAGGCACAGACCTATGTTCATTGTTTGCATTGTGTAAGGTGTGTAACAATCAATAGGCACATATTGTACCAGTGAATGGATTAGGCACAACTCGAGGTATTATTTAGGTAACATACAGCTATAGTGTAGTTTGTATTTTCCTTGAATCCTTGAATTTTCCAGTGCTTTGGAGATTTGTATAGTCTCCTCTTAAACTCTCAGACCCAGCAAATCTGACTGCTTTTGTTGTAAAAACTGTTAATTGGCTTTTATTGTACTGTAAATAGTAGGTAGTTGCTCCAATACATCCTTGGTTCATACAACAAGCCCATGGTTCAAGTTGATTAAGCTATTCAAGCACTGACCATCAGCCTTTAGGATTACAAGGTGTGAAGTTCATAACACAAAATGGCAGTGAATAGCTATATGTTTATAGGCATCAGAAAATAATCAATACTAATTTTCCAAAGTTGTAAGTTTTGTGTACTTGAAATCAAGTAGTGTAACAGGTATGAAAATTGCACTTCACTTCAAACCATAGAGATGATGACGTGTCAGTACAGGCATCAGCAGGCGCAATTGTAAGGATGTTGCGACATATTTTTTTGGACGGTGGGTGGGGTGGGGCGGGGCGGGGTGGGGCTACAATATGAAGATTTAATTTGCAGCTGGGCTTTAATATATTTTAAGCTAACATTTCTGGGGGATATCTGTATGTCTTCACAACTAGCCTTTATGAAATTTGGGCAATTTTTGAGGGGCTAGGAGAAACTTAGGGGTGGGCATGCCCCCCAGAGAAGGGCACCTGAGTACCAGACATTGCAGTGGTTGTGTTCTAGAACTTTGTAAATATTCCAGATACTGTATATGATACTCATATAGAGTGGCTGCCAAACTTATTACTAAGTACACCTAATATTATTCTTGTACCCATGATAGTAGCTGGTGGTGCCTATAATTATACTCATGACCATGTAACTGCACCCATACCACCTGGTCAGATCCTGTCCCAGTGCTCATTAAATTCCTTCAAGTTTGAACTTTCATACCTACACTTGGGTATGAAAGTTCTTGAGTCGTGACGGTGTCCATACTCGTGTTGTGTTACCCCTAGTCTGTGCTCAAGTTCGTAACCCGGGACTTGCACCCATACCAGCTTCTCACGACCTGGCATACATACCATACCCAAACTCAAAACCACATACTCATGACCAGTACCCGTGTCCGGGCTCATGACATGTTACCCGTACCTGTACCGGCCCCCATCTGTACTCATGGCCCGGTTCCCATACCTGTACCCAGGCCCATGGCTTGGTACCCATACTCATGACCAGCTGGTACCTGTACCTGCACTCATACTACTGTATTCACACTACACTGCGGCGCTGCCAATTTCCAAGGATTTTACTGCACATTTACTTATGGGATGGACTCGGACTCGGCTCGGACTCGGGTCCTCTGGACTCGGACTCGGCTTGGACTCGAGTGGTACCGGACTCGGAATTGGCCCGGAATTGGGGTCACTGGAATCGGAATTGGCTCGGACTCGGATTAGGTGGACTCGGTTACAGCCCTGCTTTTTACATTCATCAAGGACATAGGTTAGGCTAATGCAGAGTATAGTATGTTGTTTCATTATCTGGTATTGGCGCGGCTTGATGTTCGGTTAGAAACATGCATCCTGTGACTTGTTTCTGGTGTATAGTGCAGTTTAACAAAAGCAAGGTATGGAAACAGACAAAAACAACATGAAACAACTCCATTTCAACTGTATCATGAATGAGATGAAGGGAATAGGGAAATACATATTGTAAGTTGCAATAACCATGCCATTTTGCCAAGATCAAAAGAGAACCATAAAAAAATTCTACCTGGGTAGTAATTTTTCTACCCGGGTAGTAACATTGTCAGTCGGGTACCCGGTGAAAACACTACTGTTTATACAGTACGACAGTATAACTTTGAATAGTAAATTCTTTTGTAGAGCGCTTTGAACTATTCTCTCAAGCAGTTGGATTTAGTGCTTTATAAGAACATTATAATTGTTGTTGTTACATTGAGTGAGAGATCCCTATTATTTTTGGTTGATGTAGTCCAATGTAAAAAGTCCCTTTGAGGTCACCAAAGGTCAAACTTCAATAGACCTTATGTATTGACATCATGGGACATTATTTTGGAGGTAAATAGTGAAGCATGCTGTACACACGATGTAGACTTTGCAAGCGCATGTAGTAGACTTACATACATATCCGATTGGTCCACAAATCAGCTGTCAGCTTTTGTTGGTGTAACTTGCCCTTGCCACCAACTGAGGGCACACTTTCTACCCTGTGACGTCACATGCATAAGGTCTGTAATTACAGTGTTAACACAATGTCCCAAGGTGGAGATTTTGCAGTACTTAGATACTTCTAATTTTTGGTATGTAGGTTGGTGTGTCACACAAAAGAGAGTCTACTACAGGACATGTAATTGGTTAGTGCAAGGTAAAGTCACCAAAACCTCGCTGTAATATTCATGTCAATGTACTTGTAAGTGTCAAACATTTTTTGGTTGCTGTTCGGTATGGTAAATTGTCATTTGTAGCATAGTACAGTCAGTGCAAACCTATGTACAGTAGGTACTAGACTGTGGTCTTTGGAACATAAGTTGCAGTGTACTCTAGGTAGGTCATACCGTACAGTACTGTACCTCCGTGGCCTTGCAAACTTGTCTAGAATATGGGAGATACTGACTGGTGACCTCTGCATTGTGATGTTCACATGGACAGATCTGTTGGGTACAAACGTTACTATATTCTTTGCTGCACATAAATTCGTTTTCATTACACTCAGCTTGTACTCTTTACACTCACAAAGTAAGGGTTACAACTGATGCACACTTTGATGGTTTGTGCAAATCAGAATGCTGAGATATTCAATAAGCACATAGTGGTACCAGTAACTAAAGGTAGCATTCCTGGCTCTTATAACCCTTCCCCTAGAAGAAGGGGTAATGATCACGTGATTTGTTGGTCTAACGCTGTAGTTCGATGAATGTCAGTTTGATAGACGTACAAAATCAGCATGTTCATTGGTTGAAAGAATAGGGTTTCTGCTGAACCAAATTTGTGAACTGCATACTGCCAGTTAGTATGGGAAGCAGCAGGCATTGAAATAATTATGTGTCTCCAATATCATATGGCATGCCCTTCATGTACTATGTAAGTGTTATAAGAAATAATATTCATGTACACAGTATGTGTGTGCTTTATGGTAGAGTTCTGTGAATACGGTATCAGTGCTGGCTACCAGTAAATACTGTGTGGGTGGAGTTTGCTCTAATTGGGTCGGTTGGGTTGGCTTGGTACAGTAGTTAGAGTGTCTGCCTTGCATTCAAGAGATCCCTGGATCAAATCCCATAGGAACCACCTGGAAATTTTCTGATTACTCAGAATTGCTCGTTCAGCATAAACTGTTTGCAGTGATGCTGTGAAGTTAGTGATTTGGGTTTGTGGTTGTCCGATTCAGAAGGAAGTTTCCAAATTCATTTCTGGAAGATAGCCAATTTAGGAAGTCATATGCCTTGCCCAAGTCTACTGTGGAGCAGTGTTGCAGACCAAGGACCCCTACCACTCCCAACCTTTCAGAAAGTGTTTTATAAATGCTTTGATACCTGGATGATTCTATTGCATGGCAGTCAGTGGGAGGATTGGAAGTGATTAGTACATTATTCAAAAAGGGTGTAATAGCGAATCTCGGCAGTGTTCATTTAGGGTCATCCTGGTATTGGGTCCTAGTTAAGCCCTGACACAAATGGCTTCCTAAACCTGAGTATATATTGTAAAAGCTAAAACCAAAATGATGCTTTTCTCAGATGCTGAGGTTTCATTTTATCCTATTGTCAATTTCTTGGGCATGCAATGGTGATGTTGCATTCATGTGTGCCTGTCCATGTTTGTGACCTCCAGGTCACAAATCCTATCGTTTTTGATGGAGGTTAGAGGTTATCTTAGGTCATTGGGGGACAGACTCTGAAAACCTCACTAACACAATGTCAAGATACTGTAGCATGGATACTTTTCATCTTAGCATGTTGATGCATTATATCAAGCAGAAGAACCCTATCAGTTTGTGGGGGTCAAAACTTATGGGAAGTCAAGCTCTGAATACCTTGTTAAAGGTCTGTGGATATGTTAATGTCATCTCTGCCTATTTGATATAAAAAACATTAAAAACATTAAAAGTAGTCACAGTTCCATCAAAATCCATCAGATATTGACCATTTTACAAGGTAGTTATATAATGTTTTTGCACTTCCATGAATAAACATTTAAGTTACTGTACATGCATATTTTGTGACTTGGAAAGAGGGACCCATGAGATTCTCTTATCGAGTTATTCACACTCTAGCAGTTCCCCAGCTCTCTTCCAGCTGTGACTCTGACAGGTCTCAAATGTTCTATGCTAGTGAACCTCCGCCGAAATGGCCAAGTTTTCTAAAGCAGTCTGCCACTGGAGAATGCCATAGAAATGTCAGCATTCAACTAGCTGACCACTGACTGTAAATACTCGCTGCATAGGGTTATTCTATCATTGTACAGAGGGGGGATTTTTCATTCATCATATATCATTCATAAAGTCCCTTCATGTTCAAATACAGATAGTGTATGAGAATTATTGGAAAAGTTTGTTACAATGAGAATGTAACTCAGTCTCTTGTCCCCAAAGCTGAAGTGGAAGTTTGCAGGATTTTAAGTCCTTTTAACTGGAAATGTCATACAGTACATAATTCTTCCATTTTGAAACTGATCAGCTCCAAAACAGTGTGCCAGTTAAACCAACAGTATAAGTCTAGTAGGTCACTAAATACTTTCTCTTTAGATATGCATAAATTTTCTGAGTAACTTATCCTCATACCCCATGTCCAAAAGAATAAAAATATATAAATTCTGCTATCCCCATACACACGAAAAGGAATCGTTATACAACCCTTCACTAATGGTTAGGCTGAGTCAGTGCTTTCTGCAGACATGTCTTTCAGTACTGTCTCAAAAAGCTTGGGCTACCTGTACTCAGTTAAGAATCCATTGTTTCCAAAAGCACAGGTCTGTTCCATAACAATACCAAGTGTGGCAATCACAAAACGAATTCATCAGGGGCGTAGATTTCTTTTCAACTTTGGGGGGGATGGGGTGAACCATCGCAACTGTGGAACATGTGCACGCGAAGCGCGAGCCCACGACGGGTGGGGTCCAGGGGCCCGCCTTAGGGCCCCTGGTGGGGTCCAGGGGCAAAGCCCCGGTGGGGGTCCAGGGGGCGAAGCCCCCCGAAGCTCCTTGGTTTTAATGTCTCAGAAGTGCCAGGAAGACTGTTTTAAGGGGTTAATTTCAGTGGTAATGTTCTTTGGTAGGCTATTGGTATATTCATACATTTAGGAACTGCTATTTTGAGCACTCGTCGATAAGCTGCACCGGATTGGAATTGTACAAGAGCAACAATGTCCTGCTAAGCTCAAAAAGGCAGGGATCAACATATAGGGTCATCCCAGACAACTGTATTTTGAATTCGGAGATCATTACAAGACCTGCAAGTTGGCTTGAGATCAGTGGCGTCGCCAGGTTTTTTGTGATTGGGAGCACCATAGATGATGTCGTAATAATAGCTCAGTTCCCCCAAGTTTGCGTAAATTACACCTTTGTTTTTTATGCGTTCCTGCATTTGCATACAGCAGTTTTGATCTTTCGTTAGTCACTACCAAAAGGTGTCCTCCTGGGGAAGAGGTTCCCCCTCCCCTTTAAGATTTTTTTTTTATTTATTTAAGGACTTTTATGCTTTGAAGCAAAATGGTGCTATCTTTGGGATGTTTTGGAACTGATCATATATGGCCGGAAAATGTCCATAATTTAGTGAATGCTAATTTTTGGTTAGGTAAAAGAGAATATGTTGTCTATTAAGAGACAGATACATTGTCAACAAATCTCCTGAAGCCCCCTCCCTTATGTCTATTTTACTGCCTTCTATTTCGGGAAAGTTTTTACACAAAAATGTGTGCGTGGAGTCCACAAAAACATTCTTGAGTTATAACGAAATATGTCCTTTCCTTCATTGTGCATTATGAAAGGGCACATAAGGCTAGCAGATACCTGAATAGGACCTCCTGGAAGCTCTGCATTAATCATAATAATTGGGGCGGGGGGGGGGGGGCAATGACATAATGCGTATACTGCCTGACATCCAAATGATAATAGAGTACGCCGCCGAACACTTTACAACTATCGTATTTCTACTACTTTTGAACTAAAATCCGGGCGAACAGCTGCCAGCAATTGAAAATGAGAGGGAGGGAGAGTATAGGTGCAGGGAGGTGATATTAGACCTCCCTGATTGGTGTAGCAAAAGGGGTGAAGGACTAATAAGAGGGTTAAAGAGTGCTGTTTTCGTCATAAGTGTATTAACAATCACCATCAATACCGATAATGGCTCAGCGCGAACTGACGAAGCTCTGGTAAAAATTTTTGGGAAAGTGTTTAACGGCAGATACGTACTTTCAACCTTCTACATCATGCTACATATTAGATTGACAGATCCCATATTGATGCGAGGTCCCCACAGATGTTTGGGGATGCATCTCTGTTCTTCGGAAAGTGCCGTGATCAGAACAGTTTCGTGTATTATTACCTTAATAATGGTCATAACATGGAGTGTAAACAGTGACGAATAATATTCCCATTACAAAACCTGCATTCAGACTCTACATTGAGACACTTTCAATTGCCCAACAACCTACATGCCACTCCCATAAGCCAGTCTTTAACCTGTTAATTCGTAAACTTTCAACTTTTTGCTGCTGTGCTTTTCCGAATGTTGCTATCGGAAGATATTGATAATATAAGTGACACTGACGTAAGGTTGGAAGCGCGCGGAGCGCGCGAAAATTTCGATAGATTGCCAACGATTTGCTAAAATTCTGATAGTTTCAGAAACATTTGTCATAGAAAGTGAAGCGAGATTGAAAAAAATTCTTACGAAAATGAAGAATAAAATATACTTTCCACCATAAACGTATCTGTAGACTGAAACATTGGGGGGGATGATTGCATGGGCCATCCCCCCTAGTCAAATGTTGGGGGGATATATCCCCCCATCCCCCCCGGGATCTACGCCCATGGAATTCATGGCACAGGAACAGTAGCCGCCGATATAAATCTCTTACTGTTTGCTACACAACATAAGTACTGCCCCATGCACTACAACCACAAGTTCCCGTTGCACTGAGTGTCAACATGTACAGTAAATACAACACACTATCTTTACTCTTAAGCAGCAGACACACACACACTAAATACTGTACACTGGGATCATACTGTGGCTTCACAGTGTAATGTTCATGCATCTGAAAGCCCTTTGTTGTGCCCACCATTCTGACAGACCAAGCACATGCAGCTGTGGACTTGTCCACTCATGCATGAGCAGCATGAATAGTCAAAGTGTGACACTGTGCTAAGCTGAGCTGTTTGTGTGTTAAACAGAATTCCTACCAGGGATGAAACTCTCCTTAATTGGGTAGGAAATCATCACTTTCTAGAAAAATTCATTGATGGTGTGTAGTTTGATAGGTTTTCTAAGCATAGGCAAGACTTATAGGCCCACTGTTTTACTAGCAGGGTACAGGTAGCATTTTCCACAGGTGTATTCAAGGCCAGGAAACATTTTCTCAGAAATGCATATATAATTCACATGGGTTACTACTGCATACAAGATGTCGTTCATGTAGATAAGTAATGGGTTTATGGCTAAAGACTAATAAAATTTTCTCACAAACTTTTTGCCTTCAGTCTACCATTGGCCCATTGTTGACATTCTGCTTGGTTCCATAGCTGTTCTGTATCCCGCGGTCCTCCAGCAGATCGACAACATTTTGCTGCCTGCGTATGGTATGACAGAAAATATTTCTTGACAATACATTTATGTAAGTAATTTATCTGTGCCATTCATGGAAACATAAGTTGTTTTGATGAGAGAAAAACATTCCCATTTCTCAGAAAATCATGCCATCGGTCCTGCATTGATCCGCTGTTGGCTTTCAGCTGGGGCACCCTCCATTGCCTAGCCTATTGGTCTGCTAACAGACCATTAGCATATTTCTGCCAGCATGTTATGGCATAAAACCATTAGTCGACAGTTGGTGTGTTGCACAATAATATGATATCCATCGTCATTTAAGCTTCATTTCAAGAATATAAAATAAGGTTGGCATCCCCTTAGGGGATTATTTTAGAAGCAGCTATTGAACACTTTGCAAATGTCCACATCAAACACCAACTAGAAATAAGCTGGTGAGTAATTAACAGATAATTTATAAAAGGTGAACAAAGAAACCAGACTCTGTGCAACACTCCACATCACAATTTTTGCATTGCAGATAAGAAATTTGAAAAATGTCCAAACTTTGGTGAGGTATATCATGAAACCTATATTGCAATAATTCCAATAGATTTTTCATCAGGGGATCTTAGATATGTTATTGTTGAGTAAAACACCTGTTTGGTTATATGTCCACAGACATTTAACACAATACCTCCAGTCAGAAAGTATATGTGCTGTTCATTCTCACATCATATTTTGGTTATTACTAGCAAAAGAACCCAACTAATTTCTGGTAGAGGTCAAAGGTCATCTGAGGTAAGATTTGTAGATTTTGTCATAGGAGGTATGGATACTTTTCATACTTGGTATGCTTTATGGTAATGTCCTTTTGGCAGTGGTGATGCCAGGTGGAAGGGAGGGGGGGGGCATGGCCCCACTGTTCGGGAAGGCTAGCCACCCTGTTTTGGGCATTTCATTGGGAGGCCTTAATGGATGCAGTAAAGTATGTTATCTCTGACGGCGACCAGTTGCCTTAATAATTTACCTGGTTGCCCACATGACTCCAGTTTTAAAGAAAAGTCGCTTGAACAAGGATTGCCTTCAAAATTATCATCCTTTCTCAAATTTCAGTTTCATCTCAAAGGTTATTGATAAAGTAGTGGTGTCACAGTTAGTGGATCATCTCTGCAGTGCACACTTGCTTGAACCGTATCAATTTGCATATAAGCCTGGACACAGTACTGAGTCTGCCTCACTGATATACATAATTTCATTGCTTTTCAGTTAGGTGAGGGTAGATTTGTTTTACTTGTTCTTTTAGATTTGTCCTTGGCTTTTGATACTGTCAGTCACAACAATTTATTGAACATACTTCAGTCAAAGTATGGGATAAGTGGTACTGTCCTCACATGGTTTGGCTCTTACTTTATCTCACAGATGGATATCAGCAAGTGAAAATTGGTAATGCTCTTTCTTCAGTGAAATGCTTAGATACTGGAGTACCGCAAGGTTCTGTTCTTGGTCCTGTTCTATTCTCAATGTATTTAGCAGGGTTAAGTGATGTAATAAGTCACCATGGTATTTTTTCATCATTATGCTGATGACACCGAATTGTATATCTTTTGACAAAAATGACATAGACGCTGCCTTTCAGACAATGGAAGCTTGTATATGTGATGTGAACAAACGGCTCACCTTTCATCGGCTGAAGCTTAATTGTGATAAGACAGATTGCAGTGTTTTTGGTTTCGATAAGAGAAACCAATGCATTCATGATGGCATGTGTGTGTATGTATGTGTGTGTGTGTGAAACTTACTGTTTACACAATATCTCAAGAAGAGAAACTCTGACAGTTCTCAAAGTTGGTAGGTAGATGCCCCATATTAAGGGGAAGAACTGTATTGTTTTTGGTAGAGGTCAAAGGTCATTTGGGGTCACCAGGGGTCAAACTGAAAACCTTGTTCACATGATATCTCAAGGTAGGCACCTTGGATAGATTTGATACCGAGTTTGTGTATGCATTATGGTAAGAGGAAGAACCCTATTGTTTTTGGTGGAAGTCAAGGTCACTTGGGGTCACCAGGGGTCAAACTGAAAAACTTGTTTACATGATATCTCAAGTTAGGAAGCTTGGATAGATTTCATACTTGGTGTATGGATGCATTATGGTGAGAAGAACCCTTTTGTTTTTGTTGGAGGTCAAAGTCATTTGGGGTCACCAGGGGTCAAACTCTGAATGCCTCGTTTACATGATATCTCAAGGCAGGAAGCTTGGTAGATTTCATACTTGGTATGTGAATGCATTATGGTAAGAGGAAGAACGCTATTGTTTTGGTGGAAGTCAAAGGTCATTTGGGGTCACCAGGGGTCAAACCCTGAAAACCTTATTTACACGATATCTCAAGGCAGGAAGCTTGGATAGATTTCATACTTGGCATGTGGATACATAATCTTCAGAGGTAGAAGCATATTGTTTTTGGTGGAGGTCAAAGGTCATTTGCAGTCACTGTGGGTCAAACTTTGAAAACCTTGTTAACACACTATCTCAAGTGTGGGAAATTTGGATAGATTTCTTAGGTATTATGTGGATGCCTTATGGTGAGAGGTGAAACCATATCATTTTTCGTGGAGGTCAAAGGTCAGATGGATTCACAGGGGGTCAACCTCTGAAAAGCTTGTTAACATGATATTGCAAGGTAGGAATCTTGGATAGATTTCATACACAACTTATGTGGATGACTTATGGTGAGAGAAAGTACCCTATTATTTATGGTGGAGGTCAAAGGTCATCTGGTATCAAACTCTGAAAACCTTGTTAACAAGATAGCTCAAATTAGGAAGGTTGGATACTTTCCATGGTGTTGCATTTAATCCATCAGAAAACCCCTACCAGTTTTTGTCAGAAATCAGAGGCCAGATGAAATCACCAGAGGCCAAAAAAAAAGCAAAAATTCCCAAGAATTCCCAAGGTCAAATGTGGACATAAAACTAATTTTCCAGCTATTTAAGATAACATTCAACCAATGACAGAAAGAAACAGGACATATTGGCATTATTTGGGATTTCACATTAAGTGCTATAATTTATTCAAAACCACATTGCATTTTTGCATTCTGGTTAAAGTGCTCTGCTAGCTGTGATATCTAGGAATCCATCTAGTATGATGACAAACCATTTCATATAAAACCAGAATTGCAGTACATCCTTTCAGTTTTAAATGGTGGTCTTTAACTCTTGACTGACTCATTGTAATTTGTTGTAATTGGGAATTATAAGCCTAGGTGCTCTATTCGTAAACCATGATGCCCAGATTCCCCTTGAATCTTGAAAGGTGATTGTGAAACAGTCTATCTTTAACATGCCATATTGCTTGGTTTTTAATGCTAGATACAGTTTAAAAGTCTTTATAATGCAGTTTTTCATTAATTTTTCAAGTCGTATAGTGCACTTTTTTTTTATTTGATTGGTTTTTAATATTGACAACAGACCATACACATAAATGGAACTGATTAAAGTGTGCACAGTATACTGTGACTTCATCCGTTATGTTGACCAAATGTGAAAACGTATGGAAAGGGCAAGTTTTGGTAATATTTCATTTGTGATTGTTTGTTCTAGGTTATCATGGAGTAGATCTATAGAACCAACATATTGGCATGATATTCATAAGTATAAGGCGATATCAACCACCAACAGATGCAAACAAACCCTACAATTCATCCTACGTTATTGCTGTGTATGACAGGTAGTCAGTTTTAATTAAAAGCTTCAGTCCACTAAAGATTTCTCAGCAACATGATATCAATTTTTTTTCTGTAGTAGTTTTTCAGTCTGTTTTTTCAGTGAGCTTTGTTTAATAGGAGCTCTACCAAAAAAGTGTACAATTCCTTTCATAAGTTCAAGAAACTGGCTTACCATGTTGATTCCATTTATGTGTAGTAAAGTCTACCTTCAGTTTGAAGAAAATGGTAAAACCCAGCAAGACTTCATAGCATACAGTACTGCTGTTCATGCAGTATAGAAGATAGTTCTAGAGCTCTATGAACAGCATTTGTTATGGAAGTTTTGTACTCATTGTGTGTGTTTCCCATTCTTTTTTTTTATTCCTTGCCAAATGCAGTCCTGAGTCTTTATGTGATGTGGCATATGTGCCTGTGTAGGTAAATGTAGTGATGCATAGCTTGTAAACATATGATATCTGAAGATAACGATGTCATCTTTTCATATTGGTTCCTAGATTTGTCATATTGTGAGGAAATATTCTATTGTTTTTGGTGATGGTGAAATGTCGATTGAGGTCTCAAGAGGTCACAATGCAAAGACAATATTACCATGGTATCTCAAGAAGGGAAACATGAAAGTCTCACTTTTTTCTAAGTTGCAGATTGTGAAAATCCATGATATTTTTAAGTATCAGCTTGGTAGTTTCATGTACAAGTACTCCAATCAGTTGCGTTCAGACCTTTTTCGTAATTGCTTTTCTCGGAACTGTAATGTTCACCTCTATCCCACCAGAAGCAATGCTTTTACTCACATTCCTAAACCATACACTTAAAGCTATAGTATATCCCTTTTGTTCACTGGTGCTACTCTTTGGAATGGTCTCCCAAATACCTGTACATTAAAAGCCTGTTCGTCAACGAGTAAATTTTTGAAGGGCTTTAAGGATCATCTGCTTAATGTAGACAAGGATTAATCTGATTAGATGGTGTTATATGCATAGTAGTGTTGTAAGAGTTACTTGTTGATTTTCTTCTTCTACTCTTCTTTCTTTATAAGTTTATCCTTCTTTTCTAGCTCATTATTTTCTTCTGTAACCTTATGGTACCCTTAAAAAAAGGGGGGGGGGTGGGGTCTTGTTTGTACAAGCTTTTGAGCTTTTTTTCAGAACTCCCCCACAATTTAGTATTGATGTTAAAATTGTAATATAAGTATGTACTGTATATAATATTGTGGAAATCTCAATACAATACAATACAATACAATACAATACAATACATTATCTAGCATGTGGGTACTCATTACTGTGTACATAATTAAATGAAATATGTGATGGAGGTTAAAGGTCTTTTGAGGTCACCTTATGTGACACTGAAAACTGAAAACTTTGTTTTACATGATACCTCACTTAAGAAACCTGGTGAGAATCTCATGCTTGACATGTAGATGCCCTGCAGTGAATCAGGAGTAATGTTTTTTGTGGAGGTAAAAGCTTATTTGAGGTCGTCAGAGGTCAAACTGTGAAACCTTTTAAACATAATTTGTCAGGAGAGAAGACCTGTATGAAGCTTGTATACTTGGCATGTAGGTGCGCCATATACAGTGCATAATTTATAGTGGTTTTTATGGAGATTAGAGGTCATTTAGGTTCACCAAAGATCAAGATGTGAAGACCTTGCCAACTAGGATTTTGCACTTGATCAAATGAAACATGTCTGGAATCATATATCTGACAAGTTATATATATCCAAAATTAGAAACAGTTTATATCAATTTGCTTCATGTAACTTACATGATCCATGGCTGACACGTTATAGAGATTTGCTCTGTTGGCTTTCCATACTGTGTGGGAATGATTTACTCAAGCAGTCCAGTGCATGTTGCAATGTTGAATGTCCTGCTCTGCATGCACTAGTACTAGTAGAATCAAGTTGATGTTTTGTCTAGCCTCAGATCTGTATAGCCTTCATGTAACTTGTATGCAAGTGAAATGTAGAACCATGATATCGTGCTGGATGCCAGGGAATCCTGATGAACTCACATTAGTTAGTAATGTTCCAGCTGTCTACATGATGCTAGAGAGGTTCTGGAAACAGTCACTACATTTGCAAAATATTGACTTCCCTGTCGGAGTGAGATTTTAGTACAGAAGGTGATGGTGAGATACTGTAGCACAGGCAAGCTTTATACAGCTCCCTTCGTACAAGTTGAACTGTAGTGTACATAATGTCTCAGTTACATTAGGCAGTTCTTGGTTATAAAAAGTATCCAAAAATGAAGCACTTGGTAAAGAAACCCACCTGATTTTGCAGATTGCCCTAATATACCAATCTCAGACACATTTGCTAGCTTCATTTAGAGGGGTTTACTATAAGGCAACTTTCTTCAGAGAGGCTTGGCACTGTTTCCATAGCCTAACATGTACAGTATGTGCATTGACAAGTGTGCCTTTGCAGTTATTCTACTGCACATGTTAAAGTTTGCCTAAAGTGTAAAATTTCAAAAATATATGTTGCAAAGCCTGGAAAATAATTCCACATGGTCCAATTCCCATCTTTACAAGACATTCCTGATCTGAGATATAAAATGCTGAAGCTTATTCACTCAATTTAAAATAGAACATCGCAGAATAATGCGTGATGTCATTCTTGTGCTACTCAAATAAACGTCTTTGCTTCTCTTTTTTTTCAAAAGACACTGCACCTTGTGCAAAAATGTGATCACCCCCTTACTGTTGAATGTAGGTTGACTTGACTTAACAAGCCCTCTCTGTACAACATGCTATGCAAGAAAACAGTAAATTTTTCAAGGACTTGTATACATTTAATTTCAAAAGGAAACAAAACCAGGTATGGTAATGTGAGTTGTACAAGAAAGACATCACAGATTTGCACAATAGACTGACTAATTCAAATTGAGTGAATAAATTTCAACATTGTATATCTCAGCAACAGAGTAAGCTATGAAAATGGGAGTTGGATAAATGAGGTTCATTTTCCAACCTCTAAGATGTATATTTTGTAATTCTAGGCTTTAGGTATCCTTTAAGGTGCACCCTTGCCTATCGAAATCTTTTAATGAATTTTGTTTTAAAGGGTTTATATGTTATATTTCGTCTTTGAAATTGTGTGATGCAAGGAAAAACATTAATTGGATGACATGTTGTTATTTTAAGTGTTTGGGTATAATGGCCATGTAAAATTCTTATGAGAAAGTATTAAACTGTCAGACATATCCCATGAACACTTGCTTGGTCAAAATTCGAGAAAACTTGGACAAAAGAATGAGTGGACAATGTGTTATTAGTGGTGGGGCATGGATTTGGAGTGAAAGGTCATTTAGGGGTCATTTTGGGTCATTTTAGATTCAGTGAGTCTTGGGTAGTTATTTTAGGATGTTACTTAATTGCTTCATTGAGGGTATGCAGAAATTTGAGATCAAAGGTCATCTTGTGGACATTTTGGTATGTTACAACTGAATGTAAACACCATCCATTTCCCAACTTTCGTATCATCTTACAGTATAAGAAACAGCAAACAGACAGAAAACAAAAAAAACCTATGACCCTTGCAATTTCCTGGGTACTCTTGAAAAACACCTATTCATAAAATAAGGTATAGTACCTGGGTACTGTTATTCAAATTGGGGTGTCTGCATTTCTCTAATGAAGAAACTGTGTAGGGCTTTGCAAATGTTGCACAGAATGTGTGTCTGGGGCTATTTTAATATCCTGACAGTGGTCATTATCATCAAAATAGGTATTACTTTTTGAGTAGTTGCAAAAATGTAGTTTTATGAAATGAAACTTCGAACCATCTTCTTTGCTCAGGCCTGGAGGGGATTCCTCTGAGTCCATCATAAGATGGGGATCTGTAACTTGGAGGTGCGTGTTCAGAATTAGCTTGTATGACCTAGAAATGCCATATTTCTGGCCATCTAGGATGCACTTGCAGCAAAATAGTTGCTCTGGCCTTAGGCCAAAAAAAAAAATATTGTTTGTTTGTCCTCGAGAACTGCCAAAAAGGGCCGTCAGGGGGGCGTTTTTTTTTTTTTTAATTTTTTTACCTTCCCAGCAGAGCACAAGACAATGAAACATATGGACATGTGTTTACAGTATGAATTGTTAGTGGCTTATTATTAACATAATAACATGACAAAGGGATGTGCAAGTTATTTATACCACTTCAAAGTCCATACTCCACAGAAAGGCTAGAAGACAGCGCTCGTATCACTCCTCACTCCTTACTTTCCCTGACCAGGCCAGGGCTACAAAACCAATCAAACACAGCTTTTATTCCATGTTTGCAGTGCACGCCTAGCGTGTATCATGCCATGTTGACTTCTGCGTATATATATACACATGATATTCAGACCAGAGCATGTTACTGTAGTTCGCAGGTAAGAACTAGACTGCAGTGTGTCCACTCTTGTCCGAAAAATAAAACCTGCATATAAAACATTCAGTTTCCATCAAACATGAAATGAAGAAAGAACAATATAATTCCGTCTGACATTCCCTCCCCCCCCCCACATGCTGCAAGTCCCTTCGATCACACACCTATGTGAATGAAAGGTTTTCACATTTTAGTCCCTCACGTTGGCAGTTAGCTGATCAGTTCCAACCAAACATGTCTGGGAGTGGCAATGTCGATTGAAGGAAACTTTTTTCTTGCTATTTTCGTAGTATGAAGCCATCACTGTCACTGGCGTTGCAAGCGGATGGACAAGATCAGGGGGCTCTGAGGGTTCAGGGGCCCAACCTGCAAATGCGGAAAAAAATCTCAAAAAAGTCATAACCCTGCCTACCGTCCAACCATCCAGCACAGACCTGAAATGAACCAAAAAGCTATCAACAATTACAGAACCAACTGCTTTTGAAGAATGGCAGGCAAGAATGGGATTGGGAATCGAACCCGGATCTGGTGCATGCAAAGTCCTGGCTGTTACCCCATTCCTCCCCACGAAGACTGGAGGGGTCATAGGAAAATGGGTTTATGATACCATTGGTTTGGGCCCCTCCCTGCCTCTTTTCCATGGGCCCCGAGGGTTGTGCTACGCTGCTGATCACTGTGCCCCCAACGAACAGCAGTAGCCAAGTGCGTTGACTCTGTGCAGTAGCTGATCGAGTGGACTTTATCTCCGCGGGTACGCTTTGAGGCAGACCTGCCAGACCACTGAAACAGGGACCATGGAGTCTGGGGCTATGGGTGATTTAGCCCCCGCATTTTTCCTGCTGTGGGCATTTTGGGCCGCTTTAAAAGGCTTTTGTTGTCTTGAAAATGTTATGCCGCTTTGATGGTTAGCCTCTGCATTTCAAAATTGGCTCCGCGGTCATGGTCCCTGTGAAATAGTTGTACAACGAACAATTGTGTATATTCGAACCAGCTACGTACGTAGGTATTCTCCATCCATAGCGAGTGTTGAAAATGGGGAAGTCAGTAATACGGAACTCCAGGAAAAAGCAGGCCTATGGTTTCCCTCGAGTGTTGCATGTGTGTGTGTTGTGTTGTGTGTGTGAAGGAAGCGTGTTATTTGTTCTGCTTTGGAAGGGATATTCAACATACATGGGCCATTTAGTGCAAGGTATTTCAGTCAGGAACAAAAAAGTTTCGTCGGAAAATATATAGGTTTGTGTACAACACAAAAGGCAAAAAAAATTAAACTAAAAAAATAATACGACCAGACGAAAAATTACGTGCGGGCGGTCGAGGACAAACAATATTTTTTTTTAGGCCTTATACAGTAGAAGTGCATTCCGCTCTGCTTAATGGGGTGTCACAAAATTTGTTGACAGCTTAGAGTTGGCAAGTGGAGTTCCATGTCCCTGTCAATTTGATGAGTGAATTACACATAGTTGCAAATTACATGTTTCTTTAAGAAGTATTTGTTGGACAGAGTGGCTGAGATTTTTATACACATATATCCTAATGCACAGAGTTACATACTGTACCCTTAACATTTTGAGTGTTTTGCTCATATTGTGTGTTTAATACTTACTCTAGAATGCTTGAAATCAGACAACTGTTCATGTGTTGGTATTCAGTAATATATTTACTATATTCTTGCATAGAACACCTACCATATGGTTACACGTCACTGTTCCGACAACTCAGTTGTACCAACCTCTCTTTTTTCCAACAGTTCTACTGTACATTAGATGTGATGATGAGAGTACTAACATTAGGGTAACATGTGTCATGTCATAGAGATGTTGGAAAATTGTGGTGTATCTGTAATACCATAGCAAACCTAACCCAATTATCCTAACACTGACCTCAATGTAAATTTGTTAAAATACTGAGACAAAACAAACTTTTGTGTCTGTTGATGTACAGTAGCGGTGGTTGCCTGTTTGGAAATTGTTCTTCTGTTCAAAACAGCGTCCTTCACCTGTTACACCCAAGTTCACTATTTACTGAAAATGTATAAAAAAATAAATTGTGTGAATGAACTAGTACTGTATATTTTCATTGCTTTGTAGAAGAGTGATAACACCTGCTAATTGTTGTTATCACAATATGCACAGATTGAGAGAGATGTGCTATAGTATTGTTTGTCAGTCATAGTGAACCAGATGTAAGGCCAATGTTTGTTGGCTTCACAAATCACAAAATTGTTTTTGATTCCTTGCCTGTGGCAGGCAAGGAATCTATGCGATGGTGATGTCGTGTGTGTGTGTGTGTATGTGACACCTAGCTTGTAAACACGATATCTCAAGATAGCAATGACCGACACTTTTCATATTTGGTATATAGATTTGTCATGTTGAGAGGAAGAACCCTATTGTTTTTGGTGGAGGTCAAAGGTCATGTGAAGTCACCAGAGGCCAAAAACTGAAAACTTTGTAAACAGGATATCTCAAGGTGGCAATGGCCCACACTTTTCATGTTTGGTATACAGATTTGTCATGTCAAGAGGAAGAAGACTATTGTTTTTGGTAGAGGTCAAAGGTCATCTGAGGTCCCCAGAGGTTAAAACTGTGAAAACCTTGTAAATGGCTTGTAAACATGTACGATATCTCGAGATAGCAATGCCTGACACTTTCATTTGGTATACAGATTTATCATGTTGAGAGGAAGAACCCTATTGTTTTTGGTGTAGGTCAAAGGTCATTTGAGGTCACTAGAGGTAAAAAGCTGAAAGCTTGTAATCATGATATCTCAAGATAGGAATTTCTGATACTTTTCATATTTGATATATAGATTTGTCATGTTAAGAGAAGGAACCATACTGTTTTTGGTGGAGGTCAAAGGTCATTTGAGCTCACCAGAGGTTAAAGACCGAAAACCTTGAAATCGCGATACGTCAAGATAGTAATGGCAGATATGGATTTGTCTTGTTAAGAGGAAGAATGCCATTGTTTTTGGTAGAGGTCAAAGGTCATCTGAGGTCACCAGAGGTTAAACTGTGAAAACCTCGTAAACGGCTTGTAATCATGATATCTCAAGATAGCAGTGGCAGACACTTCATATTTGGTGTATAGATTTGCCATGTTGTGAGGAAGAATTTTTTTTTCGGTGGAAGTCAAAGGTCATTTGAGGTCACTGGAGCTAAAAAACCGAAAAGCTTGTAATCAATATCTCAAGATAGGAATGAAGGACACTTTTTGTATTTGGTATATAGATTTGTCATGATGTAAGGAAGAACCCTGTTGTTTTTGGTGGAGGTCAAAGGTCATCTGGGGTCACCAGAGGTCAAAAAGCAAAATGTCCCCAGAATTCCCAAGATCGTCATCTGGGGTTGTCAGAAGTCAATAGGCAAAATTTCCCAAGAATTCCAAAGATTGTCATCTGAGGTCACCAAGGGTCAAAAAGCAAAATTTCCCGAGTTTTTCCAAGATCATCATCTGGGGTCACCAGAGGTCAAAAAGCAAAATTTCCCCAAAATTCCTAAGATAGTGATCTGGGGTCACCAGAGATCAAAAAGTAAAATTTTCCAAGCATTTCAAGATCCAAGATCCATTGGAGTTGAACCCCTTTCAAGACACTTTCGTTTTTCTTTTTTGTTATATTTTTGGTGGAGTTCAAAGGTCATGTGAGGCCAGCAGAGGTAAAATTGTTAAAACATTATAAAATGATGTAGTCAAGAAAGAAAAATTTGAGGGGTAAACCTCAATGCAAGAAAGCATCCCCATTCGGCAAGAAATCACTAAGCCTTTGGGCTTTCTGGTTAACTTTTTAAATTCTGCAAAATTCTGTTTCAAGCACACATAATTTTTGGATTTTGGTTTAATTATCTTGGAAACAAATCCTAAACTTGTCAGGTTAAGATCCTGACGGCTGAAAACACTTGTAACACACTATAGCATAGGCAAACTGAAGCCTGTACCAGCAAAATTTTGCCAATTTTCGTAAATGACCTACTTGTTTTCTGATGGTAACTTCAATGTGGTTTGATGGTTTTAAAGTGAATTTGCCATCATTTTAGATGGTAAAATGTCTGTGTATGTCTTCGGTATATGCAGGCATTCATTTGGCATAGTTCTGAAGAAAAATAACTCAGTTTTTTGTCAAAAATTTACATGTGCAATATTTGTAAGCCTGGTAATTTTTGCTGAATTCCTTGAAATTCCGAGCAGGAAAGTAAATTCTGTTTTTTGTGTTTTTTTCCACAATCCGAGAAAATCATTGGCCCTTCAGATGGTTATTCAAGAAGCATGGTGATTGAGCAAATATGCTTTTAAAAAAATTAAACAGGAGCAATTGTACAGCCTTTTAAGCTAAGCAGGCACAACATCCTGAACACGTTTTTGATTCCTTGCCGAAGGCTCAAGGAATCTATGCGATGGCATTGTTGTGTGTAAACTCACCAACATGGCCTTAGTGGGTACCGAGCCAGCTGGTGAAAGCTCCGCTCTCGCACGTCGTTCCTAGCTCATACACAGCTTGGATTTGGCGCAACTGCCCGAAAATTCAGCCACTGCAATGAGAAGTCATGCAGGGCTGCACATGCCTGCCTTGGAGCGCAGCCTATCATTTTTTTTGGAGGTCAAAGATCATCTGGGGTCACCTGGGGTCAAATTCCAAAACCCTTGTCAACATGATATATCTCAAGGTACAGTAAGAAGCTTGCATAGATTCATACTTGGTATGTGGATGCTTTATGAAGAGAAGAAAGTCATATTGTCCTTGGTGGAGGTCATAGGTCATTTGGGGCCACCAGGGATCAAACTGAAAACTTTCTTAACACCATTTCGCAAGGTAGGAAGCTTGGATAGATTCCATACAGTTTAGTATGTGGATGCCTTATGGGGAGAACAATTGTATCAAATTGTCTTTGATGGAGGTCAAATGTCATCTGGGGTCAATCTCTGTAAAATTTCCCAAGAGTTCCCAAGATCATCATCTGGGGTCACCAGAGGCCAAAAAGCAAATTTCCCAAGAATTCCCAAGATTGTGCTATGGGGTCACCAGAGGTCAAAAAGCAAAATTTCCCAAGGATTCTCTAGATCGTCATGTGGGGTCACCAGAGTTCAAAAAGCAACATTTTCCAAGAATTCACAAGATCGTCATCTGGGGTCACCAAATGTCAAAATGCAGATTTTCCCAAGAATTCCCTAGATCAAATATGGACACAGAACTGTTTTTCCAACATGTTAAGATAACATTTGACCAGTGACTGAGAGAAATGGGACATCATGGCATTTATATTTGGAATATAAAAACATATCATCAAAAGCTGAATGCTTTTATGTATTCTGGTTCAAGAGTAATTTCTGACATTCACTGAGCATCATTCCGCATATAAGCAACAATATCATTGTGTAATTACCCACTTTGCAATGGAATCGTGATGTCATACTGTACCTGCAGCTTGCATGATCAGTACAATTGTTTGTGTAGCTTGTACATACACATACTGTAGATCTATAGTATTCAGAGAGACAAATTCATCTCTAATTTCCCAAAAATGCAACAGGTAAATTAGCCATTATTATACAGAAATCTGTAGATTACCATTTGACATCATCATACACCCTTTTTCTATCTTGATACTACGTAAGACTTCTAACCAGTCAGGAGCTTGAGAAATATCCTTCCCCCTCAACTTTCTTCTGCAGTTCAAACTCTGTATTAACTAAGTGGCATATCACTCATGCATATCACTGCATGGCTCAGTGGCACATCACTCATGCACAGTAGTGATCACTGCATTGCGGTAGTCCGATAAAATGATGACTGTTTAACATTTTGCTAGATTCTCAATGGTTAATCTGACAGGCAGTGTCCAAAAATTCAGTTGAAAATTCAAAGAATACATAGAAACCTCTTACTGCACCCAGTGTGTCTGATTTAGGCTAACTTAATGAAAAGAAAACCGTACCTGTTACTGAGAGCACGACGCAGTCATACCAGTAACCAGCACACTGTGGAAGAAAGATTAGGCTTGCTACCAGTAGACTCAAATGAAATGGTGGGCTGACATATTTCAAGGTATTGCTGTAAGAATGTGGCCATTACTTCATCAAATATTTAATAAGTGATTATCACTCTTCACATTGTCTACCCAAAATCTTTGTTTTGTGCACTAAATCCGACAGTATAACAAAACTTTCTTCGAATGCCAAGCATCAGTGTATCGTACAGTTACAGCTGAGCTCACTAGAGAATCTAGTGCTTGCACAAGTCCAACAAATTTTCGGAAACAGTTCCGATCTTCCTCTTAAAAGTTTTCATGATAATGCTTAAAAATAAACAGCAAAATAACAGCCATCATCCACTTAGAATTCTTTATAATGAACTATCCAAACAAGACAGAGCTTCCCCAAAATACCGTGAGTTCTATAAAACAGAAACACTGAAGGGAACATCAATCTTGGTAACATCCTTTCACACTATTTACTAGTGCAAATAGGCAAGAACTGTGTGGTTCTTTTTTAGCAGTGGAGTTAAAATCTCACAATTTTTTTTTTATACTTAAAATACTTTTTTATAATTTAAAATACATAAATTCCAATTCCAAATTTTTGAATTGTTACTGAGAAACTGTAAGAATGTGTTTTTAAATGTATTTAGGTCAGCAACATTTTGCTTTAGAAGTTATGAGTTGTACATCATTAGTCAGCTGATATAGGGTCATTTTTCTTCAAATACATGCCAGCCAACATGTCAGAAAGGGAGGGAAATGTGAAAAATATTCTTAAATGAAGGTTTCATAAAACGTCCACCCAGTAAAGTTTTTGTAATGTTAATATGTGTACCACACATTTGTGGAGAGTCAAATAGCCTTTATTGGTCCCTCTAAAGAGACCTAGACCAGTTTAATACTGTAGGTGTGTAAAAGTAAACCCTGTGATGATACAGTACAGCTCAGAATAAAATGGACGTTAGTAGTGTTAAGCGTTAGAAATTTTGCCTTAGAAAATAAAATTCCTACCGATACGAGTTTAATGCTAGTAACGTCAAAGGTCATCCAAGGGTCATTTGAGGCCCTAGTTGTAAATATTTTGAAATGCTATTTTCGCCTAGATGCATTACAAAATTATCTTCAAAATTGCTCAGAAGGATGACTGGCATGTGCAGATTACAAATTACTTCTCCAATTTGTGATGAAGGATACTTTTGATACCTTTCTAACCAATTTTGTGCCACCCCTCTATTTTTACCAGTCTTACAAAATCACTTTATTACCTACGTTTCTGTATACTGCACTCTCTTTAAAACTGTCTGTCTACAAGAGGTCAGTCCTGTGAGGTTGTAAAGGTTAGTTTAAAGGGAGCTGCTTAGCTTCTGGGCAGTACCTGTACAGTATATGATCAATTTCTGTATTGTGTGTGGTGGTGTCCAAGATCTCTTGGCACAGTTCCCTGGTTGGCATCATAATTCATCATCGTGCATGAGTTGTAATTGACAGTACCTCTTCCTTGCAAAGTTACCTGTTCTCCTGGTAAAGTTCTGTAGATTCTAAGTTCCTTTTGGCAGCAGAGAGCTAATACAAGACTTTACTAACTTTACAGCAGCAGAGAGCTAATACCAGATTGTTTACTAATTGTAACTTTATAATAATGTGTGTAAAAACCAGGAGCTACTGGGCTTTTAGATGGTGCAGTCTAGCAGTTGAAAAGAAGGATTGCACTGCTAAGGTCAGACAGTAATCAAGACTTAAAGGGGAATTTTCATGATCCCACACAGTTCCAATTCTCCCAACTATGCATCTTCTAGCTCCTCCCATAACTGTATGAGGCTCTTCCTTGTGCAAGAATAAACCTGTTTTATTGCTTAAGGCTATGTCCTGGTGAGCATACAAGGCTATAAAATGTAATAAGAGTACCCTCTCTGCCTTGTGTGGAATGTGAGCTACTCTGCATCTTTCAAATTTTCAAACTTTGATGTCAATCAAAGAGCAGTCACCAACTGAGAATTTTGATATACATACACTAAAAATATACTTTGGGGTGATGACTGTCTGTCTTTAAGAAGTTGATACAAAGGAGGTCTGTCCTCTGCTACTTGTCAAGTAGAACTTGAGGATTTTGTCCACTGCCTTAACATTCACACTTCTCAGATTTTAAACATGGATCTTTTAGTGTTTGCACGGGTAACCCGTATACCCGGGTACCCACCCAACGGTTCTGTTACCCGGTTCCAAATTTACTACCCGGTTCCGAAAAAAAGGTTGCATGCGAAAAATCATCCTGTATTTTTCATTTTAGCAGGAGATTGAACCATTCATTTATTTTTTTGTTGAAAAAAGCACTATGAAAAGAGATTTGAATCACAACTATAAATTATTTCAGAGTTTTTCTAAAGAGTCTTTGTCATGCAGTGGAATTATTTCTCCCGACGTCGCTTTAATTGCGATCCCAGTCCGTGATTTCTACAAAACTGATCTAGGTTAGGCATTAAGTCCGAATTCCATGGTTGCGTGCGCTGCCTACATACGTAATGAATAGTGCTCGGTATATAAACTGAGCTTATATAGGGCCCATTCCCCAAACGTGCAAAACGTATGTCGATGTATGTGAAAAGCATTACAAGGTCATCATTAATATGGAGTAGCTTGTTCATAAGATTCTGATCGGCCATTGGGCCGTGAAAAACGAAATAGGCTAGAGTCGACCCTCATGTGTGATACAGAAACCGGAATAGCAATTTCCTGAAATATTGAATCAGTTTCTTTAGCGTTCAAAACTTTTGTTTTAAAGTCAGAATTTTTCATTAAGCCCCACCCCCGAAAATGTCTGCTCAAATTGATCTTACCGTATATCCTCTCCCGTCCTTGCGAGTGTGTCACATTAATTACAGTCACCTCGGGATATAGAGCTACGTTGTTCAAAAAGGTTCAGTCTAACAAGATCGAGTCACAATAGCCTAAAGTAGGCCTAGGCTATACCTCGCGCTTCGTTAATACCTCAACTCCTCAACCAAAAAGAATAAAACATATCTCTATTTACGGTTAAATGTGCCACGAAATCCTATTCAACCCTTCACCATGTGTGAAGAACTAATATATGACTATTAACACTGTAAATATTCATGAAAATTTGCATACGGAATCATGCTATTACATTTAGTAGGCACCAAAATGGCGCTCACGGGAAACAAGTTTCTGCAGATTGACGGGTGCCGGGATGTCGGATCTAGCTAGCTATGTATACCGTGCGTATATATGGGTGAGCATGCTGCATTCTCGCTGTTAACACGTGCAGTGCAAGCACCGATAGAATGTACAAAGCTGGTCAGTAAAAGTTTCGCAACATGTGGCACACAAGGACACACGTACATTGTTTGTTTACATAATTACGTCTTTTGTTTACGTAATATACGGACGTGAAAGAGAATAACCTGGCTGCATCGAGGCCTCCGATTGGTTAAAATTTTCGTGTCTTAAATGTCTAAACAGCTTCGAGTTTAGCTTGCCATCAGCGATAGAAATCTTCTCAAAATTCAATCTGTGAAACTTGTGGGACCATGTAAAGTACTCATTCTTCTTAAAGTGGACCTAAAGTCTAAAAATTCAAAAATATATATTTTAGAGATTACAAAATAAATCTTATTGGTCCAACTCCCATTGTCATAGCTTATTCCATTGCTGAGATATTAAATGTTAAAATTTATTCACTTAAATCCAAACAGTTCATTGCGCAATAATTTTTGACATTCTTGTTGTACAACTCACATTAAATGCTTTGTTTTCTTTTAAAATTAAAAATGTTTATATGACCTTGACCGCTTCCTGTTTTCTTGCATGACATGCTGTACAGAGAGGGCTTATATAGTCAAGTCACCCCAAAGAAGTAAGAACGCGATCACATTTTGGCACAAGGTGCGGTGGTGTTCAGAAAAACAAAGAAATACAAAGATTGTAATTTGAGTAGTACAACAATGACATCACAAATTATTGCGCAATCTACCTTTTTAAATCGAGTGAATAAACTTCAACATTTTATATCTCAGCTTAGGAAAGTCCTGTGAAGATGGGAATTGGACCATTGGAATTCAGTTTTCATGCTCTGTAATATATATTTTTGAAAATTCAGACTTTAGGTACACTTTAATTGGTTATTTTTTATACGGTTTCTTTTATTGGTATATTTCGATTTGAAACGAAACGGCACGATTTTGTTGTGACAATTTTAGCCTCCCCTAAATGGTCGCTATAGGTCATTTCAGGCATGTGTTATGAAGTCTCTGTGCCTATCAAAATGAGCTGCTATTTTAAGTCACTCTAATATCGGGTACCTCAAACGGCTACCCGGTTCCTGTTTTTTGTACCCGTGCAAACACTAGAATCTTTGGACCTGTGGTAATGCATATATGTGAGTACATCAATATTGCTTTATGTCAAAACTGTGTCTTGATTACTGTAGCTCACTGTGATATTGAATAACATCTTTCTTCATAGATAATTGGTATGGTACTGTAATGCTTTGAACTTAAAATAGGTTAGTTCTGTTATTTTCACTGGGGACAAAGGGGGAATTTCCTTACCTTGCTTTTGAGAATGGGGGGGGAGGGGTAGGTCTCGATTTTTTATTTGCATTTTTATTTGCATTTACTAATGATGGGAAAGACATGTATTTGTTTTGATTATGTGATTCCTGCAGTCACACCATGCAGTGATGTACACAGGGTTTTGCAGGGGGGGGGTGCGGTGCGGAGAAGAGCCAACCCCAAAACTTGTCCAGGTTTGAGCTACTGCACCGTTGGTGCTCTATTTTTTTTCTTTTGGATGACGGAGATTTTCGGAAGTAAATAGCAGTTTAATGCTCTTCCACTATTTATCAAAAGATTCATGAAGGTTTCTAACGCGCAATACTATTTTCGAACATGCAAAACATTTCCGAAGGTAAGAAACGTTTTTTGGATATTCTAGATGATTTCTAACAAATGTTCGATACTTTCTTTTTAATGGCGGAGATTTTTGGTAGTGAATTGCAGTTTTATTTTCTTCCGTTATTTATCAAAAGATTCATTAAGTTTTTAAACGTGCAAAAATATTTCCGAACATGCCAAGAAATTTCCGAAACATTTTGGAATATTCAGTTCAGTTCAGTTCATTTATTTGATTTTCACAACTTCAGTAATAATACATATATATAATGTGACATTTTAACATTATCAACAAAGTAGAAAATAGGCAGGTCGAAGCTGTGAGGGAAGCACATACAAAAAACTCATATGAGCTTAACTACTTAGGTAAGTGCTCCCCAGCTAAAAAAGATGAATGATAGGCCCTAAAACAAGAAAAAAAAATATTAGATATCCCTCCCAAACTACGAAAAAGTGGACGAACTATAAACTGTAAACCCCCCCCCCCCTTCCACCACTAATCAAATGGGACTAGTACTTATCAAAGAAATTTTTATTAAGACTATTTCTAAGTTGTTTTAAAGATTTAAAATCTCTAATGTGATGTGGAAGAGAATTCCACAAATCAATAGCAGTATTGCTTGGATTTTTCAGGACAGTGGCTGAATGACAAGGTGGACAATGAATATTATAGGATTGCTATGTGAAATGACTGTGGATCTCATTATTTGTTCGAAAGAAATTATCAAAAGAAGATGGTAGTTGATGGTTTAAGGCACGGTAGACAAAAGAAATTAAATTCATGGCAATGGCATCACTAAGCTTAAGTAGCTTCAGATTTAAGAAAAGATGGCTAGTATGCTCATTGTAATCAGCTCGGACAATATGTCGAATAGCTTGCTTCTGCAATACCTCCAATTTGTGAAATAAAGTCTTACTTACAGCAGACCAAATGGTACAACAATAAGTAAAATGGGGTAAAATGAGGGTTTGATATGACTTCAGAACTCTAGTTGGTAAGATATGTTTCAATCTTGACAGTATTCCAATATCTCTTGATACATTGCTTATAATATGATCAACGTGGGGCGCCCAAGAGAGCTTACTATCTATGTAAATTCCTAAAAACTTTGTGCAATGAACACGTTCAATGAACGTATTATTCAAATATAACTGGATGTTCCAGATGTTGCTAACGGGACCAAATATCATATATATAATTAGTTTTACCAATATTTAAGGACAGTTTGTTGGCACCAAACCAATCAACATACAAATTCAGGTCTGACAAGATGGTTTCATGTAAAGTTTGGGGATTGGTACCTTTGTAAAAAATATTTGTATCATCAGCAAAAAGAACTACTGTTGACTTGTTGGAGACCAAGCAAATATCATTTGTATAAATAATAAAAAGGAGAGGTCCTAAAATCGAACCTTGAGGTACCCCACAATCAGTATTACAAAGGTCAGAAGTAACATCATTGTAATTTACAAATTGAGAACTATCACTTAAATAACTAGAAAACCAGTCATGGGCTATGCCCCTCACACCGTAAAGAGTAAGTTTATGTAACAGAATTTCATGGTTAATAGTGTCAAATGCTTTTGACAGGTCTAGAAAAATGCCAACACAAGATTCGTTATTATTTAGAGCATTATACAGCTTATTTGTTGTTGATAGAAGAGCCATTTCAGTTGAATGACCAGGTCAAAACCCGTACTGGTTATTGGAGAGGAGATTATTGTTATCAAAGAAATCAATGAGACTATTAAACATAAGATTCTAGATGACTTTTAACAAGTGTCCTATAGGACTGTCTTTTCTTTTTTTATTCTGATGACGGAGATTTCGGAAGTAAATAGCAGTTTAATGCTCTTCCACTATTTATCAAAAGATTCATGAAGGTTTCCAATGCACATTACTATTTTCGAACATGCAAAACATTTCCGAAGGTAAGAAACGTTTTTTGGGTGTTCTAGATGATTTCTAACAAATGTCCAATACTTTCTTTTTAATGGCGGAGATTTTCGGAAGTGAATTGCACTTTTATTTTCTTCCGTTATTTATCAAAAGATTCATTAAGTTTTTAAACGAGCAAAAATATTTCCGAACATGCCAAGAAATTTCGGAAACATTTTGGAATATTCTAGAAGACTTTTAACAAATGTCCTATAGCACTGTTTTTTTTTTTTTTATTCTGACAGATATTTTCGGAAGTAAATAGCAGTTTAATGCTCTTCCACTATTTATCAAAATCTTCTGTTATTTTTCAAAAGATTCATTAAGTTTATAAACGCACAAAAATATTTTCGAACATGCAATTTACTTCCAAAAACCTCCGCCATTAAAGAGAAAGTATAGGACATTTGTTAAAAATCATCTAGAACACTCAAAAAGTGTTTCTTACCTTCGGAAATTTTGTGGCTGTTCGAAAATATTATTGCGTGTTTGAAAACTTCATGAATCTTTTGATAAGTAGTGGAAGAACATAAAACTGCAATTCACTTCCGAAAATCTCCGTCATCAAAAAAAAGTAATCCTGTCGGACATTTGCTAAAAGTCATCTAGAATATTCGAAAATGTTTTGAAAATTTCTTGACAGGTTCGAAAATATTTTTGAGCGTTTAAAAGCTTAGTGAATCTTTTGATAAATAACGGAAGAACATAAAACTGCAATTTACTTCTGTAAATCTCTGTCATCAAAAAGAAAAAAAAAATAAATAATCCTGTCAGACATTTGTTAAAAGTCATCTAGAATATTCGAAAATGTTTCGGAAATTTCTTGGCATGTTCGAAAATATTTTTGCGTGTTTAAAAACTTAATGAATCTTTTGATAAATAAGGGAAGAACATAAAACTGCAATTTACTTCCGAAAATCTCCGCCATTAAAGAGAAAGTATCGGACATTTTTTAAAAATCATCTAGAACACTCAAAAAACGTTTGTTACCTTCGGAAATTTTGTGCAAGTTCGAAAATATAATTGCAAGTTAGAAAACTTAATTCCTGAATCTTTTGATAAATAGTGGAAGAAGATAAAGTTGTTATTTACTTCCGATAATCTCCTTCATCAAAATAAAAAAAAAAAATTGTCTAATCGGACATTTATTAAAAGTCACCTAGAATATTTGAAAATGTTTTGGAAATTTCTTGGCATGTTCGAAAATATTTCTGCTCGTTTAAAAACTTAATGCATCTTTTGATAAATAACGGAAGAACATAAAACTGCAATTTACTTCCGAAAATCTCCGCAATTAAAGAGGAAGTATCGGACATTTTTTAAAAATCATCTAGAACACTCAAAAAGCATTTCTTACATTCGGAAATTTTGTGCAAGTTCAAAAATATAATTGCGAGTTAGAAAACTTCGTTAATATTTTGATAAATAGTAGAAGATAAAATTGTTATTTACTTCGGATAATCTGTGTCATCAAAATGAAAAAAAAAAATTGTCCTGTCGGACATTTACGGAAGTAAATAGCAGTTTTATTTTCTTCCACTATTTATGAAAAGATTCATGGAGTTTTCAAACGCCCAATAATATTTTCGAACATGCAAAAAAATTCTGAAGGTAAGAAACGCTAAGTGCTAGTGATGCAGCCTGCTGCTCGCTCGTGGCCGGGCCGCACAATCCATGCAAACCTAACGCAGCTGTCTCAAGTAGCGCTAACAACGTTGCTGTACCGTTTTCGATGTATGTGAAAAAGCCGATGCAATCCGTGTGCCATGTTTCTTCTAACGCAATTAACGATGGGATCGTTACTCATTACTTGGAGGGAAGAATGCAGTTGCGGAAAGGCATAACGCTAGCAACGATTCACGTTGATAACGGAAGTATCAATAACTGCGTTACCACAGGTTCAATGCTAAGCAACTATCGTTAGCAAACGGAATTTTCTAACGCTTAACGCTACTAACGTCCATTTTATTCTGAGCTGTACTGTATGTAGTTGGGCTCATTCCCCTGCACTTTGTCTGCCATCATCCCTTCCCTCCTTCCAAATTGAGTGACTGTTTAGCAATGGTCAGTGCTTTACTTTGAATGTTGTCCAACAAACTGCAGGGTAATGCCTAAATTGACCTCCTTTCTTTCGTGATGAAGAGAGGCATGAGCTCTTAGGAAGAACTTTGTCTAGCTGGAAGTATAGTGAGTGTACCTTGAGTCGGTCGGTACCTTGAGTCGGTCAAGGCACACAAAATGTAACATAGGCATGCTGTAGCCTTCAAATAAACATATGACAGTAGAGAAACTCCAGCACGACATGACAATAACTCAAACTCTGTCAAAAATAAGCATTTACTCCCATTTTTAGAAGAAATTTACCCAGCCTAGCCTACATGTAGTGTTACCTAAAGGTGGCTTGAGACCTTCTTTAAATGGCCTAAAAAATTATTTTAAACAATTCTCCAAATCACTGCAAATGGTCTCCTTTCATCATTTTATGATTTGTGTTCGTAATGGTGATATCATTATTGGAATATATCTTGATGACACTCTTATGGGCTTTCATAATGTTTGGGTGACCGACTCAAGGTACTGTTATTGAACCTAAGGCATCTGAAACGTGTGGTGGAAATTTCTTCGTCTCTTGAAAGTTTGCCAACAAAATTCACTCTAACTTTCAGGAGTAAGAGAAAACACGTTAATGAGAATAATGGATAAGTTTAAATTACATATGACTACTTTATGTGTATGTTTTTAGTGAAAATTCCCTTAATTGACCGACTCATGGTACCACCATCATACATTTTGTGATTGCTTGAGGATGAAATACAGTACAAAATACACTAGTGTAATATTAAATATATTCAGTCACTAGACAGCCCAGCCTATAAAAAGTAATTGCATGCTACTGTAGCATGTATATGGTTTGAAAGCTAAGGCCATGTGTCCAATACTTTCTGCAGAGAATTGCATTGTATAAACTACTGTGATGTACAGTACTGTGGGTGTACAGGCATCTTGAAATTGGGGAATATAGCTTTGTTAGTAATTATTGTATGTCAAGTGGTAGAGTCAAATAGTCATGAATAGTCACCTGCTCTGTTAAGGAGGTACTTAGCAAGAACATTTGGACATGGTATGGGGAAGTGCTAGTACTATTTTTTCAATCCCTGTTTCTACTGCTACATTTCCACTTGTTACCTCACAGTTGCAGTAGTAACGGTGGGTGGTTTTATATAAAACATACATGTTAGTTTGTTGTTCATGAAAGTTTGACATATTTGATTTGTATTTGATCTTACTGTAACTCACATGGTTCAGTGCTACGTATCTCCATTGATTTGTGCACAGCATTGAACAGATATTCATGTAGGGATATATAGTGCGTGCTTGCATTATGTACTGCTGTATGAAACTAACACTTTAGACAAACACATGTGAGCCTACACCGTATTTGTATAGGTAATACACACTAGGATGGTGTGAAATAGCCAAGTAACTGCATTGAAATATTGAGGGCATCAAAGTTTTTCTGTTTTTAATACTGTTCCTTCTGTGAGAGACTTGGGCTATGATAATGGTCTAAACTGAGAAAGTGTGAATCAATTTGTATTTAAGCCCTATTGTGTAGTAATAAGCAGATTTGGGCTACTGCTACGAATGGATAATGAAGGCATTGTGTTTTGTTTAGACAGTAGGTGGGAATCACAGAGTTACACGCTATGAATGTAGAGTCACCAACTTATGGCATTGTATTTTCGAAGCTTTATTTGGTCATTAATTCAATTGGCAAGTAAACATCGTTTTAATGAAAAGATATCAAAACAAAACATGGGATAGAAAAATGCTATTAAAACTTCTATCATTTTTGAAAGGTAATCCATTTAAATGTGTGGTTAAATTAGGCAACATTTAAATGGCTGATCGTTCCATGAACCATTTAAATGTTTAAACAGAGCCCATTCCATTTTGGGTGTATGGGACAAAAGTCACACAAGTATCAGGTGGCTTAATTTACTGATACTGACTTTTCTGTAAAGGTTGTAGTATGGTTCTCTACAACATCCTGCATAAGTTTGACACAGAAAAATATTGCATTTGTAGTATCGTACATAACATTACCTGTAAAACCATGATTAACACATATAGAATGAGAAGTAATTCTAAACAAGATAGGTCACTTCATGTTGAAGAAATAAGGCTTTCTCAGAAAGAAATATGTACATTATTTTGTAGTTCATGTATATTATGTTGACTGAAATTTCCAATTGTCAAATGTTGTGACTCTCTCACCTCTTGTGAAGTGTAATATGTCAGATTTTGTAGGTGGGAGTGATAGTTCATAACGATGAAAGTAACTGTTTTTGCCCATGAAAATTTGGTGTAATTTAAAAAGTATTTCCTTTTAATTGGTTAGCCTGGTGCTTTGGTTGAGGAGGTGGCAATACCGTGCAGCTACTATACATGTAAACAGCAGACTAGGATCATCATTGCTAATGATGTGAATTGTTGCACTCCTTAATCTCTTTCCACCATAGGAAAAAAAAAGCACCCATTAAGGTGATATTAGGTGTCATAAAGGTTGGCTTTAGGGGAACAGGAAGGACATCAGTCATAAAGTATGCTAACTTTCGTTTGCAACAAGTTCGAATTAGAGTGGAAATATTTGCTGGCATTTTGAGAAATTTTCAGGGAAAACTCAGAGAAATTCATTTTTGAAAAATGCTGGGAACCCTGATAAATGGTCAAGTGGTTGCCATGCTTTAAGACACTCTGCAGTACAGTATTAATTGTAGATTTGTGAGCAATAGGAAATTGTGATTTGAGAATGGAATTTACAGCATTTAAGGACAAAGAATAAGTTACATGCTGCAGAATGGGGCAGGGGTGGTAGGGGGTGGTCATCATTTTAAAATTACCCCAATTAGCCACATTTTTTACCTTGCTTTTTGAACTTGCAACATCTCATTATTGAACACAGCAACAATATTCCTGAATGCTGGTGTTAGGTTGTATAATGTATGAGCTAGTGGAATTTTTTACAAAAGAAATTGTCATGGATGATCAAGAATAAGGGAAAATAGCAACACAGAATATTTAAAAAATGAATTGCATTTTACAAGGGGAGAAACTAATGTCTGACTCAACACTTGACTTGCGCTTTCAGTACCTTTAAGCAAGTCAGGTATGATGTCTGTTAATGGAATATCAGCATTACTATCACATGGACTTTAGATAAAAGAAATTGTGTTGTACTGTAATGTGGTCCCTCAAATTTGTTTCTTTTATTCAAGCACCAGATGTAAACTGTGATCCTCAGTGGAATTGCTTAATATGTAGGTAGTTTATAACATAAAAACTAGCATAAAGACCTTTTCTAATAAGGATATAGCTTAAATAGCTTGAATAGTGCATTGCAATTTTCATGGTGCATCATTTTTATCGGTATTAAACCTGTCTTTTAATAGGCCCATCTGTATCACTATAAACTTCACGGTTTCATCAGCAGCGGTGGCTACTCTTTATGTCAACCTTCTACTGCCTTGGTGTTATGCTCCAGTCACAATACCTGTTCAAGTGCTTAGTGCTCATTTACTTTCTAGTAGAGCATCAGGTGGGTTATCCTTGCTACTGTCAAGTTTTTATCTTTAGTGGTCACTGCCTACTGTAGCTGCCACAGAGGTCTTAGGGTGCACGGTGGTAGTTGACAATTTGACATGATGTCATACGTGCCATGTTTACTCTTTGTAGCAAAGTAGCAGATATATTAAGCTTTAAGAAAAAAAAAAAACTTAAAAATGTATAATGACTTTTGTGTAATTGTGTGATAAAATCATTTAGGAGAGTCATTGAAACGAAACTGACCTTTTTTTGTGAATGTCTATAAAAACAGTACTTAAAATATGCATGTACTTAAGAGGACTGTAGTAAGGTATAGATTATGTTTCTATGCCTTCAGTTCACTGTGAGTATGACCTGCACTTTTTGCTTTTGTTGACATGTTTTGCTCTGTGCTGTATATTCTTCTCTGAAGCATAAGCAACCTGCAACAAGCTTGGACTCCATACGTAGAAAGGAGTAATAACCAATATAAGGGTTCTTTCATACATGTATATGCTGTATGAGTGATTATAAACCGTTATATGCATACATCTGCTTGGCTTAGTACTAGCCTTAGTGTATATGCATGCAGAACCTGCTGTACACCTTGTCATACTGTACACACAGTACCATCACATTGTAGTGGAGCAAACCTGTTATGCAGATTATCACTTTTCCTTGAAATGGAACAGAACATAAATCTTATGGAATCTTTGAGATGTTTTGGATTTTTTTTTCAGGAATGAAGCTTTTGACAAAGGGCCTTTTATTACTGGTATATGCTCAGTACAGTTTTAAAGGTAAGTACTGTATACTGTAAATGTAATCTTTTCAACTGCTGCATCCTACAGGAATAAGTTGTAGTACAGTCAGTTGTTTAGTACATTAACATATTATATAATTGATTGAAATTTATGATCTTGAGTATGAAGAATTAACTTTGATGGAGATGCTTAGTATTACCTGTTTAAACACAAAACATAATAATTGAACAACTCTGTAGACCTTTTTGATGTGACACCATCCATGTTGTGGAGAGCATGTATTGTGCTGACGGTACCCTGCATACATGGTAGGTTGTGCATGTACCATTGCCTTTATTTTGACCGTTGTGTTTCTGTTGCTCTTTTTGACATATTTACAGATAGGCTTAAACATTGCATATACTCAGCATCTGGCAAAGCTAATAGCACAGTATGTGATGGAACCACATGAGCCCCTTTCCCCATCGTTACAATGTTATGTCTCAGTCAGCAAAACACCTTCTTCCCATGTCTTTGAAAGGTTTTTATTTTCTACTTTGGACCTTTCCCCCTGAACGTTAAGACCTCTTGGTGGTGTTTGGATAGGAGTTATTTGACAGTCGTCAAGGGATTATGATGTTTTTCCTTCTTGAAATATTTTGATTCCTTCCTAAAGACAGAGTGAATATGCTGTGCAGTGCAGACATCATTTGTTTGTGTGTGTGTGTGTGCACATTTTTATGTGTGTGTACGTGGCACTAATTCTCTTGTAAACATGATATCTCAAGAAGTGTAACTGCTACGTCCCATTTGGATGCTGCATATTTAGTGCCTGTATATGATCTGAGGTCATTTGGGGATACAAGAGGTCAAACTGTGAAATCGTGTAGGGATAATGTATCTCATATATACTATTAGTAGTGTATGTCAAAGTCTGTCATCCTGCCATTGCCTAGTAGAATGGAAGAACTTGACATACTTTTTGCTTTGGCAAGGAATCATAAAATGGACATTCTGGTCTGATCTGTGCTTTTCTAAACAGGTCTGAGAATTTGCACTTAACAGTGAATGTGTGCTTGTCCCTAAATTCACATCTCCTGTGATGACACTCAATGAAGGGGGTATACAGCTTTGTAAAAGAGATCAACTAGACATCTTATTACAGTAACAGATGGCAGGGGCTTCTGAAATTATTTTAAAAGTGAGGTGTACTTGCCCAGCAGGCTACAATATTGAGAATTACACACTTGCCCAAGTGATGTTGTGCCTGCCTTGAGCTGTCAGGCTTGATGATGGTATGCAAAGGGTAGAGTACAGTACCTCTACCTAATGCACAGGTCAGATTTTGGTCTGATGTACAGTAAGCTGCTGCATGTACAGTAGTATCTACATCGCCCCTCTCTTACCTCCTATTTACCTATGTAATCCCTACTTACCCACAACTAAACACTGGTAAACAATTAGCACAGTGGCTAGGGAGAGCACCCTCCAAAGGAGGCTGACCTCCCACGTCCGTCCTCTTCTCGCTTACCTTCAGACGGGCTGAAACGCAACTTTGGCCTTGGTTTTTCATCAAGGGTTTATGATGCGTGTATAGTAGTTTTCTCTTGCTATTTTTAATTTTCATGATCATCAGTGTCTATCTCGCAGTGTCTTTCTGCAAACTTTTGTTTAAGGGAAACTGCAGTCACCCCAGTTTAAATAAGTGTACCCTGGTATCCTTAGTCATAAATGGTTTTTTTTGAATCGTGTGACATTTTCTTTGAAACTGAATTGTTTGATTTTCATAATATCACTCCTTGGTTTACTTTTAGGGTGCAGTGTTTATCTTCTGAATATTCATGAAGAATACTTGCAAGGGAAATAAGAGGGTACAGTATTTGTCACAATAAGCTGATGTATGAATGTTTTCAAAAACGTTGAGGGTGGGGTGACTGCATATTCCTTTTAAATCAAAGGAAAACTTGTGAGTGGTTCCAGGCAGTGATCGCCTCAACTAAGCATAGTATGCGTGTCCACGTTGCAATTAAGCTTACCTAACCATGTACAGGATGTGCAAAATTAACACAAGGAATAATGGAACTTTGTAAGTAGCCTAGAACTATGTTAGTGCAGCAAAGTTAGTTAAAAAAGGTAGGCTAGCCACTAAGTATTGGCGTGTTGGCTTAGGAAGATAGTGAGGGTTTGCCTAATACTTAAGTTAGGTTAACAATATTTCAACCCATGTTACAAAATAAAAATGAATGTATGTAGTTAATATATACTGTACTTGTGCCTGACGCGAAATCACTGCAGTGCATGCAGACGACAGTGGACAAGGAATCTCCTGTTAGCCACAATCTGACTGAATGTCCCTAGCGCAGTTTCGACTTACACACCGCGAGTGCAACTTGTGGAAGTCTCGTGTACGGTGCGTTTGGGCATATTTCCCAAGCTGGCGACGGATACGAATTATTAGAAGCAAACCTTTGAAAACTATTTCATTTAGTTTTGGCTTAATGGAGAGCATTTTGCTGTCGCATGTATGGTGCACTTAACTAATGCTAAAGTTGGCAACAGATATCAAAAGTGGTCACAGTGGGGGTCGTGGCGGGTTCATTGCACGCTCAACAGGTGAGCGACAACTGCCGTTCTTGGCTTTGCCTGGAACCAGAAATGCTCCTCTCACATCTTAAGTATGGGTGGTGGGCCCTCAGGGTTTTTTTTCAGGTTTTTTTTTTATGAATATCAGTGTAAAGGCCATTTAGGAACCATTTGAGGTTGTTATATGAACTTCAAGTACCAAACTTGTGGACTCTGCTTTCACATACAGCATTTACGTTTTTTGAAGCTTGGTCACCATAATTATGTGGTACACTTTGAGGGTGTTGAACAAAGATTTTAAGGTCAGTGGCTATGCAGTGAATGGCCTTCTGGAGTTTTCAGTAGAATATGTACCTACAGTAATGTGTCTTGTGTCAAAAATAGACATAGTTATTATTGATTTTGAGTCACAATAATTGTGGTGAATGTTGCTTTCTTCAGTACCATGGATATTCTTAAAACTTAGTCATATAGTAATCCTTAAAGAGTGGCCCGGATGGATAATTGGTAAATTTGTTCATTACTGCACATCTGGTATGTGACCTAGTTTGAGGTCAATTTCTGTAAGTACAATGAAATGCTATTTTTCCAGGAATTTCAACTTGGAATAGACTGAGTATTAGTGTCATGAAACTCTAACAGAACTCCAAGGTTGTACTTGAGCTGGCCGCCCACTTTGACTAACAGCTTGCGAGTGCTAGCAATACCTTGAGATTGCCCCCAACATTAAAAAACTTGCCTAGTGGGAGAGCATTTGCTTGGAACTGGTCTCAGCTGATTGTAGGAGGTGATTGCTCACAAACCTTGGTTGCATGCACTCATAAGGTGTTAAACATGTTTAATAATCCCGCATTCTTTATAGCAAGTTTGTACTGTTGGTTGCAGGACAATTGCATAATTAGGGGTTTGCCTGACAGATGGGGCTAAGCTTCCCAAGGGGGCAGTATCTTTGAGGCCCCTACAAAGCAGTGAGTTAAGGGAAGAATGGCAAATGCAAAATTTTGGGGTATTTATGGCAAAAGAATTGGACTTAAAAGAGCTTGGAAATGTGCATTTTAATTGACAACATTTTGGTTTCCTTGAGGGAATAGTGAAGTATATCTGTTGTATTTTAGATTTACTACAGTCTTTAAGTCCCATATGCTGACATTTCTCTGTCTTAGTATATCATTTTCTTCTTATACAGTCAGTGCTCCCAACATTCCTATATTTGCAATATATATATACACACACACACACACACATATATATATATAAATAGATATATATATATAACGCTAATTCGACGTGTTAGGTGAAATCGGTATACCGCCAATACAACCGGCGAAGGAAAAAACAATAAAATGCATAAGATTATATTTCCCCTTTTGGTTCTGAGATATATATGCACGTTATTTCCATGGCCCGTAAGTCCTTAGTGTTAACGGATACATGCACGTAAGTTGGTGTGCAGCTAAGTAATTGCATAAACATTATGTGGTAAATCTGACTTGTGTATAGTGTTGCGCATTCCTATATAAAACAGTGTGTAAAATGTTAAGGCGAAACAATTTTTTCGCCTAAGGGTCGAGTTCTCCCAACAGTCACGTTTTTTCATACGGTTTTTCACCTAAATCCCAAATTAGATATATATATATATATATATATATAAAAAATGAGAACAAATGCAATAACTGGTTGATTATTGGAGTACAAAACTTAAATTTACTTCGAAATTTTCTGTTCCCCTGGAACCTTCCTCAGCGAAATCTTACAACAAAGTGAGTAACTTAATCAAGAAAATTACAGGCAACAAACAATGTGCTGGAAGTTAGATAAACAAACATAATAGGATTAAAGCGTTTTGTGAAAGGTATACTGATTAAGAAGACCGAGGTCTTTGTTAAGTCCAGTGAGGTGTGATTGAAGCCTCATTATCCAAATTAGTTCTGTACGTTTACGGTTTTCTGTGCAAACAAAGTTGCTGGCTATAAGAGTTACTTTTAGATTATCAAGGGCACGACCGGGGAGATTGGAGTGTTCAGCTACTGGGAATCCAGTACCATTGTCTCTAATAGACTTTTTGTGGTTATTAAACCTAAGGCGGAAGGATGTCCCGGTTCCTCCAACATAGAGTCCGTGTTTGCACAGATTACAATGAAATATGTAAACAACATTACAAGAATCGCAATTAAGGTTGGGGGTTTTAACGGAAATTTTATGTTAGGGATGGTGACCTGATCCCCAGTGTTGATATGTCTGAAGATTTGGCAGCGTTGTTTGTTTCAACAAGTATTACCCCTAGTGACCTCACCAGAGGTCGGTAATTGGGATGGAGCGATAAGTCTCCTAAGATTAGGGGGCTGGCGTAGCGCAAGGAAAGGGGGATCAGCAAATAGGTCAGAGAGGGTAGGGTCGTCTTTGAGGGATGCAAAGGATTGTTTTAAGGTACGTGCAAGACTGGGGAAAAGGTGATGGAATTCAAACACAAGGGGTATACGTTTGTTGGGAGTCTTGATTTTGTAAGTCAGAAGGTCATGGCGATTGATTAGAGCGGCTTTGCGTATACCCTGTTTAATGATACGGATAGGGTAGCCGCACGAAAGAAAGTATCCGGTAAGGGAGGAGATGGAACGGTCATAGTCAAAGGAAAACTAGATAACATTAGAACTTCAAGTTCTAATGTTTCTAGTTTTCCTTTGAAACCATTACACTATTATCGCTACATTGACGACATTTTTTTCATTTGGACCCACAGCAAAGATTCCCTCGAAAGCTTCAAAACTCATGTCAATTCTTTCCATGAAAGCATTAAATTCACTTTCGAGGTTTCCAGTACTTGAATCGCGTTCCTTGACATATTGATGACAATTAAGGCTGGCACCATTGCAACTTCCCTCTTTTGCAAACCCACTGACAAGCATCTCTTACTACATTTCGACAGTGCCCACCCTGCCAATCTCAAAAAGTCGATTGTTTACGGCCAATGCCTTCGTACCAAACGTATTTGCTCAGACCCGGTTGACTATGACCGTTCCATCTCCTCCCTTACCGGATACTTTCTTTCGTGCGGCTACCCTATCTGTATCATTAAACAGGGTATACGCAAAGCCGCTCTAATCAATCGCCATGACCTTCTGACTTACAAAATCAAGACTCCCAACAAACGTATACCCCTTGTGTTTGAATTCCATCCCCTTATCCCCAGTCTTGCACGTACCTTAAAACAATCCTTTGCATCCCTCAAAGACGACCCAACCCTCTCTGACCTATTTGCTGATCCCCCTTTCCTTGCGCTACGCCAGCTCCCTAATCTTAGGAGACTTATCGCTCCATCCCAATTACCGACCTCTGATGAGGCCACTAGGGGTAATACTTGTTGCAACAAACAACGCTGCCAAATCTTCAGACATATCAACACTGGGGATCGGGTCACCATCCCTAACATAAAATTTCCGTTAAAACCCCCAACCTTAATTGCGATTCTTGTAATGTTGTTTACATATTTCATTGTAATCTGTGCAAACACGGACTCTATGTTGGAGGAACCGGGACTTCCTTCCGCCTTAGGTTTAATAACCACAAAAAGTCTATTAGAGACAACGCTATTGGATTCCCAGTAGCTGAACACTTCAATCTCCCCGGTCATGCCCTTGATAATCTAAAAGTAACTTTCATAGCCAGCGACTTTGTTTGCACAGAAAACCGTAAACGTACAGAACTAATTTGGATAATGAGGCTTCAATCACACCTCACTGGATTTTTTAACAAAGACCTCGGTCTTCTTAATCAGTATACCTTTCACCAAACGCTTTAATCCTATTATGTTTGTTTATCTAACTTCCAGCACATTGTTTATTGCTTGTAATTTTCTTGATTAAGTTACTCACTTTGTTGTAAGATTTCGCTGAGGAAGGTTCCAGGGGAACCAAAAATTTCGAAGTAAATTTAAGTTTTGTACTCCAATAATCAACCAGTTATGCTCTTTATTGCTAATTCCTACTGTACGGGGAAATCGATATATCGCGGTTTCGTTAGGGCGAAAGAAAAACAATAAAATACATTAAAAAATATTTCCCCTTTTGGAAACTAGATATACAACAACGCTTTTTCAATGGCCCACCATCCGCACGTGTTAACAGAGATGGGTACGTAACTTGGTCACCACTGAAGTAATTGCATGTGAATCATGTGGTGAATTGGACGTTACCATCCGTTTACATTTTCCTATATAAAAAGCATGTGATTTCGCAAAGTCGACCTGATTTTTTCCCCTTTTAGACGATTTCCCTTTTTAGGCACAATTTTTCATACAATATTTCCCCTTAATCCCAAATTAGCAAAATATATACAGATATATATATATATGTATATGTATATGTATATGTATATGTATATGTATATGTATATGTATGTGTATGTGTATATGTATATGTATATGTATGCATGCCTTATGAAATCCAAATCTTGGTCAAGAAAACCTTAGCTACCCTTGTAAGTCAAAAACATCTTCCTGAATCGGCTAAAGCCCTTCTGCACCCTTGCCCACAAATCTCCAATTTCTATCTACTGCCCAAAATTCACAAGGCCAATAACCCTGGTCGTCCCATTGTGTCTTCCCACGGTTCTGATTTCACAGTACGTGGACCCTGTACTTTCCCCATTAGTTTCAACCCTACCTTCGTTTATCCAGGATACTCCTCACTTCCTTAGGTTAATTCAAAATTTTGAGTTTCCTGAGAATCCCAGTGAATGTCCTTTATTCACCATTGATGTCACAAGCCTCAACACTTCAATCCCCTATCACGCTGCTTTAGCAGCCATACGCCATTACCTTGATCAGCGCCAGGACCCTAACATCCCTACCACCACGTTTCTTTGCTTGACAGAACTGGTCCTCACAAAAAATTGCTTTTAGTGCTCTTGTTTCAATGGGAAGAAGCCCATACTTTATAAAAGGTATATTGACGATATTGTTGGGGTCGCAGTGGGTCCTCGAAATGATTTGGAAAGGTTTATTAACCTTGCTGAAACGTTTTTCCCGTTTTTAAAATTCACTCACTGTATTTCCAACTCCTCAGTAGTGTTTTTTGAGACATGGAACTATCCATCTCCGACCGTAAAATCAAGTCTTATCTCCACTTTAAACCCACTTACTCTCACAACTACCTCATGTACCCTTCCAACCATCCCAGATCTTGTACCAGTTCGATTCCTTACAACTTTTACGGGCCAGAAGGATTTGTTCCGACGACCTGGATTTCGCTAAAGTTTCCAAACAGATAATTTCTTTCTTTGAACAACGCCAGTATCCACAAAGAGTACTCTCTAATGCCCTGAAATGCATGTACAAGGAATTGATAGAGCCTCTGCCCTTGCCCCCAAAACTGACCAAACACCCACCAGACATATCCCGTTGGTCCTATCCTTTCATCCATCTGTAACTCCCATTGTACGTGCCATTTACAGGTTGAGACCCTCTGTCATGACCCATCCACCCATGACCATTTCCCTGAACCCCCATCACAGCATTCAGAATTGAAAAGAACATATCTAAGCACTTGGTCCGTGCCTTTCAACATCAAGCAGTAGTGCCTGACACCCCAGGAACTTTTCCATGCAACCGTGGGAGATGCAGTACTTGCCCAGTTGTCAGTCATGACAAACTCCTTTCCATTGTAGGTCCCAACAACAACTGGTTTAACATTCATCAGCATTTTACCTGTTCTTCAGCCAATGTTGTTTATGTTCTCCTATGTAAACGCTGTAATATACCGTATGTGGGTCAGGGCTCGCGTAACCCGAGACCTCAGGTAAAATAGTTTAGGAGGCCAGTGGGTTTTGTGACACATGGTGTTTTGTACAGAAAATCTACTTTGCCCTTCATTACCTCCTGTTTACATATGTAATCCCCACCTTCCTGCAGTAAGTGCCTGGCAAGCTTTTAATGGTACAGTGGTGCCAGAAAATCTCAAAATGCCTGACAGGGCTCAAAATTTAAACTGGGCTTTGGTGCAGAAGCTCCAGAAAGTGCTCTGACTGCAACACAAAAGTGTAAAATAAAGTTTGTCTGGCACTTAAAATAGCTCTGGATGAGTGTTGGAAGCAATTCCTAAATTAGGCAAATAATCCTTGCACAACATTTTCATAACGGCACTTGCAAGCATTTAATGTACACAGTAATTGTCTGCAGGTGGTATGCATGCCCTATGTAGTCAAAGGATCCAACTTAATCTACTAAGGATACAGCAATGCATAAGTTGGTTTGTGCCTTTTGTGGTATGTCTGGCAAAAGGGCCCATCACAGCTGCATGCAGAAGGCACACACTAAAGGCAGCTTGCTTCTATCAATGGAAACTGGAATGTTTATAGTGTAGGTTCTGTGTGTATATATCTTGTAAATGTTAGGATACCACAAAAGGGTCTAGAAAATCCCAGGTGAACAAAAAGCACCGTGGGGGAAGTCTGTGTACTAAAGCCAGCATGAAGGTTACGATTTGTGTGATGAGGTATTTTTGCAAGTGTCACAAGGTTAGATTTTAAATGTTCTTGACAGATTGAGGTATTTGATGTGTGTTTATATGAAGATCTACTGTTACAGTATCTTGGAGTGAGTGGTGTTTTTGCCATACAATGTGTGTGCATGGAAGTGCAGCTTATGGTATGATCATATCTGGAATTTCGGAACTGAAATCTCGTTTTTGGAATTGAAACATGTATGTACGAATATAAAAGAATTACCACTGGATGAACTTCTATAGTTTTAGTAGCCATTAATCTATTTCTCAAGTATTGACTAATATCTCAATGGCCCTGCCAAGCCACATTATCACAGTTGCTGATCTAGGTGCTTGCCTCTACCCGATAGGAACACTGTTTATGGTTGTTATAACCAGTAAGAAAGTAAAATGTTCATTCATGAAAGAGTTCTTCAAATCCTGGTGATGGTTATCTCAGTTTTTCACAGAAGTCTGCCAAAATCTTAAAACTTGGAAAACATAAACTGCAGGGCATTCTTGCGAGTATATGGTCACAATTTTCCCAGTGCTGGTGCCGATTATGGGTTTCGGAGAATATATTCATTGGGTCGACAGCGACAGTTTAAGTTATCACAACTTTTCTGAACCTTCAAAGAATGACTGCAGTGGATGGGATTAATAAATTGGCTGTGCTCTGTTCACTTACACTGTGTTTTAACCCAGCAGCAAAATACTTAGGGTAGTCCTACTCTATTGATGCATATGCAAGTAACTCAAGTAATCAACAGTGATGTTGCCACAGAAATGACTGAATTTTATGGGAGGGTCCAGCTAGGGACCCCTAGTTTGAGACTGGGACTCCCACATAAAAGTATGCATGGGTTCGAGGACCCCAAGGGAAGAAAACCCAGTGGAAGCCCTAGTACATGCTTCAGTGCCTTGCTATAAATAATAGTGCCATATGCATTGAAGTGCATTCACAAAGAAAAACATTCCAAAAATAATTATCTGACCTCTCATTGGTTTGACCTCCTTTACTCTCACATCTTCCCTCTCACAAGCTGTGCAGTTTTATATTGAGCAGTACTTGGTGTGTAACCAATGTCATCTGGAATTCAGGTAAAAACTAGTAGGTGGGGATGCCACTTTGAAACTTCTCTACATCTTCCAGGGGCCTTGCCTTCTGAACCCTTACCAGGGCATTGTTCAGTACCCAACCAGGGCTTAATAGTGTTCTACTGGAGCCTGCTGTCCAGTTAGCATCATCACTGACTGTCAATGGAGAGACTTCATACACGTAAAGCTGCATACTTTTAGTTAGGGTGAAACTATTGCTTTAGGAGAGAGAGAAAAAAAAATATTTGCACACTAGCTTTGAATGCATACTCTTTTTGACAAAATGCTGTGGTACTTTTGAATTCAAACTTTTCAAACTGGTCTTTGTTACTGTACCTAAATACTACAGAGAGTCACTCAAAAAAATTAGAAACGAGGATATGTTGAAACTTTCAAGGCCTGGAAGCACCATTTCTAGCCAGGTGGTAGGCTGTTTTGGCAAAATTTTCATGCTATTGTACTCTAAGTGCCCATGCACCAACAGCCAGGGAGGGGGTAGAGATAGATCCTGCTCCCAATTTTGAAAGTGTTAGTATGGTTTGTGTCCCAGTTTTGTCCAGAGCCCTGATAAAAATTGATTTTGTAGCCAGCAGTGACTCATTCAATGAATTTAAATTTCAAAAACGGTGAAAAGTGAAAACAGTCATTTTCATGGAGAAAACAGTGATTTTCATGGAGAAAACAGTCATTTTCATGGAGAAAACAGTCATTTTCATGGAGAAAACAGTCATTTTCATGGAGAAAACAGTCATTTTCATGGAGAAACGTGATTGAAAGGACATGGTAGACCTGTCTCCACAGGGTGGTAACATGACTGGAGTATGTTTGGGTGTATGAGATAACAATAGTGTGTGGTATAATTAGTGCCAAATATACAGTAAGTAGTAAAATAAAAAAACACATGAAACTAGGGGTAGATGTGGTTTAAATAGTATAAAAGTTACCGTACTTGGTAGTTGGTAGTTCCCCGTAGATAATGATGAATTATGCAGAAATAGAAGTAATCTTACAATAGCATGGGCTAAAGGTGGATTTTAGTGGTGGTGGAAAAAATGTATCAGATTACACCACAGAATGAGAATTCAAAATTTTCTAGCACGTTTACTAGCTGTGCACCCAGTGGAGGGTGGTCGAGATCAGTGACTTAGGTTTAGTTAGAGGGACCACAAAGCAAAAAAATTCAGATGTCATAGCTGTAGTACAGTACCAAAAGAGTACCCACTATAACAGTTTGGGGTGAGTTTATCAGCATCATTCTCTTTAGTTTCCCCTCATCACTACCATTGCTGGTCTTACTGATACTAGATATTACTATTTTTGACAGTAATATATCCTGTATTTTGCTGAAAAAGTTTGTATATTTATTCCTCTGTTTTATACTCATTGTTGGGAGCCCTTTATACAATACTGTAATATTTAAAAATTTTGTTCCATTAGCATTAAGTGACAAAATAAGGGACTGATGACAAACTGAAGAAAAATATGGGCTATTTGCTCATAAAGGACCAGTGTCCAGTGGCTTGTCACTGTTTGTGTAGAATATGCTATTCCAAGCATGTACGTATACCTCACATTCCCCTAACAGTAATATTTAGATTGATAACTTAATTAACAATGATATTGAGAACTAGTTTCAAAGGATTCACTGAAAGTATGAATAGGTTTACTGTTGAAATGGAAGAATGATAACAACTGCAAAACAGGATTTTGATTAGAAGTATTATGTACAAAACTGCTTGTAAGTGATGCATCAGTAACAGCAATTGCATATGCATACCAATGGTGTTGGGCATGGGAATTTGCGACATGGTATGCAAACTTGGGAATTGGATCAAATATCTTGGGAATCTGGGGGATTTCAATTGAATTAAGATCAAATATATATAGGAGTATGGACCATTTTGCTCTGTAAAGTATGAAAAGCGCGGGCAGTGCACTTAGCTTGCATTATTATTATTACACACTGTACTGGTGTGCTTCCTACTGTAGGTGAACTTCAACTTCGCAAGAACTGCACGGCAATTACGTGTGCGCATGTGCGGGTCATAGGTAATTAAAAACTTAACGAATGGAATGTGGGAAGTGGCATAATTTATGCAGGATAATGAGCCTCGAGTTTTCAAAGTTGCTACAGTACGTATGTGCACCAAATGTGTACAGATGATGTGGTTAGCACTGAAACTTGAAAAAACGTAGCGCGAAGTCATTTCTTCCTGTAGTACAATTTGTATGCAGATTGTGGCATGGTCCGTGGCATGCACACCTTGTAGGTGACACTGTGTGCCCTTTCATGCACCTGAACTGTGCTGCACTAAAGTTACGGCACCAGTTACGATGATCGCTGTCATTTGGAGAGCTTAAAATGTTGCAAGTTATGTGAGTATCAGTGCTGATATTTTGGGCGGGAACTTAAAGAAATGCGTGTTTTGGTGAATTATAAAGATCTTTGCAGAAACTTTGAAGTGTATTTTAGCCCTGTTTCCAGTTTTCAAATAATCGGTGGTGGTAATCGGTTGAATGACAAAATTTTACCGATGCCGATTATTTACCGATTGTGCCATAATCGGCCCGATGCCGATTATCGAACAGATGATCGGTCGAACACTAGAAAATATGCACTTTTGCAATTATGTGGTTCTTGCATATAGCTAGGCCTGTCGACTGTAAGTTATTTAGAGGCAAGGGTTTTGCGTTTTGTAAAATTAGAAAACAGAATTTGATGTTTTGGTACTACACTAAATTTCAATGGAAGTCATGTGCAAAATGACATTACAAAACGGAATTTGGCTTTCAGAAACCGGAGAACTCTTTGTCTCTAAAGTTATTGTCTGGGTCTTTATTGAAACTCACTGGACAACTTTGTTATTGTCACATTATGAGTGTACAGGTATTTGGCATGTAGACAGAGTTAGATAACACTCTAAAAGTTTGAATGATCCCATTTTTGTCTTTATTTTTTATTATTAAAATGAGAAGAACTTAATCTAGGGTGCTACACACAGTTTGGTACTTACAGTACTAGTCAACCTTGGGATATTTTGACTCATTATCTTGGGAATTTTTAAAACCCACAGGCACCACCTGATGGGTCTATAAGCAAGGTACAGTAACAAACACTCAGCTGAGTGCTTCAAACCTGTAGAGAGGGCCCAGTCATTAGCCTCCACAGCCAACCTGATCCTGGGTAGGACTATCCAAGCCAGAGTCTAGCTCTGTTGTCTAGGTCTAATAGCCAGCCTTGTAGAAGTGCTGCCATTTTGCAGGCTTAGTGTGAGACCAGTTCAGTTTCAAACTCTATGCTACTTTAGACCGGATGTCCATCCTCTGTCCAGACTCATACCAGTCTAGGAGGAGATTAAACTGTACATAGCTTGGTGGACGTTTCATGACAGTATCCTCTGGGACAAGGTATGCCATCTTCACAGACAGCAGATGTCCTTCACAACCGATGCTTTGATGTTCAGATGGGGCTCTGCATGGGGTCTGAGATAAATATCTGGTTAGTGGACAGGCTTCTTGCCTTCAGTCTCTTTTCTCATAAAGTGACCCACCAACCCCAACAACTGTTTCAATATCTTGGATCCCCACCCAACAGACAATATGGACATTAAGTGAATTAATTTCTCGCCTCCATTCTAGGGTGGGAAGAGAATTGTTTGAAAGAACTAAATGGTAGGTATTCATGGAAAATATTTGGGAAAGATTGGAGAAGAACTCTCACCCAGGTAGGAAATAAAACAGAAAAGGTAGCTGGTTTAGTACTTTCAATGCTGTAGGCATCTACTTCCTGCAAAGCTTCCCTGAATACCATTCTCACCCCTTGCCCGAAGCCCCAGCTCAGGCTGCAACTGAATGTATTTTGTTCATTTTGAATAGTTACCCATTTGTTTGAAAATTTTTGTATTTTAATATGACTAAAGGCAATGGTCCTGCACCAAAAAGTGAAATCCCTGGTATAGATTTTCTTCAGCCATACATATATAGTACAACATATGTTTTGGCTACCATCAGAATGCTCAAGTATGCTTTTGTATCTGGTTACTGACATAACCATTACTGTACTACCTGCTGGTACACCCACTAGTCGCAAGTATTGCTAATAACATGAATTTGGACTTGCCAAAACCATCTGTTATGGATTTGTATACCAGATGTCATGTGCATATATTATCTTTGATATCCTATTAGACACAATAATAACAAACAAAGCAGAAGCTATAGGATAGTGTCAAGTTCTATGAAATTTCTCCCCTACACAATAAGTTTGAGGAATAAAATGTTTCTGAGTTGGCCCTTTTTAACGGGAGGGGGGAGGGGATAAAACTTTTAAACTGATGAAGGGTATTAAAAATGTCTAAATGCAGATTTTAAGGCCTGGGGGTGCCATTTCTGGCAATCCACCATAAGGACAGGGGCTTTTTTGTCCAGAACTGATGTTGGCACTCTGCTTTAGACAGTAGCACCTGTATTAGGCACACCCCACAAATAATGTCACCACAACTGACACGGAAATGGCCTCCTCATGCAAAAGCTTATAGGCCCCCCAGCAGGTAAATGTGTCCCTGGATGTAGGCTTTATGTGCAGTAGTCATATTACGTAAAAATGAGGCACACATGAAAATAGTGCCCAGATACTTTTTCCGAATAACATGTAGAAAACTGCTAGTAAAGAGATGCCACAGAGAATGCTGCTACATGACTACTTAATCATCAAGCACAGGATCGAAATTTTCAATCTACATTGCCCCTCGTCCCCTCCTATTTATGATATGGTACCTGTTCATAGAGTTGCAAGCGTGCAGAAGCTTAATTGGACTGAAATGTCAGATTGACCACACATTTGTACATACCTGATATTTTTTTTTTGTATTATGCAGTACTGTAATTGTGCCTGGGGTAGACTTGAAAACGTTTTGTTTTGTAACTTGTTCTACTTAAGCCGCGTCTCAGTGCTTAAACTTTTAAACAACAGACAAGCTATTAGACTATCCTTTACTTCATTATAAGGCTCTGTTCTTGAACTCGGAGGCCTGGGCACTAATCCAAATGAGGTTACAATAACAATGTCAATGACATAGCAATTCCCATAAGGGCCATGTAGATGCTCGTGTGTTGTGTTGAAAAGCTGATTCACGACAATTGAAAGGAATTTACTGAAGCATGCCATGCAATCAATTAGCAATAAAGACCTACGTGTATCTACATAGTTTGTTTCTCTTTTTTTCACGGGTTTATTACCCAAGTTTTCCATTACATACGTAAATATAGGAGGTGATGAGAAGCGAGATAGACTTACTCTTTTCAAAGGGTATGCTGGAATTACATAACAGTGTGCTCAGCTTCTGCACTTAGAATCCTTCCAAGTCTACATGTGTATTGTTGGTTTATGTAAATGCATTTTTGAATGCTCATTTTTTGTTAATTAGCATTCCTTTCATGCTTGGTTTTCTTATTTCAAAGCCTGCCACTGAACCTAACATGCATGACCAAGGTTAGGTAAAGCTTTCATCATTATTCTAATCCACAGGCCTGTAGACATGCCTACGGGGGGCGGTAGGTGAGTGGGGGCACATGGGTTTCCCAGGCAGTGACCTCATCCCTCCGAATTTGAAGTTTCCTTCCCCGGTCTTTTGCACTTAGTGTTTGATTTTAGGGACAGCCACCATTGATGGACCCAGGCTCTGCATCTGCACACCTCCCTCTCACTGTACACTCTGTCCTTTCAACATCTGATCACATATTGCAACATATCCATCATGCACCTTATTACACTAATATCAAAGCAGTTTGTGGGAACATGCAATTTCAGACTTGTCCAAAGTTCTCTGCAGTATAGATAGGTGTTACTGCTAAGTTTTTATAATCGTTTACACATACTTGCTAACTGTTCCATTTTAAGTGGAACTGTTCTGTTTTATGAGCTTTCAAACCCATAAAAATCAGAATGTTCCGTTTTTCTGACTTTTAGTATTAAAATGTAAATGATCAGAAAAACTGTGAAGCAACAGCTTGGCAAAAATAAAGTCAATCTTGGCATACACCTATGTGATTTCAACATACATTGTGAACATTTATTTTAGAGAGGAAAAGAGGAGTTTAGCCCCCTGGACCCTACCCAGTGAGGCTCGCTGCGCACAGTGGATCATATGCTACATATGTTCCGTTTTCTGAGATGACAATGTTGGCAAGTATGTTTACAGAAAGTTTTCTTGATTCCCAGTTTTCACCAATGAGTGCTAGCCTTCTCTGTGCACATGAGAGATCGGGTCAAGGTGGGGTGATCCCCCACCATCAGGAAGTCAGTTGGAGCAGTCCGCAAGTTATGCATGGTTTGTCTGCTATGTGCAGAAACATATGTACACAAATCGCATTTTAGATTGAATGATGAAAATTTGTATACATCAGCAACGCAGACTTGCGGTTTTTGCTCTGCAGTACCTTGCATTGCATGTTTTGTGAGAGCAATACATGGTTTTCTAGCTGCACAGGTTACCATGTAACATCTGTAATCCTCCTCTCTGAGTAGTGAATGATGCGAGGACTTGCAAATGCCATTTTTTAGGATTTTTTCTGTTGAGGAGTGATGTTACATATCAAGTTATGTCATAAGTGGTGTTGGATACACTGCTCGACTAACAGGTAATGTGACTGATAGTTTTAATATAGAGGTAAGATTTTTGTGTTTTGTCTGAAGAAGTGTCCTACTTTGTTAGTATATAGGCTAGGCCTATATTTATTATGTATGCAGGAGCAGTCCAAGTCCGCCCCAAATTAACTTGACCCCAACCAACTCGGCCTCAGGCCAAGTCAGCCCTAGACTAACTCGGTCCCATGCTAACTTGGCCACAAACAGACTTGGCCCCAATACGAAAAATCTGTACTGTAGACCATGTGCCTCTATTGAGCAAGCTGATATTGTACATTCAATCATCCAAGACACCCAAACTTATCAAGAATCCCCAAAACATGTCACTGACGTACTTGTGCTAAAAAGCCTCAGATGAGGATCTAAAGTATATTGGCAAGTTTCAGTTGGACTTTTTTCTCTGTCTATGGGGCAACTATCTAGAAGCTTAAAACTTTTGCCAATGCCTAACATGTAAAACATTGAACCTAGCCTAGATGTGTGTATCTGCATTTGATATACAGTACTACACAATTAGGGTTTGCCCTTAGAGCCAGAGGGCCCATTAAAATCTTTCACAAACTTTTGTTGTAAAGTGGTAATTAATGTTGTATTTGTTCTCTAACATTGTGATATGCATGGAGTCTTATATATATGGATAGGATGACATTGTGTGTCCTAATTTCTTAGGCGCGTTATCTTTTCTTATGCGTCACCTCGCAGTTGTCCAGGACGGCATTAAATCCCCACCTTGAGACGCAGTGAATAGGCTATTGTGCTCTCTGCCCACAGGTAATTTCTTCAAAACTGAGAGTGGACGTATTTCCTGTTATGATTGAATCTTAATCGTCTTACCGTTTCGGGCAGTAGTGCAAGTATTGTGTGATGGACATGTGTCTAGATTAAAATCGTTGAGGGTATCGATCATATTGCTTTCATAGGCAATATCGTCGATAAAAATACCGATTATTGTCAGCAAAGTGTGGCAAATGTGCTTGATTATAGTTCTAAAAGGAAAAGACTGTGATTTAGGCTCTTGTCATGTTGATACATAAGTAGGCTATATTACATTTGTACACAAACTTTGCACAGAAAAAAACACACCCCCCCCCCATATATCACGAGCAGTCAACTTCACAGAATTCTTATTACTTCTTACGTTATTTAAAACACACTGTAAATGTATGCAATAAATAGTGCTAAAAACTAGATGTTCATGCACCAGAGAAGTGGCATCGGGACTGACAAGGCCCTCCGCTAGATCTGACTGTTTTACAAATACGAGACTACCTCGCAGAGTGGAATCTGTTTGTGCAACTCCTCAACTTCTCAAACGACCTCAGTGAACAAGGAATATATCTGCTACATAGGCATATACAAGACTTACAGTAGCCTAGGCGTGTTATAGCTCCATATATAAAATCGTTAGGTTAGCATACAAGCTCCAGGAAGGAGCTGAAGAAAAACTTTCTGCACCGTAAGGTTGCTCAAATTAAATTTGGGAAAATACGACAGTGCAGGCTTAGTAAACTTGTTTTGCACATGCCTTGTGACTGTTTTATGAAATAAGTACCAACTTGATATGTTTTTATACCTTCGAGTTACCAAACAAGGATTGGCGGTATTTCAACACAATTTGTGTTTAGCTACGACGTACAGTAAAATTGAGTTTCCAGTAGGTCTAAGAGCTACACATAGCTCAAACTTTAGGACTACATTTTCGGAATTTTAGAAGCATACAAAATGAGCTAATCACTAATCAAGTGTTTGTTTATTTTGGGGTTTTTTTCCTACGTGGAGCCATTGTAGTGCAATTTGAAATTCGATTGAAGTTAGCCCCAGTTACCCTTAAAATTTTCTGCAGCTAGTAAATTGGAACTAGATTAGAATTTTAGAAAAGACCTTCATTGAAAGTGCAGGCGACATACAAAAGGGGGAGGGGGAGTGGGTATGGGAAGGGTGACCAATGACATCTTCCTCCTCTGGGCCCCCTTCATGAACACATCAATAATTGAGAGTAGTTTTAGGTTCCTGCAGCAATACTGCATTAACTTGGACTGACTTGGAGATGTGCTTGGCAACATGTAATGGTAATATATGGCAATAAAACTTTTATTAATGTATGAACATTGGACAAGAAAAAATGCCATACCGTCTATAGATGAACCCATTTATATACAATAATGTGCTGAAGAAGAACTGAAACTTCTTTTTTTAACATTTTTGTGACTGTGTATGTAATACAGACTATATGCAAAATGGGTGGGGGAGGGGAGAGGGGTGGGGGAGAGGGGTGGGGGAGAGGGGTGGGGGAGAGGGGAGGGGAGAGGAGAGGGGTGGCCCATTACATCTTACTCCTCACAGGCATGAACAAGTCTATGATTGAGAGTAGTTTTAGGTTCTTGCAGCAACTCTGGGTTAACTTGGACTGACTTGAAGATGTGCTTGTCACCACAAAACAGTAATATATGGCAATGAAACTTTTATTAATGTATGAACATTGGACAAGAAAAATGCTATACCGTCTATAGATGAACCAATTTATATACAATAATGTGCTGAAGAACATCTGAAACTTTTATTTAACATTTTTTGTGACTCTGTATGTAATACAGGCTATGTGCAAACTGGGTGGGGGAAGGGAGAGGGGTGGCCAATTACATCTTACTCCTCACAGACATGAACAAATCTTTGATTGAGAGTAGTTTTAGGTGGTTCCTGCACCAACACTGGCTTAATAACTTGGACTGACTTGAAGATGTGCTCGCCACCATGTAACAGTAATATATATGGGAACAAAAGTTTTATCAGTGTGTGAGCATTGGACAAAAAGAAAAAAAATGCAAAAAAATGCAAAAGGGGGAGGGGAAGGAGAGAAAGGGGGAGGGGGTAGCCCATGATATCTTCCTCCTTCCCTGTCATGTACACATGCATGATTGGGATTAGTTTTAGGTTCCTGCAGCAATACAGGGTTAACTTGGACTGACTTGAAGATGTGCTTGTCACCACGTAACAGTAATATATATGGCTCTAAAACTTTTATTAATGTATGAACATTGGACAAGAAAAAATGCCATACCATTTATGAAGCCATTTATACACAATAGTGTGCTGAAGAACAACTGAAACCTTTTTAAAACTTTTAAAAGAAATATGTGTGAAAATTATTAGCATTGCAGCTCTACAAATACTGTTTTGCACTGTATGTAGCTAGCTTAGGCCTTTAGTGTACATGTTTAGTACCTGTAGTGAAGTGCTGTATCAACATCCTACCGAAGGATGCCAAAATTAGGGGGAACAGTTGAACTAAAGCTTGCGAATTTATTGCGGAGTGTTTTTTTAAGGTCTTTTGAACATACCATGTGCATGTTTTAATACTCTTGGTTGATTTGGGTTATTTTCAATTCAACTGACAATCGATTATTTTCTGTGTACATGCCACAGTGTAAAGTGTACAGTATGTTGGCAACTATGGCTTACTTTTGAGACTGAAGCATTTATTTCAGGACCTTGGTCTCATCCTTTTGGAAATCAAAGAATTTGAGTATGTTATCACAAAGTGCCAAAAAATGAGCACCGAAATAATTTCTGTGATTTAGGTTGCATTTTTAATTTGTTTCTAACATGAAACGACAATTGTTTTGAACGATGTTTGATGGTAATTTACAAACCATACTGTAAGATAAGGCTTTGAAAAATTGATGGCTTCAGCTAGCCATACATCGTAATGGTTTCAACATGATTGCAGGCTTCAAGGAAATCAAAATGTTATTTATTCATTGTCAATAATTTAATGCTTAAGTTCAACTGAGTCTGTCATCCATAATGTAAAAGTTATGAGGGGAATACTTTTCACAAATCTGCATTTTTCGAGAGAATTTCCGAAAATCGAGGCTTGTTGCCAGCCAATCTAGGCTGTTAAGGTCAGCTACAAAAGCAGGGGATGTCTGTGAAGCTTGTAACGTTAACACTGCACAGGTTGGGACTGATCGTTTCCGTGATTTTGAGATGCATAAGCATTACAGAAATTTAAAACCATCCAAAGTTTTAAGATCGACGATGAATTAAACTACTACTGGGTCTAAGTTCAGTATCCAATTATTGTCGGCACAGTACAGTATAATCAATCGATACTATTGCTTCTTCCAGGCAAGTAATTTGCCTACACATAAGCGGATTTAGACAGAGCACAATGGGCATCTGCTTGCAGTTGGGTTAGCATTCAACTATGAACACTAAACTAATCTTTTAAGTAGGACGCGGCGGAAAAAGACAACTTCAGGTGGATGCGATGCTTAGTTTTTTGCATCCAGACCCAAGAAACTGCGAGCAGACACATAAGAAAATTAAGATGACGCACCTTACATTATAAGTTCTTGGCTATAATTGCCATTCATATATAACATTGTCACGAGAAAGTGATAAAAAATAAGACTTGACCCATCAAAAAATATTACGTGATATTGCCCTTACTGAATCGCCTTTCACTGAACAGTGCAAAACCCGGCCTTCAGGGGGGGGGAAGTCGGGATTTTACTTGATGTTCGCACCTACAGGTTATAGCCTTTGGGAGACTTACCAGGTTTTATCATATTTTTATTGATTTTTCCAAGTTTTAGGCTATAATCAGTTAGTGCGAACATTATGTAAAATCCCAACTTTTCCCCCAGAAGGTTGGGTTTTGCACTGTTCACAGGCTTGCCAACTAGTCCGATTTTATCATATTTGTTCCGTTTTTTAAGTTTTCTGGAGGCCAGAAATTGGAACAGTACGATTTCTGAACATTATGCTGTATTTCATATGCAAGCAATTTTCTACATTGCCCGTATGTACGCCTGGCCAATTTAAGTAGGAAATGAATGTGCAAAAAGTGGAATCAATAGAGTGTGGTAACAGTACGATGTGCTTTCTTCTGCACCTTTGTATGTACGTACGTATGTTTGCTGTGTATGTAGGTACGTACGTACACCTGCACCGTATCCGCCGCGCCCCATGTAGTCATATAATATATATAAATTACACAGTTGAATACCACATGCAATTTACTTACCTCCTATTTGGAGGGCACCCTCCTCCACTGTGCTATTGGTTTGCCAGGGTCTAACTGCGGGTAAGTGGGGATTACATATGTAAATGGGGGTAAGTATCGGGGCTCGTAGATTCCCAATCCAGGGAGTTTTGGGGAATGCACTGGACTCTGGATCGAGGCTAAGTTGGGTTTTGTGTAATCTGTATTGCATGTTAGGATACGGTGCATCAGACAAATGGAGAACAAATAACAACATCAGGGATTAGTTGTTGGGGGCTTTTGCATTCTTCAAGAGAATATTTTAGGTATACTAGACCGATTTGATTAATTTCAATGTAGTCTAGCCTACCATTATTAGGTATAGCCTAGCCTAGGTTACACATGTATTAGGCTTGAAGTCTAGTGCATGGAAGGTAGGCTAGGCCTCAGTACACTTCAGCTATTAAAACAGCAGGAAGCTCAAGGTGCCTGCTATTTGAAGATGAATTTCAATTTAAGGGCAAAACATATTCTCTTGGGAAGTACAACTAAGCTACATGAAATAAATTTTCATTATATAAAAAATATTTTTTTTTATTTTAGGAGTCCTAACTTAGGCCTAGGCTAGGCCTAAAAATTAAATATAAAAAATAAGATTTTTTCAAGATATTGTTTATTCATGTCTAGCACCAAATGTTGCACCATTTTGCATCTAGCTCATCTTACATATTCAGAACTTTTGCCCTCCCCTTAGACCCCTCTACCAGTGGGGCGTTCACCTCATGACCACATCAAAGGCAGAGTAAGATTTTTAACTTACAAATGTTGGCAACCCTGTGTTCAGTGGTGGGTGATTTGAGTAAGGGTGATATCAGGTAATGATACCTGGGCAAATTTGAATGTAACATGGACACAATGATAAATGGATGAGCTGTCAGTGATGGTCAGTGACTGGAGTCAGAGGTCATTTAAGGGTTGGTTGGGATCATGTCAAAATAAGCAAAAAAGTGCTGTTTCCAGTGATTTAGTGACAGGCGTAGGTGTTAATCTTTGTGATGTAACTTTAGTAGTAGTTTGCATCATTGAGAGTGGTTAGAAGTTTTTGGTCACTGTTCATGTAGTGGTCACTTTGATACTTGGACACGACCCTGCGTAAAATCACCTCTGCACGAATCATTCTTAAAAAAGGGCATTTCAGAGTAATCCTTCAAATAAGTGAAATCATGCATCTTATCTAATTTGGTAGGAGTGTTTAGTAGGTGGTGGATCATGCAAGATCATCAAAGCTGTGCTAAAAAGTAGTTCAAAGGTCCTTTGGGGTCAAAGAGCGTTCAAACAGCATAATCATGTAAAAGCTTTCAACTCATAGGGGTTTTATTCAAATCCTACCAAACTTAGCTAGTGTTCAGTACTGTAGATGATGGGTCATACAGTACTGTGATCGTTTAACTCCCGTAGAATTTTTTCTACGATCGCGGAAAACCACGCAAGTTCGCACGATTTCGCACAAATTCACACAAATTCACACAAAATTGCACGCACAGATTTCCGTACAAATCAATGCATACAAATATCGCACACATGACCACAAGAATTTGTGGTCAATGAAGCAGAGAATGGAATGTTAACTGATAAAGTGAAAGGTTAGAATTTTCGAAGCCGTTTCGTTAAAAGGATTGCCGGCAAAAGAAATAATATTTTGGTACACTGTGGGCAACTTTGAACAGCCGTTGAAATAAAGTTTACAAGTTACCAGTGGATTTTGTCTGTTAATAGCCTAAGCTTAAGGGAGATAAAGGTGTTGCAGCTCTGTATTATATATCACAGTTGTATTAAACACTTGTCGGTATTGACGGGGGACTAAAGAAAAACAATACCATGCAGCTGAGCAATGTGAATTAAATACTGCTACAAAAGAAATTTGTCGGTTGACAGCTGCAGTATGAGGTGTGATAATGAGGAATGAGGTGCGATAAGGCCTCTACTGTAAAGCCTCTGGTGTGAAAGCTTACGGTAACAAAAGATGCATGTGTCTTGATCCGCGAACGCCAAGAATGGGAGGAATAGGAAGCATTGTTTTTGAAGTTTTCCATAGTAATTGTTCTACAGCATATATTTTTTCATATTTTATTATCTATGAAATAGTTTCATTACCCATATAAAATTATCACATAGAACAGACAACAGAGTGGCTATGCAGGCTACTTTTAAGTTCCTTTCAACGTAAGTTGATGAAGCTTATGGCAACTTCTACAGCATAGACGAGCAATCTCGTACTTTGTACAGATGGAAAATCACTGTAATTTAACAATTAACATTATTTTGAGTATTATTAATCGGATACTTTTGGCGGAGAGGGGGAGGTTTGTATCCATTTTAGGGGATAATAGGATGGCAAACAGAATTTCACGTCGGGGATCCAGTACAGCCGGGAGTAAACGAGAGAAACGTGAAAGGAGTTTTATCAGCGAGTTTTACGTACTGAAAATACAGTCAGAAGTGCATTAAGAATTTTCTATTCAAGTTCACCCTTTTGTCCATCAAACGAAGTTTCTTTTCATTCGTAACAAATTGGGACAATGCCGCATGAATTGTGAATAGGACGATGGTTAATCAATAACTGTAATTAGCTTTACAAGTTGACTTGGGGCCGGGAAACGTTGACTGAATGCATAGTGGACAGCTTGAGGCCTAGGCATTCTGTATCTCGACATTTGCTCAAGCAAATTGCCCACTCTGAGTGTGGGATGTTTTACACACCTTTGGAAGTTTGAATTGAATTTCAACGAATTGATATCATTTATACTCATACCTGTAGATTTTAAAATGAGGTCTTTTATGCGATTCCATGATTTGTACGAATTTTGCCCTAACAAATTCGCACAGCTGGTAAAGAACTCGCTGTACATAAGTTTAAAGGTCATATAAATTTCTACTGTTTGAGTGGACTTTTTTTACAATTGCTCAAGTCTGTAAAATTGAACCATTCTGTTGTCTACCAAAATAGTCAGAGGGAAAGCCATTGCAATAGTATCACATCTTAGTTCTGGCACCCACATGTTCCGGTACAATACAAATGCAAGCTTCGCCCATGGCCGTGACTGTCTTTCTCAGGGAGGGTGATGATTTTTGCCCGACTCCTGACCTAATTTTACTGTCCAATTTTCCGTCCGACTGAGACAAAATAACTGCCCGATTCAGTCAGGTTTCTGACATTTGGGGGCCGCCCCGGCCCATACGGCCAGGGCCTCGCCGCTTTTTCTTTTTCATTTCACACAGATGTTGCGATGGATGGATCCCATTTGACCCCACCCCTAACCTTTGGAACCTTTCAAACCAACCTCCCTATACTTTACATTCTACAACGCAACTCCTTAAATTTTGAATCTTACCTACTAGACAAAACTTTTGAAGTCTGAGTCCTTGGGGAAAAAATATTAATCCAATTATAGTCAATTCAGTGAGAGAATGACCTCGTCTCTGAATCTCAGTGACTCAGGGCCGTACAGCGAAGTGCAATGCAGTATTGCCGGGATCTCCCTAAAATTCACCCGCGGTGTACTGTGCTAACATGATCCGAATTTTAACCCGGCCCTTGGGAAACCGTACCTGCATTGTCATTTTACTGTCACACGCTGTGTACGCTATAGGCGCCAGCCTGCAGGTCTAGTCTTGTACAATACCATTTATTCACACATGGGCCTAATACTGTATTGTGTTATGTGCAAATACCATATGTTCCATGCTGTTATTATTAGGGCCGCTGCAAATGCCTGGGAAATGCAGCTCTTTTAACGTGAAATATCCAATCCCAGCTCTGGGTTTAACACTCATTCATTCACAAGCGGCCAGCGCCCATTTTTGCATAACCTTCTTGGAAGTCATATGCCCAGTTAGTCCCCGTACGTTTTCGTGACGTCACACATATCGCCCGGGATTTTTTTTCAACCTTCGACAGCCAGCGCCATTTTGGGATTTACACATAAGCGATATTTCGTCCGATACCAAACTTTTACCGCATACTTTTCTCAAGAGCAGACTTATTCTACACCCATGAAAGAGATAAGGTACAAAATTTGGCTCGTAATGGTTGATTTTGCTGAAAATCTGCATGCTGAATTTTGGCCCATGACAGCTGGTTCGTAACTTGCGTAGAGCGGGGCGTTACCCAGGATATGAAACTTACTTCCTTAGGTTACTGTACTGTACGTACCACTACAGGCCTGCACGCTGAAGTGGCTAGTACGATTGTAAATAGACAGTACAGTAAGTCAGACAGTGCTGTATGTTTTCAAGAGGTGGGTGTAGCCTAGTAGGGCGGGATTTAACAGAACTTTGGTCGTTAATGGTGATTGGTAGCAGCCAATGGAAATTTTACACGCGTCAAGTATGTGAAAAAAAGGGGAAAGTCCAATGACGTCACTAGCAAAGCAATGCACAGAACGTTGCATGCAAATAAGTTGGGCCCATTGCAGGTGCCTAGGAAATTCTCGAGTCGAAGGTTTCTCATGGAATTGAAGTGAGACACAGTACTGTACCTGTAGTCTACATTCGCTACGTAGCAACGAGCTACAGTAGCTAGGAAGTATAAGCGAATAATGTGTGCTGCATTGGGCTATAAAATGTAAGAAAGTACAATAATGGGCTGAAAAATAAGACAGTGAAGTGGGTTGCAGTTTCATTTATGTGGGCCTAGCGATTATCTATTAAAGGGTCATTCACCATCATATTGCCACGGAAAATTGTATTTGCAGTTGTCCGAGCGGAAAGGTATGGAAACACCCTCTATGCCCGTTAAAACGATTGTTGCACCTCGCCTTTCTATATGCTCTGAAGATGAATTAATACACAGAGGAAAGCGCCGCTCATTTCACAAACTAGGAATAAACAGGATATATATATTCAAAGAATGACGGTTCGAGATGGCTAATTAGGCTACTTTTCATGCTTTCCAAGGTAAGAGGACTTTCTGCAAACATGAAATTAGGCTAACACTGGATTGCAAATTTGGGGGGCAACTATTACAAACAGGCCTCATCCAACACAAAAATATGTATGATTTCTGAGAAAGGGTGGGTGGGGAATCCAGCCCCCTCCCAACCGGAGGGGCCAAACCTATTTCTTTGGAGGATTTGTTGAAAAATCTGGTCATACCTTAGGTAATGCAGACTTTTTCAAGCAGAAGCGGTTGGACTCCCTCCCCCGAAAATATGCAAATGCCTACAATTGTTGATGATTGTCATCTAATCTATGTTTTGACGGCACCCTTCTTATAGATTTAAACTTGACGAATATTACTTCATGTCTTTAAATAGCAAGTTACAGAAGGTGATATGTTAGCACAATACACTGTAGCACAGTTGGATTATGAACACGCATGGCGGTACGTCAAAAACGGTGCCCCAGCCAAAAAAAAAAAAAAAAAAATTCGGTGGTAGTTACTTCCATGTACCAAACTTTAAAATGTACTTTATAAAGCATATAAAAATGAATCTTTTGCCTTTAATCATTGTGTTACAGTGTACACTGTATACATAATGAGTAGTGCACCAGTGTTTGCAATTAACACGTTTTGTCCGTTCATCTGAAATGTGTGGAAGCTTATCCTGCTACATAAGCAACTGCAACGTTAAGTGAATGATCGGACTTTTCCAGATCAACAGTTTACATTTTAAACTCGCGTTGGATTACTGAACGACTGTTTGATTTTTAAGAGACCTTGTCAACGATTTTGTGCGATTTTGTACGGTGAAAAACTGACCACAAAAACCGCAAATAATTGTATGAATTATCCACGAAACTTTGCGGTCGAATTTTTGTATGATTTTTGAAATCGAGAAAATTGCAGAAATTCGAACAACTTTGCACAAAATCGTGCAAATTCGAAGAAATTTGATTCTTCGATATTGTACGGGAGTTAAACGATCACAGTACTATAAAAGCTGTATTATGAAGTAATTTTTTATTTGTAAGTATGCCAAAGAGCATTTGGGGTTAAAACTCATTCCATGAGACAATTAACCTGTCAGTGATTTAGTCTCATACTTTTTCCCTTTTGTGTTGCTAGCTTTTCGTTGCACCTTCAGTATCCGTAGGTTGGATGTGTGCACATTGTAAATTTCTCTTTACATTAAAACAAAACAGCCTATAAGTAGTTTTATTATTAGCTCAACAAGTTGAGCTATTGTCATGGCAATGCATCTGTCTGTCTGTCTGTCTGTCCGTCTGTCTGTCCGTCAACATTGGAAAAAAGGCTGCTGTGTGCAGGTGCTTTGACCGTTCCTTCTCAAAGTTGGTGTGGGTATAACACATATCAAGGGCTTGATAATTATGGTAACAGGAAGTAGGTCAAAGGTCATTGGGGGTTGTGAGAGGTCAAAGAGTGAAATCACGCAAAAGCCTTCAACTCCTTGTGGTTTTGTTGGAATCTTTTCAAATTTGACAGGAATATTAAGTAAATGATTGGTCATCAAAGTTGTTCTTTTGAAGTAGATCAAAGGTCATTTGGGGTCAAAGAGAGGTCAAGCAAAAGGAGGTCAAACAGTGTAATCACGCAAAAGCCTTCAACTCCTATGGGTTATGTCTGAATTTTATCAAATTTGTCAAGAGTGTTAAGAAGATAATGGGTCATCAATGTTGTACTTTTGAAGTAGGTCAAAGGTCGTTTGGGGTCATGCAGGGGTCAAACAGTGAAACCACTCAAAAGCCTTCAACTCCTAGGGGTTATATCCATATGTTCTCATAATTGGTCAGGGTGTTTAGTAGATAACAGGTCATCAAAGTTGTACTTTTAAAGTTGGTCAAAGGTCATCTGGGGTCAAGCAGGGGTCAAACAGTGAAATCAATCAAAAGCCTTCAACTCCTAAGGGTTATATCTAAATCTTATCAAAGTTAGCCAAAGTGTTCAGTAGATGACAAGCTGTCAAAGTTGTACTTTTGAAGTAGGTCAAAGGTCATTTGGGGTCAAAGAAAGGTCAAAAAGTGAAATGTTGTAAATGTCTTCAATTCTTAAGGGTTATATCCAAATCTTATCAATGTTAGCCAGAGGGTTCAATTGATGATAGGTCATCAGAGTTGTACTTATGAAGTAGGTCAAAGGTCATCTGGGGTCAGAGAGGTCAAACCGTGAAATCACTCGAAATCCTTCAACTACTAGGGGTTATATCCAAACCTTATCAAAGTTGGCCAGAGTGTACAGTAGATGACAGGTCTTCAAAGTTGTACTTTTGAAGTAGGTCAAAGGTCATTTGGGGTCAAGGAGAGGTCAAACACTGGAATTGTGCAAATGCCTTTGGCTCCTAGGGGTTGTGTCTGACTTTTATCAAAGTTGACAAGAGTATGCAGTAGATGAATTGATGGGTCATCAGATTTTTACTTTTGAAGAAGTTTAAAGTTGTTTGGGGTCAAAGAGCTAGGGCAAACAGTAGAATCAAGCAAAAGCCTTGAAATACTCATGGTTGTGTCGGAATCTTATCAAAGTTGGCCAGAGTGTTCAGTGGATGATGCATAGGTGTACTTTGTGTTGATGTTAATTAGTGTTTGCACTGGGTACCCGGGTACCCGACCGATGATGTCAGGACCCTGTTCTTAAATTGCTACCTGGATCCAAAGTTTCACTAACATAGATTGCATGTGTGATAGAACACCTAACATGTTACTTTTTCTTGGCAAAATTTATCACGGACACGCCTAAGAACACTTGTCATGCCCATACGTAAGATACGTTGGTGTTATATTATATCAACTTGCAAAGCAAAATTTCTCATTATGACTTTTATGACTTTAGAAAAAACTTGTAGCCTAACATAAGTTATATTTTCGGGTACCCGGGTACCCAACCGACCATCGAGTTCGGGTACCTGGTTCCGAATTTTGGACCCGGTGCAAACACTAATGTTAATTGCCATTTGGGGTCACAAAACATCATATGGTGAAATGCATGCTAGTGCTTCTCCATAAGGGTTTATGTTTTGTATGATGTATACTATAGGAATCATTTTTTGACAGACCTGACAAATTGGGGTATAAGTAGCCTAATTTTTGTCAGCAGAATTACCTACAGTACTGTGCCCACAAACACTTAACAAAAAGTCGCAAGCCGGACAACTCGCAGATATACCACTGCTGTGACCATTTACATCTATAGCACTGAAGTTCCTAGATCATGACAGTCTATGACTCCTTGATTTGGATCCCTAGTGAAACTATATAACAGTAACTGTGTGAGAGAAATTGTAGTTGAGCTACAGCATCATTGATGCTCTTGTTATTTTTTTTTCTTGCCTAGTGCACATTTATCCTACCAAAGAGCATTCAAGTTTCCTACAAAATCTGCAAAAGGCCCTAAATATGTTAATTCAGTAAAACCCTGTTTAGCCGAACCATTTCAGCCTAGATTTGACATCATTTTGTTATGCTGTTTAACTTCATCAATCATTGCAGATTTTTATACAAGTAAATTACAACCATTGTTGATGTTTATATCCATTACAGACTAGTCTTACACTAAAAATGAATAAACTCTACAGGATTACTTCTTGTCTTTCTTCTCCCTGTGTCCATGTAGAACCACAATAGGCCTAGCATCACTGACTCAATAGCCTACCGAAGTGCACTGTTATGTAAGCCTAGGCATTGTATCCTAGGCTTTTCATACAAAGCCCCTGTAAATACCGCTCCTTACAAATATATCAATGCAGTCACTGGAATTAATGATTGTGCAGTAGAATGGCAGTCAGACTTAACCGTCTGGTGTATGGCGAGATTGAAGTGTCAGTGAATGATGGGCAATAATGTCATTAAGTTGTAAGTTACTACAGTCTTTTGAAGGAATTCAGAATGAATAAAATTGGTCTTCTGCAAACTTTTTGGGGTTTTTAACAGTTCTTTGATATCAGTCACATCCTTATGGCTAGGAAACTGATCGTAGCCCAATGAACACTAATTTATAAGCTTGTGAACAGATAACAAGCACCAAAATTACACTTTCGAAAAGTTAAGCTATTTTGATCATTTTAATCAGTTCCCGATAAGTTACTGTAGGGTTACCCGAATGTACAATTATTAGTGGTACAACAAATGAATCAAATGAGCAGTACCCCAGACACATTATCAGTTTTGATTTCAGTTTGCAGTTGTTGCGTGATGCATTTCAACATGGAAAAAAAAAAATGAAGTCTATTTCGCTCTTCCTTACCTCCTATTTACATGGGATTTCCATGAATTGTGTCTGGCTTGCCGTGAATATTCCTCCAGCTCGCCTTGTCAAGTATTCCGTCATTGGTCTGCCTTTGAATGGGACTTAATCTGCAAGAGATCAGAAGAAAGAGGGAAAGCCATCCTGAAAAAGAAACGATCTGTCAAATCTTCAAAGGCTTCTTCCAGCAAGTCTTCTAGTCACGGCTCCTCTCACTCAAGGTCACAATCTAGGAAGAAATCTGTTTCGGGTTCTGCTCCAGCAAACCCCACGGAAGAGGCTATTAGAACTGGTTGGGGCTGTGCAAGGCCAGGTCCTATGGTTCAGTCTTCCAGGGAAAATGTCTCTGAGATCGGTGGAAGCACTGCTTGGACAGGCTTGCCGCATGTCTCTTCAAATGTTCAACCAGAGACCGGGGAAAGTACTGCAAGTCCAGGCTTACCGAGTCTCCCAGCTTCCAACCAAACTAATGCAGAAATCCAGTCTGGTAACCAGGGACTACCTCATGACAACCGACAGCCAGAGTCCGTAGCTTATTCAACCATCCCCACGGATAATCAGACCTCGGTTTCTAACGTGGATCCTTCCCAGCCACTTTCCAAGTTCAGGTATCCCTACCCAGGATCCTGGTGAAGATATCGACCTATCCTTCTCCGATCTAAGGTCCACGTTAACCAGAGATTTCGAGGGTTTTTCCGAAAGGAGCCGTTCAAGACACCGAGCTAAATCTAAGTCCAAGAAGAAGAGAAGACGCCGCCGCTCTTCCTCTTCATCCTCCTCCAGTAGCCACCATTGCCGAAGCAGACCTCTTCCTGACAACTCCCTTCCCCCCCTCACACAACTAGTGGCTCTGCTATCCCAATCTGTGGAATTTACGCCTACTACGAACAATCCGGACTCTCCTCACCCTCAGAGCGGTCCCACGGATGTGGATCCTGAATCCGCCCATGAAAATCCTGAACCCATTGCAGATTCTTCGTCTGATCAGGAACGGGAAACTCCTAGTGTGAATGACCTATTCTGATGATGCCTCTGATGACTCCGACGATGATCCTATCATGGGTACAATGTTTTCCAGAGATGCTTTCGACAAAGCTGTTGACGTCATCAAGAAACAACTAGGCTTCGACCCTTCGCCACCTCCCGAATCGGCATCTTCCAAAAGGTTGAAACTTTCCCTGAAAAACCTTCAACTCCGTCGAGATCAGTTATGCCTGTGGTTGTAGACTGCTTGAATCGCTTCAAGACCCAGGCTAATTCTAAGAAATGGAGAGCCTTTCCAAAAAGACAATCCACAGACTTCCACATCAGTGAGCAAGATTACAAAGCATTCTTTGCCTCTCCAACAATCCCGGAGTCCTGCCTTGATAAGTTTAAGGCTTCCGGCTCTGTTGACTACAAGGGATTTTTCTGTTCTCCCGCAACCAAGAAGTCTTTCCTGTCTTTCCAGGACAGGCATGAAATTCGCTTCTTCACTACTTCTCTTCGCCGAAGTGCTAAGTCCTTCAGACAACCCGGTACGGAGGAAGCCCCCTGCAAAGACACTGGTGCCATAGTAAACCTTCTAGGCCCGATCTCCAGGCTTGCTTATGATCAATTTGCTAAGGTCGCCGTCAGGGCTTCTATGGACAGAAGGGAATTGGTTCTGGATAACATCCACTGGCCCTCCAGGGACATTCAGCGCTGCTTTATGAACTTGCCTCTGTCTGGCCCCAATCTATGTGGTGGAAAGTTTGATGAGCAACTCGCTGGCGAGATCAAACGAAAGAAGGACATAAACAAGGCAGACTTTACCTTCACCAAAGATTCAAGGTCCTCCAAATCCAGAAAGTCTCCTTCCAGACCCTCCTCTCGCTGCCAACCGAAGTCTTCCGGCATCCCGTCTCGTCACAGCCAATCATCTACCGCCGCAAAACCACTTGTAAAATAAAAGGAGGATAAAATAAGGTTTTACAGTAAAACCATACATAGGGAAAGGTTAAAACAAAACTTAAATGCAGAACAACAATAACTTACCAAATATGATGCAGCTTGACTTTTAAAAGAGTTTTCCAAGTTTTTAGCATGTAAGGTCACCGTTGTAATGCTTTTATTCCAAGAACTGTTTTATACATATTCTTGAATAGTTTGTATTGAGACAGCAATGCACAAGTAACCAGTGAGACACCATGTTATTGCAGGAGCATGTGTATTATACCAGTTTGATGTTTCTTTGTATTCAAACAGTGCATTTCAGTTTCAGAGCTAAACGCATGCTGCTTAATATGATTTGTGATGTTTCTAGTAATCCTCAGTCATTTATGTGACAATAAAATCATTGGAAATTACTCAAATCATTCAGCCAAGGTACTGTATATTGGCAATTAAAAATATTAAAGGTTGTTTAACAGTTTTGAGTGTTGTTTAGATTCAAGTTTACTGTAAATATGATTTCAGGTTACAACAGCTGTAAATGAACAGTTTGTGATTGAACTCTGCATATTAAAACTGCACTAGCAGTAAATTTGTACTTGGTAGCTTTGAAGCCACTGTGTGGAAAATGAGGAGATTAACCTCATCATGAAAGGTAGATGATAGGTAGGGATAGTAATGGAAGTTACAGAGGGGTTTCACTGACTTCACATGATTGCGCGTCTCTTTGGTTTTGAAGGGCAAGATCGCGCCTCTCTTCGGTTTTGAAGGGACACATTGATTGTGTCACAGAAGTACAGTATCTATGGTTATGCAGTGCACTTGTGCTGTAAAAACGCTTTCTGTGTGTGTGTGTTGCCCTTCAGGGCCTGCGAATCCCAAGCGTATGGCGTCACATGAAATCCCTTTATAGGCGTACACATGGCAGGTATGAATATACCACCAGAAGACTGTTGAATTGATCAATAGCTGCTTTGTAATTTAGACACTAATATATGTCCAAAACAATTACATTTTACGGAGGAATCAATCAGTTTTTCATAGTGCAATTTTTGGTTGCGATGATAAGAGAAGCCTATGCATTCATGATGGCATGTGTATGTGTGTGTGTGTGCATGCGTTAACATGGTATCTCAAGAAGGGAAACTCTGACGTTCTCAAACTTGGTACATAGATGCCCCATATTGAGAGGAAGAACCCTATTGTTTTTGGTAGGGGTCAAAGGTCACCTGGGGCCACCAGGGGTCAAACTCTGAAAACCTTGTTAACACAATATCTTGAGGTAGGAAGCTTAGATGAATTTCATACTTTGTATGTAGATGCATTATGGTATGAGGAAGAACCCTATCTTTTTGGTAGAGGTGAAAGGTCATCTGGGGTCATCTGAAAATCTTGTTAACATGATATCTTCAGGTAGGGAGCTTGGGTAGATTTCATACGTAGTATGTAGATGCGTTATAGTGAGAAGATAAATCCTATCGTTTTTGGTGGAGGTCAAAGGTCATCTGGGGTCACCAGGGGTCAATGTCTGAAAATCTTGTCAACATCTCCAGGTACGAAGCTTGGATAGATTTCATGCATGGTAAGTTGATGTGTTATAGTGAGAAGATGTAACCCATTGTTTTTGGTGGAGTTCAAAGGTCATCTAGGGTCACCGGGGTCAAACACTGAAAACCTTATTAACACAGTATGTCAATGGAGAAAGCTTGGATAGATTTTATACTTAGTATGCGGATGTGTTATGGTGAAAAGATGGACCCTGTTGTTTTTGGTGGAGGTCAAAGGTCATCTGGGGTCACCAGAGGTTGAAAAGCAAAATTTCCCAAGAATTCCCAAGAATATTACATCGGTTCACCAGAGGTCAAAAAGCAAAATTTCCCAAGAATTTCCAAGAGTTTTATATGGGTTCACCAGAGGTCAAAGAGCAAAATTTCCCAAGAATTCCCAAGATCATCATCTGGGGTCACCAGAGGTCAAAGAGCAAAATTTCTCAAGAATTCCCAAGATCATCATCTGGGGTCACTAGAGGTCAAAATGCAAACTTCCCGAGAATTCCCAAGACTAAATAGGAATACAAAACTGTATTTTTCCAACATGTTAAAACAGCATTTGACCTTGGAAAGATATGGGACATCATGGCTTTATTTGGAATAGAACATGTCATCAAAACCTTAATTCATTTTTGCACACTGGTTTTTTATTGAATGGTGTTGTGAAGGGAGGCTGCATGTGGCCAAGCTATTGGACAAATTAGTGAAGCCAATAAGCTAGTTTTTTTACTTTATGTCAGTAAGCAGGTTCTATCCCTTTGAGTCAATGCTGGCTGTGTAAATTACAAAACTGGATACATGTACAGCTAATAGATTGCAGATGTGGAATCTGTTGTAATGTATAGGGGTATAGTTCTGTATGTCAATTTCAGCAGGTGTATTGATTCCCAGCAGAGATATGATCCTGTATATTTGTGGGTATGACAGCATTGTGATATGGTACAGTATGTACAGCACAGGGCTAAAATAGTTCCTTTCCAGGCAGTGCAGTGCAGGATTTGTGAGTGTGGACTGTATTACAGCAGCAATGTGTAATTTCAAGGAATTTCAAGTGCATGGTTGGTGCACAGAGTAATCAATTTCCTGTGGATATATATGAAAGGTTTCTAAGCTAGAGCATGTCAAGTATGGTTGTAACTAAATAAGTGCAAACTAGTTATGAAGAAACAGGGGAAATATTGTTCTTGCAGTATACATCTACAGTACAAACCTTCCAATCATACAGTATTGCAAATGGAAATTTTGAGACTTTAATGCAGCTACTGTGTGTAGCATGATAAAGGGTTGACATTATTTATCAGCCCCTGTCTATATCAAACACAGCTTATTGAACAAGGTTGAGAGCAGTCCAATCCCTGCTTGATGTCATGGGTTAATTAGGGAAAAAATTGTTTGGAGGTGCTGGGACTGGTACAAAATTGTTCTGGGAGCATAGTTTGTGGAATTAATTACCATGTTACCTTTTGTCTGCCAGGCAACCAGTTACATTTGATTGGACAACTTTTGGTTTGCTAACAGTTTTGTTTGGTCATCTCTCAGACTACCTGATGACTGTTTAGGAAATTTTCAGTACTGTTAGGCTGTCAGGCAAAATCCGTATAAGGACATAGGGCTCGAAATAAGCGTGAAAAAGGGCATAGCCAAAATGAGCAAATTAGGGGAAACGTCCAAAATAATCGTTCGAACTAGTTCAATTTCGTTCCGCTGCAGCCATGCGTTCATGTTCGTTCTACCGTTCATTTTCGTTAAAATACGTTCAATTGCATGCTCATTAACTTCGCACTATTGTTCACTAATCCGCTTAGGTTCGGCGGATTTGACAGTAACGGAAAGATAACAAAGGGAGGGTTTGCAGTGTCCTGCTTTGTGGGTTTTGGAGGTGTGAACAGACCGCACTTACAAACGGAAATCAATAAACCTGGAAGCTAGTACTTCCATGCAATATAAACTAAAGTGAGCTACTGCGTCGGAAAGCCTATATCCTATACACAGTCACTCGGCCCGAAAGTCAGTAAGGCTACGTACTATATAGCAGCGCTTTTTATCAACCAACCGTTCGTAAATTTTGCGTTTCGAAAATTTATTTGGTCTTTCACTTACACAATTAATTCTTCCTCTTTTGTAGGAATTAATCTTGCATCGCTGCAACAGCTGATTATGTGTGCTTGTTTTCGTCACTTCTATACGGTATTTATCAATGCCTCCTCAAAACTATGAGCAATATTTTACTACGAGAGCGGGAACAAACGTGTCTTTCCCCACGCAACGAAAAAGGACATTGAATGAATGAAGGCTGTTAGACTCTGAAAGTGCAAAGCAGTTGTAGCTTTGTAGAGGTTTCTGCGCCATTGTAAATATTAGGGAAGCCACTGAAATAATATTATGCGTTGAGATGCATTTCCAACACCACAGTACACAACGCAAACACAAAGGGTCCCGTCGGCGAGGACTTGGAAATGCTTCCAGCCCAGAAGCATGCAGGGAAACGTTCACCATTCCCTTTGACCCATTCCCCAAGACGGTGGTCCAAAACAATGTTAAGTCCAGACAGTAGCGTAACTCATATGCGCGTTGAGGGGGCGAATCCCTGGGCACTGCTAGGGGTCACCCGGCGGTTCTTGTACCGTACCCACGATGATACTTTGTTTGCAATTCAGCAATTGTAGTACAGACATATCCCTATTATAATTGTGCAGTATATTTTAGCAACTAAGTCACCCAACTTTCGAACTATAGGCCAACACGATCATCATTCTCCCGCTGAATATGACGACCCGTCATCTTTAAAATGATTAGTCATTTAAAACGGTAAGTAGCCTATTATTTGTAAGTACAAGTGACTTTCAAAACTTAATTGGCTCTGCAGCTGCATCATGTGCACATGATATTTGGTCAGGGGACAACCAACATTTTTGCCCCTGGGCACCCTGAATCAGTTACGTCACTGAGTCAAGACCTCCCCACTGAGCTGAGATCATCTCCCTACGCCTAGGATTCCCTAAGTTATATGTTTTTAATATTGTTTATTGCAACTTAAGCAGTTCTGGTTGAGTAATTTTTGCGTATGACAACGGCATTTTGTTCCTAAGGTGACCCCCCCCCCCCCACAGCATCGATTCACCAACATGCCGGTACAAAATGTGTTTTGGCGTTACTTAAAAAAATATTTAGAGAGATTATAGGAAGATGCTAGGCTATCAGTTTCGGCAATTTTTTTCAGCTGAAACACTGGTTCGGACTACGGACACGTGACATGACTAGATGAGTAAAATCATTCGACAGGGCCCAACATGATAACCGTAAATTTTCAGTACTTTCCCGAAAAAATATTTGTCAAGTTCCCAGGCCATGTGTTATATTCCCAAGATCTTGGAAAAAATCTGGTAAAGCTATAAATAACATTGCGATGATTGCACCCTGTTCTCTTCCGGGTATAGGTCAACATAGATGTGCTTAAATAAACATAGCCTAACAGGACTTTCGTCATTACGAAGCATGCTGCCTGGACAAAAATATCGGAGAACGAATTTGCGGCGAAAATACGCATGTATGCAGAGTACAGTCATTAACATGTATGAAATATTTAAAATTAACATTCCATGTAAACAGATTCTGAAAAGATGGCCAATGCGCTACTTTTTCGAGCAATTTTCTTTTATCAAAATGGCGACCACGATCGCCGATCGTTGTCCATGTTGCAAGTTACGTGTAGCCTGCATGGCAGGTCTGCCAAGCTACATTAGAGTGTCAATTAGTTTAAAACTGACATACAGAATTAAGAGAATCGCGATGATGCCGCGGATTGAGACGGTTAAAGCTTACACAAAGAGTCTATGGAGGAAGACACTTGTGAGATAATGAAGTATCACGTAGCCTACAGTATCTGCAAACTCGTAATGAAGTATTTAGGCATTAAGACACCACGAAATGGTAAACGGTAACGTGGTTCTGCTAGAAGCAGTCATCTTTCCAGAGATATTGGATCATTTGCCAATATTAAAATAAATAAAGTGGAGGGTAGGGAATTCGTGCAATTCCGACATCTTTTTTTTTAAAAAACATTTACACCCACATTGTACGCGATCGTTTTCATGAACCGCATACGCTATACGGTCATAGCACTAATAAACATTTCAGCTATTTCAACTTTCTGAAATAAGGTAGGCTACCGTAACACAAGGTGTACTAATTTCGTTGGTGCAAGTGATAGGTGCTGACCAGGGGCGTCAATCCGTATTCAAATGTGGGGAGGGGGGTGACGGGGACGTACATGACTTAACACAAACCATTCCCTTTGGTTTTGAAGAGGGGTGTCTTCATATAGGCCCTTTCCTCCCCCCCCCCCCCATCCGCCCACTCCCTTATGATGACTGACATTGTCCTGTTCTAAGACGAATTATCATTTCAAAGTAACATAACCATCATAGATGATCTGCCAGGTGAAATACACGGAGTCCACGGAATTACTTCAAGATGTTATTTTTCTCAAAATAGCTGAAACCACGCTTCAAGTTCGCAGCGTGGATCATTGTCGGAGATCATGGACCCGGACCAGGCCCGTTGCTAGGGTAGCCTACGTGATATGTTTGGGGGTGTGAAGGTCCCAATTCTGACTGGCTGGATGCTTTTTCCAACTGAGTGGAGGAGTGTAAATTGCACAATTTGTTTATGCGCTCTGCGTTTTGTATACAGCAGTGGGGATCCTTCCTTTGTCACTATATAAATGTGTCATCCTGGGGGAGGGGGCTAGCCCTCCCCTTTGAGAAATTTTTGTTAATTTAAGGTTGCCTAGATGCAAAATGGTGCTATCTTTGGGATTTTTTTCGAGCTGATCGTATATGGCTGGAAAATGTCCATAATTTAGTGAATTCTAATTTTTCCGACTGGCTGGATGTTTTTACTAACTGCAGTGGCGGCGAATAAATTGCACCTTTTTTATGCACCCTGCATTTGTATACAGCAGTGGGGATCCTTCCTTCGTCATTATATAAATGTGTCACCGGGGGGGTCTAAGGGGAGGGGGATAGCCCTCCCCTTTGAGAAATTTTTGTTAATTTAAGGTTGCTTAGATGCAAAATGGTGCTATCTTTGGGATATCTTTGGAGCTGAACGTAGTATAGCAAAGGGAAGGACTAGCAAGGGAGTTTTCAGAATGCTTTATAGTCGTAAGTGTAGCCTATTAAAAATCACCATCTATCCTGATAATGGCTTCTCTCAAGGGGGGCATACAGTATGTTGTGTGACCGCCGGCCTGGGAGAGGGATCTAAGGGGAGGGTGTCCCCCTGGGCGCTTATATACAGACCATAAATGTTCAACAATTTTAGGCTATAAGCCTTGCAGATGTGTCGTCGCTGTGGCGAATCTGCTTTTCTTTTGGTTTCACTCGGTTAATTGTCTGCCAGTATATTTAGTTCCCAAAAATTTAGCGGTGTAGTTTTCTGCGACTTCCTCCATGAAACTAAAAGTTAACTAATTTATGAGCAACCTGAAAACATTTCCCACCCCTTCAAATTCATCCCCACCACACCCTCCCAACAATGCACAACATGTAGGGGCTCATGTGTGAAGATATTTAAATTTCAGCTGGATGACGTCTTCCGATGACCCTAAAAATATGATAGCCTAGTAGTTTGATGAGCCTCCTAAGTGTGGGGGACCCTGGACACGTGCCCCGCTGGCCCATGCTCAAATCCGGCCCTGTCATTTTTCCTCGCTCGCATGCAGTAACCGGCCCGGGGAAATCAAGTTCGCTGAAGACTAAACCGTGATTTTAGCCGGTGTATTAGTTGCTAATATAACTAACCGGTTAATGGCACCGCTAGTCGCTAACTTTATAGCCTACTGTAATGCTATCCCACTTTAAAGTGAAATTGTCCCTTAAATGTGACATTTCCGAAGTTTGGACCCCCTAAAACAGGACATCTACAAATTGCACAGTTTATTGAGTAAATTACGCAACACATAAACGTTCTCTGTCTACGGACAAGTCATCGGACAGCCTCACCCTTAATCCGGCTTGATCCGCAGACAATAGAAAAATCTCGTCGCATAGCAACGACAAACTACTGCTTTTGTTAGGTGTTGCAAGGCTCGGTATAAGTTGTGGAGGGGTATGGGCTTTATATACAAGAGATTGAAAAGACCGTCACATTCATTATCTATAATTTCAAGATGGAAACATCAGGCATTATCATCGGCGACTCCATGGTCAAATACATGACCCCTGAACGTATCGGCATAGCAAACTGCCTCACAATGAGCTGGCCCGGGACAAGATCGAGTCAACTGCTTCATCTGCTGCAAAACCTCGTATTTAAGTGGCACCTTCTGGACTGGATAATCATCCACGTTGGGACCAACGACCTGGGCGCAGACAACTTTACACCGTCCGGCTTGGCAGCAGAAATCCGGAAGCTCGTCAACTGGATAAGAGGAAATACATCCAGTGAAGGCAACTCAGTACCAATTTTCGTTTCCTTGATCCTCCCTCGCCGCGATGATGCAGAACTCGACAGGAGAAGGAAGCGCGCCAACTGTAGAATTAAGGCAACTCTAAAGAACGACGCATTCATCATTAACACCGAAGTCCCGTTCGAAAAATCTAACAGTCGTCGGAAATGTCACCTATTTGCCGTCGATGGACTTCACATCACATACCATCGTGGCTACGCAACACTGATGAAAATCTACCTGAAGGCGCTGAAGTCGAAACACCTAATCTCGGACAGGGCAATCGTCGAAACAAAAGAAGGGTCGACCAAAGAGAGGTGCAGCAAATGTAAGGCAAAAGGCCACGCAGAAGGGGCATGTGACAAGCTGTTGTACTGAAGAATGCGGAAACCAAACGGCTCTTTTCAGGGCCATTACGATTTTCAGAGAGAGTGTCTTCTGTCCCTCGTCAAACATGCTTGTATTTGTTTTTTTTTTCTATTTCTAGCAGCCCCCACCCCCTCCTTCTACCCGACCTCAAATAGACAATCCATACTTCTACTACTACATAATAAAGGGTGTCTAAAAATGTGCTCCTCAATTTATAGCCTATTTTAAAGGTATGTGATTGCTCATCGCGTCGTTAGTAGTTACACTCCTCGAACAAGGGCACCGATCCCCCAATAAGGTTGGGACTGGCACCTTGCATTCCCCTCATATTTGGCCTCAGAACTGGTGTAGTCAAGGGTGGGGATTAAGGGGGGGGCACGCCCCCGAAGTTTGCCGGCCCTTTCTCCCAATTATATTTTTCGGGAAATGATCCGTAGCTGTAAATGCACCTTCCATACTTTAATGTGAGCCCCCCCCCCCAGGACTGCATACCTGGGAGACCTTAAGGCTTCATTCCAATGACTACAATACCCCCAGACCCCAAGGGCTTGAAACCCAATAGAGCATTGTCCCTTGGCCATGCATTGGGTCCCTTTGGCTCCAACATCTTCATGGGAGTGCTTCGCGTCACCCACAGGCCCGTTCAACATTTCATAATGGTGTAGCCTTCCTGGGGAACGTTTGACCCTTACCCCACCCCTTTGAAAGTGTGGAGATGCCACTGAGTCAGGGTGAAAGGAAAATTGAGGTTCGACTTCATCTAGTAGGGTATCCGAATAGGGACTTGGAGGGGGGTATTCATGTTGGTTAACCCTTACGGTGACTGTTGAACCCTCACCCCCACCCACTCCCTTCCCCCGTTCAAAAACTGGTTTTTAGGTGCCACTGAGCCAGAGTGAAATGAAAATTGAGATTCATCTTCATCCAGTAGGGTAGTCAAACAGGGATAGGGAGGGTGTAGTTGATGTTGGTGCCCTTCCGGGGAACATTGTACACCATCCCCTTGCAGTAGGATAGCCAAACAGGGACCAGGAGGGGTAGCGGGAACTACCCATCACTTTTCGTCCATGAAGAGTTTGTAGGTACATGCAATGACTCAGAGTACTTTTTTGACACGTATTAGATATGGGAGGTTCCAGGGTAACATGCTCCCCTACAGTACTGTCGTTAAAAATAATGAAAAATGCATTTCAGCTGGCAAAATCACATGAAAACATGAACACAACCGTTACTTTGTTAATATACGGTGTTCTTTCTATTTTGTTAATTAGGTTAACTAATACGGTAGTAAAACATGCACGAATCACTGATGATGGAACACAGCTGACATCATGAGTAAACTTTAAATAAAATGACAAAAACAACAGTCACAAACGTTTCAGTGAAGACTTTTCTACCCCATCCTGGCATTCCAAAATATGGCAACAAAGCAACCCACGGTCAGCATTAACGTCATTCACAATGGACCCAACCTCAGAAAACACATAGGCCTACTTAATGTTGTACGGTAGCTTTAGAAAAATTAACACTGAAAGTGGGGAATGTCACTGGAGGGGGGGGGGGCAGGAGAGTTAAGGGGCCGTTTCCTTGTATTCTTTCCATAGAGGAGTGAAACGATCTTATAAATCAAGCTTCACTTAAACCCACACAACACACCTTGCTTTGTGCGTGACCTTGTACTTGCACGGTATTTCAATAGCACTAAGTGCAAGTAGGCCTAGAATCAACACAAACTCTTCTAGTTGCAATGTGCTCTGGTATGTCGTGACTCTCCCTTAACCTGCAGGGAGGACGTTTTCAGCCATTCAGCTAATCCTAACCTTGCAGTATCCCCGGGCGTAATTGTAGCATGGGCCGTTACGCAGGCTTTCACGTAAGCTGAGCGTTTCCGAAATTGAAACGAATGTGACTTGTGACGTGTCAGCACTTTCCCGCGATAGCTTTATCGCGGCGCCATTTTGATAGCTATGAAACATTCATTAAAAGTGCCCATTATTTAGTTTGAATTGCTTGTTGTAACGACATAATTGACTTAGACATCGCTAGGTGTTCGAATTTTAACGATACAAGTTAGGTGCAAAGTTAACATACAAATATTCCTTCTCGTGCGATTCCGCGAGTTCTCATGCAGTGTTGGTTTAACGTTGCAACAATATGCATTCCTGAGTCGGGCTAGGCTACACAGTCATGGATTGAATGGTTTAATACGTTTTAAGCATAGCCTACACAGGGACTAGGTGGTCTGGCCTCACTGTACTACCAGATTGCCCAAACTATTTTGCCCCGTTTAGGCCTAGTTGGATTTAAAAGATGAAAATTTCCAAATGCGCGTCTGATAAGATGTGTGTTGTGATAAATTACAGTCGACGGCGTAAGTCCACTGAGGAAACTACAAATCTTGCAGCGCAGAAATGCAGATCTGAAGCCTTGCCAGGCAATTAAGACCAGGCGCGGATCCAAGCCTGGGGGGGGGGGGGCTTTCCCAGCCTCAGCCTCCCCTTTTCCGCCACATCAACAATAACAAATACGCGAAAATTAGCATAGGCTAATGTTAATCTAGAATATTCAAGGGGGCTTTCAGTCCCCCCCCCCTTTTCGAAATGTCTGTATCCGCCCCTGAAGAAAGGCCTATAATAGGCCTAGTGTGTGGGGGTTGGGAGGGGGGTGCCTTCCTCGTTAAGCGCTCGTACTTACACACTATCACTCAAGCGGGCTCATTTAGTTGGCGGCATGCCCGCGCGCACGCACGATCGTGTGCAAAGAGGTCGTACCGTGAGAGTTGGACGGGAAAGTGAGGCACGTCATGGGGAGGTTCGGTACTTCTCGGGAGAGGAGGACTGGTACATTTCGTGGGGCGGGATTTCCTAATGAATGATTAGGGTAGAAGAGATTTCTTTAATTTGATCCACCTCCTCCGTAGTGGTGAGCCTGCTAGTAATGCAACGGTCAGGGCCACAGAGGTGCTACCAAAAGGAAAAAATATTTTATCTCGTTCCTTATTTACTTTAGCAGCTTGAACTGTCATGAGCTCAAAAACAAAACAAAACACACACAAAAAAAAAAAAAGGAAAAGAAAATAAACTGAGGGAGTAGCAATTCATGTTGCTCTGTTAAACTTCTAAATCATTTAAGGAGTATATAAGCTCACTTGACAAAAATTCGTTTCGGATAATTACCGTGGACTCCAGGGTTAGCCTATCATGATTCACAGTTTAACCTGCAAGGGCAAGGTAATTTGGGGGTGGGGGGGGGATACATAAAAGATTAATTTTTGGATTTTTGTCCAACACGCATGGCACCCAGGCAGTATTGATCAACGAAACAGGGCACCGAGGCATCTCACGAAATTCAGCCAAAGCACCAAGGTTTTTTTTTTCGAAATAATATTGAAATGACCCCCCAAAAAAATGATTCACAGACTATATAGTTTTTATATTAGGCTACAGTATTATCAGACTCATAGAATGGCAACAAATAATTTGCTAGGCCAAGGAAAATGTGTTGACTACAGACATTACTGCGAAGGGCTGAATTCATCATCCAATCACCACAGTCGACACTCCTCCCCTCCCCTCCCCTCCCCCTCTCCAACCCGATACTGTATTCCGCGGTAACTTTTGCAAGACGATAAGAAAACAAGTAATTCAAAAAAACGACGATTTCTTGTGACAAAGTGAAATTATTTGCCTTGTGTTGTCTTAATTCTTCTCAATGCTGTCTCCAAAATATGTTGTTATTGAAGACGTTCTTTGTTACATTGAACTGATGTAAAATCAATGAAAGTTCATTTCTCTCCGAATTTGTCCATCGAGGAGAGAGCGAAATGAATTTGGGCAGTCATTTATTGTACGTTTGCTATATATGTCTGTAATGTGCGCAAACAGGCCATATCCGTGTTCTGTAACAGACGCTCAAGTGAAACACGATGAGAGCACAGTAAAGTCAAATGCATGTGTAGGTCCGTAATTGTATGCAAACACCCATACATTAGGCTACGTTCCAGCTCTGTAGAGAAGTTTACGTACATCGCAAGAACACAAGACATGGCATGTGAAGTTCAGTAGTTTTTCGATCGCTGCTTGTGCCGCTTAACGTTTAGTTGTCACCTAATATGATGCAGTAGTAATTGTGGGGGTCTTTTAGTGTAAAAAATGCATGTTGATTTGTGTGGTGTTATAGTGTACCTTGTACATTTATGATTTACGCAATGACGGTGTCTAAAACATGGCCCCTGTCCCTTGCGATGTGCACAAAGTTCGACACACTCGATTTCATACTCGACTCGTACGCACGTACGTGTTTATGTATAGGTAATACACAGTAGGATGGTGTTTGATAGACATAGCTGCATTGAAATACTGCTTCGAGTGAAATATCGAAGTGACGTGAAAAGTCGCAGTCTTTGTAGTAATACTGTCAGTATGTCCCTGCAAAATCAGTGAAATTGCAGGACAACTTGGGGATGCTATGGCTGACCAAGGGGCACCGGCGGCGATTTCAAATGGGGGCAAGGTAGTTCACTGTCGTCGGTTGTCTCGATTTGGGGGGGGGGCATCACGGCGAATAGGGAAGGCACCAACGGCGTAGACCTACGCCGCCGGTGCCGTCGGCTAGTTTGAGAGCTGGTATCAACCGTCGAGACCACAGTCTTGATGTGTTTTGAAAAACAAAATAGGACCTAGTAGCGAAAATCATGATTATATGCGAAAGAAGAAAACAAGTTAACATTGCAATTGAATGAATGAAAGTAAAATACGCAAAAACGAAAATATGAAGTATCAATCAGCATGTTTTAAGTCATGCATGACAAAGAGCAAGGTAACACAAAACGAACGCAACTGAACGAAGTTGCACTCATGCGAACGTAACAGAACCATGCCAAACGGAAATGAACTCAAAAGGATGCAGCATAACGAAAACTACTGCCGCCGAACGAAAATTGCATGACATGCCATGGAAAGAATAATCACTATCAATCGTAACAGAACTCAAAAAAATGCAAACGAACGAAATTGAACGGAAATAACATCACTCAGGGAAAGATATACTGAGCTCCCAGTCAGATCGATACTCTTTTGTTCCCATTGTTATGCACAGCCATTGCGTTGCTAAGAGGATTAAAATCCTCCCTCTTACGGCGAACGCTTTTGAACGTATCTCTTCTCGGCGGTGCGTTCAAAAGGGTGCATATTCGTTCCTGGAAGTAGTTGGGCATGCATCTGAATGAATCTGAACGAAGCTGCACTCAAATGAACGTAGGTATTTTGGACGTCTCCCCTTAGCTGTTGGTCTATGTTATTGCATAGGACATTGACTGAGGGGCACCACGGCCATAAGTAAGGACCAGACAGCCATGGCTGTCAGTGCTGCTGTTAATTTTGATCCCTGCGGACACGTGGTTAGGCAAAAATGAAAACAAAATACGTAAGAATGTTTCCCCTTTAGGTTTTGAGGTACAGAATGTACATAAATTGGTCTCACATTGAAGTAATTGCACACAGATTGTGTGGTTAAAGGGATGTTACCAAACGTTTATGTATTCCCACATAAAACAGTGTAAAAACGCTTGGGCGAAACCTTTTCCCCCCCAATTGTTAGTTTTGCCCAACAGTCAAGTTTTTTCACATGATATTTCGCCTAACTCCCAAATTACAGAAAAATATGTAATAAAAAATAGATAAAATAAAATTCCCCAAACATGTCAGCCTCTTGAACATATCACTCTGCTGAAAACATTAAGTTGAATTTTTTTTCTGGGGTTGGGCCCGGGGTAACATTTGTTTTCACTTCTTCCCCAATTAATCTATCCAAAGGCTTCTTTATGGACCATTGGTAAATCATTATGAACTTGACTGAGCATTACCCAAATTGACATATGGGATCCAGGCTCGTATGTCATGTAACTTGGCCCATATTTAGTGGACTCAACAGAGCCCACACCTGACCTACTGCCCCCTATCAGACCCATGGCCAGACAAGGTGGGGTGAGATGGCTTCCAGAGGCCAAAGTAATTTTTGGGGGAGGTGGCGAGATGTACCAAAATGCATTGAGGCAAAGGTAATTTTTTATATTCTAGGGAAGCAAAAAGTTTCCTAGAGGGATCACCTACCGTTCCCCCACCCCCTTGGCTCCAGGCATGCTCTTTGTATAAACATATTGCATTGAAAGGGGTCTACAAACATGCCAAAAGATTGATGCTTAATTATAAAACTAGCCATGGGTGTATTTAATTTGGGCCCTCACAATGTCATGACATGCAGTTGATCAGCAACTGCACTGTCACTATCCAGGCAAAGGCCTGATGTTGGTTAAGCTAACAAAGAAAACAGCACTTGATACTGTGCAATTTCGCGAGCCTGGCCCAGCTGCTACAGCCGAAATTTTAGTCGCGAAATATTGGTGAATTTGAACATTACTATTATATTTGACCTCAAATCTTATTATAGTTTCAACGATAAGCCCTCCAGTGCTAGAAATATTCAGAAAGAGAGTGTCATCAAGTAGAATGTGAGAAATGAGTGGAATTGTGAAAAAGTAAAAGTCAATTGGAGCATTTCCAAAAGGTGTTTGTGTGTGGGAGGGGTGGGGGATGTTTCCTTCCTCACCAGGATTTCCGATTATGCAAATCGCAGCATTCCTGCTTTATGAAGATCTGCCCAGTGGTACTTTTTTCCTTTAAGAGTTTTCCAAAATACAGTAAAACCCCGTTTATCCGAACACATCGGGACCTGAGGTTGTTCGGATAACGAAAAAGTTCGGATAAACGGGGTTCAAAGTTTTTGCCTTAACTACGGTACACTGGGTCCATATAAGACAGTGTGTCAACACATTTCCAAAATAATTCCGAAAAGGCTTAAAATTGCAGACAAACTCCCCCAAAATATTTCGTTACTATTTTCTGTGACCGATGATATGACAAATAAATTTTAAGACGTCTAAAACAGAGAGATTTTATTCCAAAAATTTGAGCCTTCGCTCGTCTGAATGACCAGTGCTTTCTACACACTAAATGAATGTGTGTGCTGAAGAAAAGCTGTAACGATCTGGAGAGGTATCTAGAGTATAAATTCTGCAAAAAATTCAAAAAATGTTAGAGACACATGTGTAGGAGACTCTCAAACAGCAGTTCGTGATGTTTTTGTAAGGTCTACTTTCATTATTTTTAGGTATGAACCTCACTACGTTACTAACTTTTCAGATTTAGTGACACTAAGACTTACGCTAGCCTAACGTATTTTTGTATGAGAGGATATTGAGCCTATACTGACCCATGGCTCCTATCAAGAATTTCAAAGCAAATACGTACGATGTTTTTTCCAAATTTGACAAAGAGATAACAGATTGTTTTCTATGTCCACATGTCGGCTGTTTTAGCCATCGTGACATCTTTCCATTACTTTTACAGTCCCGAGAAAAAATTAATACATTTCTGCAAAAATTTACGTTGAATTTTGCCTTGTAAAGCACTTAAAACTTGGTGTATACTCTTGTAATTGTGTTGACTATTATTGTTGTTAAATCTGACGGCTAGTTCGGATAAACGGGGTTTCGGATAAACAGGGTTCGGATAAACAGGGTTTTACTGTAGCAGTATCCTAGCATGTACAACATATATATACACACTAAACCATTATTAGTATGAATGTTCAAGTTCTGCTGATGGAAGCAAGCTGCCTTAAGTCTGGGCGGTCTGCATACAGCTGTTATTGTGCTGTTTATTGCATTGCTGTATTGTTAGTAACTTGTGTTCTGCGACTTTATAAGGTGAACGTTCCACCCGCAGAAACCAGGTGTGCACCGTTACTACCTTGTGAATGCTGTTATGAATAGCGTTGAGCCGATAACAGTGATATCGGAACTTGCCGATAACTGATAAGTAAAACTTGATATCGGCCTGATACCGATGCCGATACTGATAACAGAGTAAAACATTAAGTCAAGCTACCATTGCTACGGTAGGCCTGTGAGGCCATGTGCTTACATTGCTAATGGAATGCTCGCACTTAAAAATCAACGTCAAGTGATAGGCATAACAGTATAAGCGGCCATTCTGTCTACCAAATACCTACCGAGTTTCTACTTCACTTCAGCTACCCCGTAGCTAAGCTTAAACACATTGTTAAAATCCTGCCAAACAGTATAAAACAGTACAACTTACTGATAAATCCCTGAAAATGAAAAAAAAATGCCGTTTGATCATTGCATATAATCTGTAATTTCCAAGGCAGCGCGAAATACGACATCACACTGTACTGTTTAATCTAGCTATATATGCTTACGTACGTGATTCTTATTGTAAAAATACAACGTAGGGCCTATGCTACAGTGCAATGACATTGGCCTTGTGCTGTGTATGCCAAGGCCCTGCACTATACAGTACTATATGCTTTATGCAGTACAATAGTTCAAGTCTGGGCATGCCTTTGCAGTAAAAATTCTTGCATATATAATTAGTTACCACAAGCATCGCACGTTGTGTGGCAGTTCACAAAGCCACGATGCTTACACAAATATTGAACTGTAGAATGTGTGTATTGAGAGCCCACACAGTACATGCTGTACCTGATTTGTTTATTTTGCGCGAGGCATGTGAGCAACATACCGAACACCCAAGAGGACAGCGGGAAAGTTACACAGAAATGTACGTGGAAAGATTTCGATTTTGGAAGTCATTTGAGGCAAAAGTAATGATGAATTCTTCAGGAATCTTTCAAACTTTAACTGAAGTTTTTGGCTGGAGATGTTAGAAATTGGCAGGAATTATACATTACATGGTAGGCCTATTTAAATGTTAGAAATGATATGGTATGCTGTACAGTGAAGACTACGCACGTTCCACAAATAACTTTACACCTACAAAAGATCATGCGATGCCGGCATTTGAAAAGTGATTATGGCTTTTCCTCTGGCATCGTTTGTTAATGTTTAGGCAAAGGCCTAGAATAGTGTTTCTCTGAAGAAAAGTAGGGAAAAAATGGATCATTACAGGTTAAAATTTTGTACACTGAGACTTTCATAAAATTGCTAACAATACGAGGGGACTTTTGAATATCAGTTGCCGTTGTCGGCGGCAACTGCTGATTTTACCGATACGGATGTCCATCCGATAACATTATCGGCCCATACCGATAACACCGACCGATAATAGGCTCAACACTAGTTATGAAAGTCAGAGATTGTTTGCGGCTCATCTGGTGTTATTTGTAGGGCCAGGCTAACCCCTGTTGTGCCCTGGCAGATTCAAAGCAGTTTTTGTTGTTTTTGGGCAAGAGCCCCGGTCTAATTTTGAGCCCGGCCATACCAGTCTTGAGCTTTCCCTGTAAAAAAAAAGGCAGTGCATTCCAAAACACCACTGCAACTTTGTGTCCTGCATCATGTTTGTGCATATTTCACCCAAGGTCTCGGATTATGGCAAGCCCTCTTTGAAGGCCGAGTGTGAAGATAGAACTTCATATTCTCTAGGGTTTTAAAGCAGCCGTTTGATTTGCACTACCATTTTCAAGCATTTTTCCAAGCCCTTTGAAATTCTTCAACTACAATTACCAAAGGTCTAATTAGGACATTCACAAAAAATTTCCCATGTAAACATAATTAAGTAGCGAGTAACTAAGGTTTTCATAAGATTTTGAGTTTGTGTCATGCAACACTTTTACTTATTTGAGTATTAATAAGTGCACATCCCCTCAAAGACATGGATTCGAAATAAACCAGTTGGTGAAGGTATAGTTTAAAAGGGGTTGGCATACCCACTAGACCGAAGTGAGGGTCACTATGGTGAACCATAATTAATCCTAGGCCTAATCTTAAACTTTATTCCCTAACACTACTTCCAACCCAAAGAAGATTTTCATGCCAAGGGATCTTCAGTGTAGGAACCTTCAATCAGTTATCCTTGGGTACGATTAGGATCTACATCGCCCCTCTCTTACCTCCTATCTACAATTGTAACCTTTATTTGGGATCATTTTCGGGCCTTTTTAGGTTTCCGCCCTTCGTCACGTTTTTGCAACGTGTTTTTCGCCATAGGCTTTCCACGGGGACCAGTTCCGCGATGTAGCCTAATGTTATGAGGGCGGGAGCGCTCCTACGACCTTGCTCCCGCCCTCATAACACTAGGCTACATCGCGGAACTGGTCCCCGTGGAAAGCCTATGGCGAAAAACACGTTGCAAAAACGTGACTAAGGGCGGAAACCTAAAAAGGCCCGAAAGTGATCCGAAATAAATGTTACAATTGTAGATAGGAGGTAAGTATCGGGGCTCGTAGATTCACAAACCAGGGAGTTTTGGGGATTTTGGGTAAGGATTATGATTAGGGTTAGGATTAAGTTTAGAGTAAGGATCTTTGGTCCAGTGAACGTTCAGTGTAGAGAACCTTTGATCTAATGAACCCTGCCAGTTTAAATGATCTTTATGCATGATTGCACAGAGTAGACAAATTCTTTTCAAAAGTCTTTCTAAAAACTATGGTACTAGTAGTCCGACGTAAGGACAAACTTTCAGAATCATCTTTTTTGATTGCAGTTTGCTCATATGAAAGAGAGTTACCAGCATTAAAGAGCCTATGAAGTGACTAAGTACAGCCATTTGGTGTCATTCTCTGACCATATCTGTCACCAAAAATAGCCCTTATATTAAAAAATACCGCCCCATGAAAGAGAAATGCTTAAACGAAATGGCACCCCTTCCAACACAATAGCTCAAAAAGTGAAAGTACATTGACCCAAGAATGGTGTCAGCTCTGGAACTCAACTACGCAATGTGTGTAAAGTAATGCGCTTTGAACATACCTTGTACTGTTGACGTTACGGAATCTTGCACGATATGTTTGTATCAGAAACTCCTATAAAGATGATGTATAGCTTCCTGCTCTTGCAAAGAAAATGATCATCAAAGTCATATCTCTACGAAACCTTCGTTTGCCTCACAGGACTAGTGAGAAAAGGGAATTTCCAACAGACTTGAGTTCTGACTTCCCAATCTTCATTGAGTCGACTGGTTTGATACCAGCAGAGAGTTGCCACGGACTCTCTCAGGGGTATACAAGCAAACTGAAGTTTCCTGGTACAAGGTTATAAACACAGAAAAATACCTCCAGGGGATATGTAATTGCATCCATTTTTCCTCCAGTTCAAAGCGCATTACTTGTACACACTGCGAAGTTGAGTTCCGGAGCTGACATCATTCTTGGGTCAATGTACTTTCACTTTTGAGCTATTGTGTTGGAGGAGTACCATTTCATTTTAGCATTTCTCTTTCATGGGGCAGTATGTTTGAACATAAGGGCTATTTTTGGTGATAGATATTGTCAGAGAATGACACCAAATGGCTGTACTTAGTCACTTCATGGGCTCTTTAACTAGAAATGTTAGACAAAGTTTACATAGAGCATTGTGTACACATGAGGGGACTTTTGTCCATACAAATATATTACAGTAAATTGACCAACATATCAGGGACACAAAAAGTCTTTAACCTCCCTTAAGAGGAACAGAGAAACCCCTAAACTGTTAAAAATTCATAGTTGAATGTGATTTGAGACCCTTCAAAACAGGAACATAAAAACTTAGAATTCTTCATATACCTTGTCTGTCCCATTTTAGATTCCTTGCCAAAGGCAGATGAAATCTATGCAATGGTGATGTCACGTGTGTGTGTGTGTGCGGGTGTATATGTGTTTGCATTGGCAATTGGTGTCAATCATGGATGTATTTATGAATACACACCTACCAGTCAGGGATCCACCTGGAGTTGGGGACTCTCCCCGTTTGGAAGAATGGCTTTAAATAGCCTCTTTGGGGTATATCGTGGAGATATGAAGATGTCTATTGAATCTAAAGGAATATAGGAAGAGCCCAGTGTTGTGTTACATCCTCATTTGCAGGTGTACGTGTGTAACAAGTTATGTGCACGGTTCCCTGTGGAAAATCGCACCCACACTTACAATGAGACTGATTTATGTTGATTGAAAACATTGGCAGGGCCCTTATTTTTTTGCTGTAGCAAAGCACATTATTTGCTATCAGTGTACATACAGTTCTACAAGGTTTATCTACAGACATCCAGGGTTTAATGGTAAAATGAGGGGGTCCCCGTTTGATGGTGATTACAAGTATGAGTGTATGCATGTATGTGACCCTCAAACCTCAAACTTGTGTACAAGCAAACTCATTAGTAGGAAAGATCTGATGATATACCAATACTCGGTAGGTATGTTGACCCTGGTATAAATGATGTAAAATTGGTCTTTTGTCATTATACCCTTATCTGTATGTTGGGATATTTCGTTACCCCAAATATGTAGAGAATATGGGGGGGGGGGGGGGAGGGTAGGGGAGTGAGATTTGCAGCTTCATGGATTGCCTCCTTGTTTCAGATTGTCAAGAGACATATCCTGATATTTGAAGGCTACATTATGGTTTTGAGTCACTCACCATCAATTTAGCAACAAGGGTACATCTTCCATGTGTTTAAACTATTAAGAAATTGATTTTGAACTTGTGAGGAATTGTTCTTACGTTATGTTAGTGGTACCATACTTCGAACCAACTGTTCTTCTTTTTTCATTTCTCAACAGACAATGTTTAAGCATTGTTCTCATCTGGACCAAGATTTCAAAAGGTTGGAACCTGTGGAAATGCGTACCATTAGTTTGTGGACTGTGAATTGCAAAAATTGAGACATTTCTTCTCAAAAACAAGTTTTGCCTTAGTTGAAACAAGTTTTGATGGCACTTAAGTCATTGGGATGGCCAAGTGTCTTTCTGATAAAACATTTGTAAACCTGAAGTTTGTTTGTGAATAACAATCATGGATCGGAGACATTATCTAGAATCTCAGAGAAGTCATTTGTCAGCCCACCAGGGCTTGCCAGGGACTTCATTTCCATCACCTCAGATACGTGGAAGACCACCTATAAGTCCAATTTTGAGATCACCAATACCTCACCAGAGTCCACCGCCTCTGCATAGTGAACGGTTTCCAGCTGCAGTATTTTCAGGCAGAATTCAGCCTCATCTAGCTCCTATTGGTCAGGCCTCACACCATTTGCTTGAAAGGCAAAGGGAATTGAAAGAAGCAAGCTTGATACAAGCAAAACTGGCACAGCAGAGAGCGGCAACACATATGATATCGAATCATGTAAACCATCCTGCTGGGGAGGAGAGAGTGCAATATGTACCTGCTGTGCAGCCTAATATGACCCCTGAAGACTCTTTGGCCCAGCTGAGGAGGTTGCATCAACAGGTGTTGTCCATGCCTAGTCATGACCCACAATACTTTGACATGTCCAGTGCCAGCTTACCTGGTGCCAGTCGATCAAGGGAAGTGAGTCGAGACCTGCAGGAAACTGCTAAACTTTTGCGTCTGGCCACACAGGAAAGAATGATAATGGAACAGCACATGTTAAACTCAAAGCAGCAAATAGCAGAACAAGGAGGATTTGCTCACTTAATGGAAGAGTCACTGCCTTGCAAATCAGCTGGCAGCATGTCTCCTTTTGTAGTTCCTCACCAAACTTCTAGCCCTCCTGTCAGTAGGCCAACTGCTACCAGACCCCCTGTTTTGCCATGCCCTAATACAATCAGTCATGAAGTTAATCTAAGACTTCAGCAGAAGCTTGCAGCAGAAAATTCTCGCAGAATCCAAGAATTGGAGAAACAACAACTGCAAGGAGACTACTCAAAACGTACAGCACTGTATCCACACAAACAAAAGCAGATACCAAGTCCCAATGCAGTTGTGATTCCACATAACATCCCCCAAAGGAGTGGTCATAACTACAGGTCTTTAGTTCGCCCAGCCTTTTTCAAAGGTATAGACAACAAACTACCCCATGTTAGACCTGAACTAAGACCAGAATTGCCACATCACAATGTTTTCAAACAGACAATACCCCAGATCAAAGATGTCAGAAGTCTGAAAATTGAGTCTGAGGGTGGGTCCCTCAGTAGAATTGATCAAAGAGATGTTCTGCTGAAAATGATGGAACATAGAATAAAGCAAGAACTTGACAAGGAAGATGATTCTTATTCTTCGTCACGAATGTCAGGTAATAGACCAACAGATGAGATGCAGAATAGCTCCATGATCAAAGTGCCTTTGAGTCATTCTCCTTCATCAACCACACCCTCAACACCTGACAGACCAATTAAAGAAGAACCTCCTGAAAGGAGTAAACGGGAGACCTTTGTGCCTACAGATCTAAGCATCTCATCATGCCAAACCTCTCAGGCATTGTCTGTATCGGAAAACAAGCCATTAAGAAAAAGACCAATAATGGCAGACACTCCTCCTTCTCCTACTACCAAGCGAAGTAGGGGTGCTGGAGATATTTTTAAGGCTCGCCTTGCAGATTTTAATGCAATTGTTACATCAAGCAGGCCTGCTGCAAAAGATGACCCTGTTTCTTCAAGCCATGTTTCAACCATATCAGAAACATTCAGCAAACAGACTTCTGAGGATGATTCCCTGGATCAGCCTCTAGATTTGAGCGTTCCTGCCAGTCAAAACTTCAAAAAACATGAGCCAGAACTAAAACAGGTTTCCCCTGTGCATCGTGAAGCTAAGCCCCTGAAATCTCCTTCAGACCAATCTGAACCATGTAACAGAATTCCTATGAAAACAACAACCATATCTGAAATTATTTCAGAAGCAGTCATAGCAAGCCTTGATAGGCCCTCAACAGTGCCGAAAAACATTGGGGTGCCAACATGTAAAACTGAGGAAGTTACCCCAATTGAAGAAGATTCTGTTGCTAAACTGCAGTCAAGCACTTCAACAAGAGCGGAGTATGTTAGTGGGGTGAGTGATTCTGATGCAGAGTCTTCATCTGCTTGTGAGGAAGATTGCCAAAGGCAACTTATTGATGTTCTATCTTCACAGTTTGCGGGCTCATTTCGTAATTTTCTTGTATCCCTCTTGAGAGAATGCAAAAATGACAGTATTGTCAAAGCCTTGGCTATCTCTAAAGCTGGACAGAGAGTTCCTATTTTGATGAAAGAAGAACTAGAGAGATGCAATGCTAAGATATCTCAAACAATTAGAACTCTTTTGGAAAATGATGATGAAAAAGAAAGTTTAAGAATGGTTAAAAGGAATGAAACTAACTGTGAGGGAGGTATTGACAAGGACACATCACCACCTTGTCAGGTGTCAACCACTACTGATATTTGGCAGCATTCCCCTCCTGTGTCACCTCCAGGTTGCTTATCCAAAACCCATGGCACAGTGGCTAAATCACAAGGTGATGACTCTGTGAAGGACTTGGGAAATGCCAAACAGTTTGAGGAAGGGAATGTACCTGATGAAATTATGGGAGATAGTGGTGTTAAAGATGTAAAAGATGAGACCAAGATGCCCTTGATAATGAAAATAGAATCATTGGCATCTTCTTGTGATGAGGAAGAGATCAGTTGTGCAGATGTTGCATTGGAAGTGGGGGACAGGGATTCCATTAGCGATGTACCACTTTTTATTGATGATGGATTCATAAATATGTCTCCACCAGAGGGGCAGACAGAAATTGAAAGTGGCAAGCCTAATGAAGTTCAAAGAAAAGTGGAAGAAGATGCTATTGATCTCTTGAAATTTGGTAATGATGAAATTGATCTAGATGAAAATGAGGTATGTGAAGACAAGGACCAGTCTCAAAAGGAAGATTTGCAATTTGAAAGGACAGAGGGCAGTCCTATGCTTGAGCTCCTTGAAACAAAGCCCCAGAGTGATGAAGAGAACTCATTTCATGGTAAAGAATCATCAAGACCAGTTCATCAAACACTAGATGTTGACAATTCTGCAGAGAGGAACCTGACAGGGGAGACATCTAGTGACAGAGGGAATGAAATGACCCCTGAAACATCAGTGACTAGCTTCAGCAGATGTGCAATTAATGAAGGAAGTAGTGCAATGAGTGCAGGGAAGGGAACAGTAAGTGCCTCAAGGGTAATAACAAATGCAGCAGTGGGACATAATAGTACAAATGTCAGTGGTGTGAGTTCAGGAGACTGCAAGATGACTGCAGGGGCAGTACAGAGTAAATACCAACAGATCCTTCCAAAACAGAGTACTAGTCACACCACAGTGGTAGCTCCAGAGCAGCAGACACCTTTGTCCATTGTTTCACCACCAATTACAATTGCTTTGCCAAAAGTCTATCAGATTGACCCTGTTCCGTCTACTCAGTTCCTTCAAATCATTCCCTCCCCAGTTACAAGCAATATTGTCGGTCCATTGGCCACCCCTGTAAATGGCACTCCCGTGCCTTCAGTTACAATTAGTTCTCTGGTAGCACCAGGTAAAGAGACTTTGATGCCTACCATTCAGCCCACACCATCACAGACCAGTGTCATTGTATCCACAGTTACATCAGCTAGTTCCACTAACATGAAGCAAGTGGTTACTTCGTTGGCTTCCCCTACAACCACACCATCAGCTGGATTTTCTCATAATGCCTCTGCCGCTACCTCAACTTCATCTTATGGAAGTACATACACATCAAATGGAAAAGTGCCTATCCCACCTCTTTCAAGAGTCACCCCACCTGGTATGAAAGTTAATCATGGTTCATCACCCCTGATGTGGAAAGGAAATGTCCTGATACCCCATAACTCTCCACAGGAAACAACAAATCCTAAGAAACCCTTTGTGCCAGCATACACAGTTGTGTACCACACAGCTCATCTGCCATGTGTGGTTCGTTCTTCTGTTCCTTTTGTACCTCCCAAGATCCTATGGAAAAGTCTTTTTATGAGCGTGACTTTCACAGATTTCAACAAAACCCTTTCAATATGCTCAATACTCCAGAGGTACATGACTGTGTTGGAACAGGCTGCCCTTCAGAAGGACCTCACATCAAATGGTATTTCCAGTTGCAAGCTAGTCCCATTAGATGAATTTGACAGCAAGTATCAGGATGTTGAAGAGCAGCTGGCCAAAATAAGTACAGGGAGTCCTAACAGCGATAATTCTCACATTTGAAAGGTAAGATGCATCATATGAAGGAAGAAAAGCTACTTTTAATGCTTTTATTTTGGTTGAATGTTTAGTAGTGATGGTTAAAGGCGATATTCCTTTCAGGGTTGGGAAGATATTGCTTGAGACCTTGAGGGAAGGGGAGAGGGGAGAGGGGAGAGGGGAGAGGGGAGAGGGGAGAGGGGAGAGGGGAGAGGGGAGAGGGGAGAGGGGAGAAGTTATTTGATGATGGTGAGTGGCTTAAGATGTGAAGGCAGCTTGTAAGGGCATTTGTATGAATTAAAACTTCATGCAGGGTTGCTTCTAATTAAACTTTGGTTCAGAATCCTTTCAGTTCAAGAGACCAGTTCAGATAAGAAAGTGATAGGTAGATTGCTAGCCTCTGTGTCCACCAGGAACTGAGCGTAGATACATTTAAAAAGTGCTTTTGACATGATTTCAGTAGTGTTCCTGAATATGGCTGGCCCTACAGCACTTTGTTAGACTAGGATTTAACTACATTGTCAGCAAAAATTATTCATTCATACAATAGTTATGCTTTAAATTTAGTAGGGCTTATAGTCTACCTTATTTCTGTAATTAACTGCATGCAAGTTGAATAGTATTCAGTATTAATAGTTACAAATTTCACTGTGGTAAAAAATTATGTCACAGTTGCCATCTTGAAATTGTTTCGGCTTAAAAAGTATACCACATGTCAAATATGCTTTGACTTGATGGGAACTACTGTATGACCACATTTTGGCCATCAGGTAATGAAAAATATCTCATCTGGTTTCTTCTTTGTAAGGACAGGAACCTTAAAGTTCTTTCACCATATATTATAAAATGAGTAGAAGTTGAAGGTACACTGCTTAGGGAGCTGTGGTTATTACCATGGAGATGTGCAGTATCTGGGGATGAAATATTTTTTTACCATTTTTGGTTTCAGTCTTCTAGAGGTATATAAAAAATACCTCCAAAGCACATGAAGATCTCCATAAAATTATTCATCCCAAAATGGTGATAGTTCTCAAACACAAGGTTTGCATCATATGTCTTTGAAAGCAATTTTTGTTTTGCATTATCAGGAAATCTGGTAAAAAAGAACTGTGTACATAAGATGTTCACCCTGTACTGGAAGAGGAGCAAAATTTCAGTGTTCTACGCAGAGATCAGAGATATATCATGGCACCAAGAAAATTGGAACATTTTTAAGAAGATAACATATCTTTACAGGATTGAAGTTGAGCCTTGAAAGTACTTTTTGTGCCAAATTACACATTTGCAGACATTCTATTTTTTTAGAAGGCATTCCATTTAAAATGAGCAAAAAGACTTTCCTGTTTCTATAAACTATACACACCACTGTTGACTGCTGGTTTTGTGTGATGTTAAACAGTGGATTGGTAAAGATTTGTATGCAATATTGTCTTGTTTTTTGTTGCAAGAGAGGTCTCACTTGATTGTTATAGTCCAGCATGATGGTAAAGTTAAAGGTTGATGCTATTATGGTTGTACTTCTAAATTTTCTGTGTTACTTATGCATGGTTGTATTTGGCAGATAGGAGATCAGATATGTTAGGAGGCAGATAACAATGCATGGACAAAGAGAATATCAAACACCAGTTTGCATGTGTAAACTAGGATGTGACCTTCTACCATTAGGAAGAAACTGAACTTTTTTCATTGACCAGATACATTGTATTAATGCTGACATTTGGAAATCAATTTGTATACTTGCATATCTTTGATGGTGGTGGTTGCTGGCATGTGGGCTCCAGGGGCTTTTGAAATAGTTAATTTTTATATAAAAGCATTGAATAATGAGGATTTTTGCCATGTGACAAGCTGCACAGGGAACTTGTAAAAGGCACCAATTCTAATGTAAAGTGTTTGAAATATCTTGATTTTTCTATCAAGCATACTTTTTTCTCGCATTTATAAATGTTGGTATGTTGGGAGTTCCTTTTGCCCAGTGAAGAAAATAGAAAGCAGAATTACCTTTTAATTAATTGTAAGGGGCTGGTTATGGCTGCAGGGAATGTTATTTGTAACATATTTAGGGAGGTTTTAAGTTTTATGTTGTAATTAGCCTCGTGCCTTCTGATCAGTGTGGTTTAACACATTTTCATCATATGCATAAAAGATTTTTAGTTTGCATAATAGTGGATATTTTATTCATGAGTATCCTGGATTGTGACTTGAGTCATATTTCACTGCTCAGGGTTATAAGAATTGCTACAAATTTAGAGGATACTCAGGTTAAAAAGGAACACGGTGGATAGCCTAAATCATGGGAAATTTTTATTGAATGTTTTGGAATGTTTTGTGTTTTAATTGCTTTATTATTGTAGATCATCCCTGTCAGATGTACTATTTTTGTAATAATGTGTGAATAACAATTTGAAGGAATGTTAGTAGCCTACAAGTTGATGTTAGGACTGTGTTGATTGCTGCTCACAAAATTGTCAGAAATACATGTATACTTGTCACAAAGTTTTTCGTATGCAGTAAATGTCAGTAAATGTGTGGGCAATTCTGTAGATTGGGTTGTTAAGTGTATGGAATATTTTGTATGATATAATATACATTGAAAACCTTCGTCCACTGTTACAGGAAAATGCTGCACATGTGGAGAGACCAGATTTACAAAATTTTGTGTTGTATACAAATGTATTTTGTATTGTTTCCTATAAATCTGAATGAAAAAAAAAGAAAAAAAAAACAACAGAATTTGGAACAGTTGTATTAAGAAACTGCTGCAAGAGCATGGAGTATAAGGGAACTTTGACAAGGGCAGTAACTAATAGTGTACCTTCATAAGTTGTATTATACTTATTCCTGATGGAAGACTACTTGAAATTATAAGGTTTTCTATGCCTTGTAAGTATATGGTCATAGAAGTCTGTTGTTTTTTTGTGCAATATGCTTCATTCTTGTGAGAGGGTTTACCTCCATTGTAATTTTTACTTTCTTTTTACTTGTGGGGCAAGAGTGCTCTTTCATTTTCTTTTATGTTTTTTTTTTAAAATATCTTTATTGCAAAACTTTTTTCTAGTGTTTATGAGACGTAATATCATCTGAGTTGACGTAAACTGGGAAGGATATCATTGGAATTATCCTGGCTTTGTTTAAGCCCCGGTGTAAACACTTGATGTGTTACATCATCATGTAGGTTGACTGAAATAGGAATTTTAAGAGTCTTCTTGTACCTTTACCTTGCTCTCCCTTCCTCAACATTTCTGCTAGGAGATGAAGGTGTGAAATAATAGTAATATGTAAAGATTTCATTGTAACACCTTATAAAATTTACACATCAGTTATTTGGGAATATAAATATCCACTCAAAGGATTTAGTCTGATTACAGCACAATGAGTTTTGCTCAGGCTGCTTTAAACTAGGGTCGAGGCATTTTACTTTTGCATACAGTTTTACTGTGCTGGCCATTGTACAATCTCAAATGATCGAAATTAACTAGTTTAGTCAGTTAAAAGGTAGCTGTCAGAATGTACATTTGCATTCTGAAGCTGCTGCTTTTTGTTTCAGAGACGGGAAATTGCTGTTTTCTTACATCTACCATACGGTCAGTTTCATGAAGTGCAATAGGGAGAGCTGAAATTTCCATGCACTTTCATTGAAGAACGCATGTAGTTGGTAAATCTAAAAGGGTCTCCTCGTTCTTGGCTTATAAATGCGAGATGTACATGCAGGAGGGATGGAGGGGGAGTGACACCCCTTTGTAAAAATCATAAGAAGGTCTGCAGGCAATCCCTAGTTGGTCTGTAAGGAAAAGAAAGGGAGACATTTATGTGGAGAGAATGAAAATGGATAATATTTGCAATGTAAAATGGAGGAAAACAAGAAGATGTCTTGAAAGATGCGATCTCTTTTGGCGTATCTGTGAGCACCCATTATAGATGGTTACCATATTTACTCAGTACTGTAGAACTCCCCTCTCTAATAAACTTGCTCTAAAATTTTTCATATGCACTGCACAAATTTTCCACTTGGGGTAAAAATTCTACCACAAGCATGTGGTCATAACTTCCCAACTTATGATATCAGTGTATTTGGTATGATTCCTGGCTTTAACACTCCTCACATTATTTACAGCTGACAAGGCAAAACACTGGGAAAAAACTAACAAATTTTTTTATTCACACTTTCCATTGGTCCCTAATCTTGTTGGTGGAATGTTGAAAGCCAAAAGAAAACAGTGTTTGACCACATCCTAAGGGTACGTAAGTCCCAGTAGTGACATATGTGTATTGTAACATGAAATGTATGGTTAGAGTTGACAATTCAACCCTAATGAACTTCCCAATTTTGGAAAGTTTCACCCCCCGGTGTTTAGTAGAATGGTCCCCTTCCCCCGGGTGTTTAATAGAATAGTTATGTTATGTCATTAATACTTCTTGCAGGCCAGTTTGAGAGGACTTATTGCTGCTAAGCCCCATGGAAGCCTCCATTTGATGTGTCCAAACTTTCCTCTTTCCAGGCATTTTGTTCTCTAGCCATTATTTTTCACATTTATATGAGATGAAAGTGCAGAACATTCATTTACTTAAGTGTGAATCATGAGGACTCCAGAACTCAGGAAACTGCATACAAGTGCTTCTTATTCCCCACGTTTCCCTGGGGGACCCACCATACTTGCACCTTCAGTGCTCTTATGTGACGACTTTGCCCAGAGCTCATCTATCTCCAAACTGGGGATCTGTCCTAACCAAGTGATGGAGGAAAAGGGGGGATTTGTACGACATTATGGGTCATAGATGAGTGCAGCAACTTTTATTGACCATGGTCCCAAAAGGGTGCCTACCTTAGATGATAAACACTACTAAAATGCCTTTAAAAGCAAGCTTTTGTGTCATTACATAGACAGGCTGTTAGTTGGGAGTTAGACCATTATACAGAAAAATGTCAAAATATCTTAGGTATGTTGCTTGTCTCACTATTACTTCCTACAGGGTAGTTTGAGTGGAATTACCACTCCATAGTCCCGTGCAACCCATACCATCTTCCATCTACAAACCTACAAACCCACAACCCCCCTGTGTCACCACATCTTCTGACTTTTTACCCAAGTCGGGCCATTGTAAAGAAAAAATGTCAGTTTGTATTATTATTGTGGTTTGTCTAGTGCCCTTCCAACGCAGTATGAAGCAGTAACATGCTTTATTCTAATTCATACAGTTGTGATAGCAAGTCGAAGCTTCTACCTAGCCCCTAACAGGGCATTGCCCCGGAACACCATGAAGGGCCCTAAGGCAGTGGCATAGCTAGACATTTTTTGTGGGGGGGGGGGGGGGCAAAGCAAAAAATTCCGACAGATTATTATCTTGATAGTTGTTCGGCAGTTTTGAGACTGACTTTTGATTTTCACGTTGACATATCGGTGTGTAATTCTGCTTAAATGCATAAGAAGTGTTGTGTTTCAAATGACTTGTTTTTATTTATTTCCGACAGAGACTAGAATTTTCCGACAGAGGCCTTGTGGGGGGGGGGACCGCCCCCTCTAGCTACGCCATCAGGCCCCAGACCACTTCCTTTGGATAAGTGCTCTCACCCTTGCAGTATCTTTGGCATTATTCTCCAAGTTCAGTCACTAATCCCACTCACATTTAACCCCTGATACTTGAACGTAATGCAGGTGTAAGCTGGAGCCTATCGACGCAGTGTTGAGGGTTGTTCAGTGGCTTCCCATACTGAGTCAGTAGCAAATTCCACAGTAAAGTTGGACCACAGTAAACTTTGACTGCCTTCAGTCTTTCGTAATTGCACATTTAGGCCAACGCCATAATAATTGATCTGTATGGTGCCTTGACATGTTAAAGACAAGAATATGCGCATAAGTACTCCTTAACGTATATACAAAAATAGTGATTTCTACAGACGACTCCGTTTTGTTTTCAAAAATTTGCATGCTGTTAAAATCTTGTTAGTTAGAAGTGCATACCCATTTTATGCGAAGTAACGCAGTTTTACTCCAGTTCTGTCAGTCAAATGTTTAGATCCACGTATATGGCAACTGTCACTCCAGCAGCATATTTTTTTCTTTTTTTTTCACATCGCGTGTCGACGCGGCACCTCGACGATTCCTTCTGGTTCGAAAAAGAAAAGTGTATCTCTGACCTAGTTCACAGAAAACAGTATACTGTAAATAGTGTCCCCGGAGACCTCTGGTTAGTGCAGGCCTAATTAAAAAGCAAATGCCTCGCGCTCACTCTTGAAGGTCGCTCACTTATCGGACACGTGACTACGTCAGAAGTTGGTCCTCAATCCACACCGCCCTCCTTGACAAACTAATGTATGTGCGCCCACATGGAGTACAGTGGTTTACAAGGATGGGTGTCTCTTTTGTGTGTAGGCCTAGTTCTCTGTTAACAAGTTCTCACGTGTACGGAACTGTACAGTTTAACCTTTCTTCAACTCACACTTTTCTTCGTACATTTTAAAATGTTACGATCTTACAAAGGGTATCACGCTAGATTTCTGAATGTATATACTTGAATTTGTTCCTTGATCCAGTGTTGGTACAAGTCTTGAAAAACTACATCTACCCGCACGTATACGATATGATATTAGATTCTTTTCTTTTATTAGGGTAATTGGTGGCTGTATGTTTCCTTCGTTTTGCTTGTTCCTTAAGCAATAAAACTTCAGGAGTTCAAAGAAGGCAGTACTTTTTTTGTTAAGTTGCACTTCATATATCAAATTACACACGAAATAGTGGAGCTGTGATATTTTCTGAAATAAATCTTACACTTTGATATGTCTTCATTATATACGCGTCATGTGTTTATTTGTAATGTCGTAGGTATAAAGGTAATAGACTAGTGCCATGTTTGCCGTAATACGGAAAAGGGAATGCAACAACAAAAACGCAGAAAATGACATTGTCATATAAAACAAATGAAATGAACATAGCAATCAAGGAGAAAATACAAACAAGAACGGTGCGCTGAAAATGTCCAAACACTTTGTTGACCGGATGTGAACGATGTTAGGAGACCTACAACGCTCAGCAGCACAAGAAAAACGAAATCACTCCATTGCGTTGCAAATCTATTCTCCTGCCCCCCTCCCATATTACATACCTTGGGGTTAAAGAAATTTCTCAACATACTGATATGCAAATCGTGACAAAAGACCACTTTTAGGCCATTTACACTTCGAGCTGGAACTTAGCAACTAGAATGTACTACTTAAAATCTCTCTCATCACTCTCCCCATATTCCAAGGTTTTATTAACTTTTCTAACATAATATTATGCAAATAATGGCTTAAAACTAATTTAGCTCATTTGAATTTTGACCTCTTAATTCTTTGTACCAATGTCCATTACGCATACAAAATTTTTAAAGGTCAGGGTGCGCATGCAACAACTTTGAAAGTGACGGGATATGCTTGAGGAGTTGAAATTTTACCTAAATTTTGATCTTCAAATCCGCATCTTAGCATCCAAATCAATTTGGAAGTCTAAGGCCAATAAACGGCAAAAAGGAATTTTAGTTAAATTGACCTTTGACCTGTGACGTCACAATTATGCATGTACAAATTTTGATGGCCCGGTATCTTCCTATCAAGTTTAAACTTGATCGATATTACGGTTTAGGAGGAGTTGGCGACACTTTTTTGCAAAATTTAGTCAAATTTGATCTTCGACCAACAGTTTCACCTTTGACCCGCCCTCAGCATACAAAAAGCACTATTTTAAAATTAGGCCTATGTTATCAGCCCTATCATGTGGTTTTATTACCGTTACAAAAAGCACTATTTTAAAATTAGGCCTATGTTATCAGCCCTATCATGTGGTTTTATTACCGTTTATAACGAACTGATAGGCAAATGAAGGCGAAAAGCCAAATCTTAGTTTATTTGCTGACGTATTGGTAATAGACTTGAGTACTAAAAAGCGTCGTGCATAGAAAAACGAATAACGCTATGAATTTCATTTTTTCCTTTATGCTGGATGGCAAAGTTTTCGGTCTAACCATGAAAATCTTCCGTCATTAGACTACAATACAGAGGATGAGTCTACCATAGGCCATGGGCCAGAGGCACCTCCCGAACACCCCCCTACATACAACTGTCCGACCCACCATTTTTTGGAAACCTTATAGTCCCTTGAACACGAAATCCAGTGGTAACAGTAAATATTTTGGGTCTCATTTATTCAAATGGCTGCCAAAAACAAAATGGCGGCAAAAATTAGGAATATTTTGTACTAAATAGTAATAAAGAAAATATTCTAAACAAATATTTTGAGGCATTGACTCTTAAAATTTGGTCACATTTTATAACGAAAATTCCAAAATTAAGCTTTGGGACTATTTTGGCGAGATTCTGGTTTATCAATATGGCGGAAAAACAAAATGGCCGTCAAACCGAATGAAACATTTCCAAAACTTTTGTACCGATTGCATGGTCAAGTGGTTTGAGCATCCGACTTGCAGCCGGAAGGTCTGGGGTTCGACTCCTGGCCGGGTCATACCAAAGACTAAAAAATGGAACCTACTGCCATTGTGCTTGGTGCTCAGCATAAGCGATGGAGTAGGGAAAACAAGCCAGTGAGCCACAACTGGAAAAAAGGCCGTAGCCGCCCCGACTTAAACCAATTGGTTAGAAACAGCCGTAAAACCTCATCTAACCAAAATGATGTAAATTAAAGTTTTAAAACTCAGGCTGAACTTTACAATTCTTGGCACAAGAGCACTTGCCAGCCAATATGGCGGAAAAACACCGAGGAAGTAAAAACAGTACAGTAAAACTTCCCCACAAAAATAAGAAAATAATTATTGTACATGCTATGAGAATTGCCCGACCCCACACATTCCGTCTTCGCCATTATAAACAGCATGTGATCATAGTTATATTCGAAAGTCTATACCAGAAGATTGATAAGGTGTTGTGGAGGGGTGGGATAGCTGCCATTGGTGAGATTTTTTCAACAGGGCGAGATCTGTTAGGTCATGCAAAGCAATAGAAAGTTTTGTTTTGATAATTTTTCGAAGAGCAAAAATTACCCTTGCAAGGGGTTCGCACTCCCTGGCTATTTGAATGGTGGGCATATCAAAATTGCAGGGTGGTCACACCTTCGTTATGATACACGATTTCATAAATGTTTCTTCGCGTAGTTACTGTGGTTGCCAAATCTCATGAATTCTTGTCAAACAGTGTTTATTTCTAGTAGTACATTTTCCTGGGAAGACCTAGCCTTTCTTCGGGACTTCTTGCCTTTAATTTTTACTTCACAAAGTGAGCCACTATCCCCAAAGACCTTTTTCAAAACCTTGGTTCCGCACCCATTAGTTACACGGACATTGAGTGAATTGAATGTCGACTTTATTCTAGTATGGGAAAGAAAACAATTAGAAAACATGGTAAATTTTTATATATATAGTTGAGTTTGGAAGAGTTTTCAACCAAAACAAAAAGAAACGTTTGAGAAACACTGGAGTAATGTTTTCAATGCATTAGGTATTTGCTTGCTGAAAAGCTTTCCTAAATACCATTCTTGCCCCCTCTGACCGAATCTTCTAGCTCTGACACTATGTATCCGTTTATTTTTCATAGTTATTTCAGTTTTTGTATCAACATGGATACAGGTAATGGTCCTGTGCCGACAAGTGATGTTCCCGGTATGGATTTTTTGAACATATGTGTATCGTATGTTGTGGTTACCATCAAAATGTACCCATGCACGATTTTTTCATTGTTTTTTTTTATTATTATCATTATTATTATTATTTTTCTCTTTTTTTGCTTATTGAAGTTACGTTTACTGTGCTACCTGCAAGCTGACCCGGTAGTTGCATTTAACTGTTTAAGACAGATTGGGAATTGCCCAAATCCCCTTTCATGGATTTCTGTACCGATGTCATGTGCGTATTTAAATTGTAAAAGACAGAAAAATTTATAAGCAAATTGAAAGGCCGGAAAGTGCCATTTTGGGCAATCTGTCGGCATCGGAATTTTTGCCAAAAATTCTTTGTAGGCTATAGTCCAACTGATCGTGGCGCTCCGCTTAGAAAAGTTAGTCCGACCCCACAAATAATGTTAAAACAAACGATACTGAAAAGGGTCCGGCCCCTCATATCATATTGATAAATCCGGAACATGAACATGAAATTATCTGAACTTTCCTCTAAACATTTTAGAGTCAATTCGTAATCTATATTATAATACAATTCATCACAGTTTTACTTTTCATCCTTTTGAAAAAGTGGGGGAGGGGGGCTTTTTGGAGATGTTCCCCCTTCGAAAAAAGTGAGGGGGGGCGCACCCCATCCCCTATGGTCTACGCCCGTGCAATTTTTAATTATAAAAGTTTCATCCAGACTCCGCACATAAAATCTTTCAATTTCAAACAAAATACTTCTACCAAGAAGGCAATGCTGAATAATCCTGTAAATCTTGGGATTTTCATGTAATATATCTTTCCAAATACAACGAAAAATGAAGATGATGGGATAATTACGTTATTGTGCTTATTATCTTATCCTAATATTCATACGGAATGTGTTTAATTTGTAGCAATATCAGTTTCTGCTTTGCAAAAGGGAGGAAGAGGTCATAGATAATAAAGAACCACCCTTAGTTCCCAAAGGGGATTTAATATCAGAGGGGGGTCGATTTAAAAAAAAAACGAACCCATTGACAAACCACTTGAACCCCTCCTACATACGGGGCGGCATTCGGTATCCACAAGGTCACATGGGTATCGCTCATTTCAGTCATCATCCGTTCTCCTCGGTCTACCACATCGTGTCAAAAAGAAATGTGTAGCCCTTATCAGGCCAGTAGCCAAACAAAGCATTGTAAATGAATTCGAATTAATGTCTATATTAGATTGAATTACCCTAGACATGCAGCCAAATTAATGTAGACATTAATTGTTTAAGGCTGACACTAATGTTGGCGTTGTTAACATCATCATTATGGGCAAATCGAATTACTTTTTCCAAAGTCCCTCGACCCTCTGCAGTGGCGTAGCCGGGGGGGGGGCAGGGGGGCGAGTTGCCCCTCTGGAAAAATTTTGGGGGAAATTTTGAAAGTGAATATATGGTGAAATTTGCCCATGATCTGGTAAAATTTTAAATTTCTCAACCAGTACACTTTACTTATTTAAAAGTATATGCCACACTGGCACAACCAGTCCTCGTTAAGGTTTTCAGAGATGGAATGATGACACCATGCTTATAGTTGTACTAGTTATGTTTTACTATCTGTTTTATACAGCATGGGATCTCTGGACTGCTGACAAGGGACTCTGTCCTTTTACTGTATACTTCCAATGTTTCTTGACAAATAAAGCAGCAGCATTGTGGTATATGCACTGACTTTGTTAGAATGGGTCAGTGGTCAAGTGCTATACTCTGCTACAAGGGTAGGTCCTCGTAAAATTTGGACTGATTGTGGTGAATGTGGTGAACTGATGAAGGGAAAGGTGTACCAGGGTTCACTTAGTTACTGTACTTCACCCATTGTGATTCTGATCTACCAGTAGGACTCAAGAAAAATTCACCAAGACCTGAAGACAAGCAAGATAAAAAAAAGCTTCCTAAAAAATAGGAATTCTTGGTGATGTATTCAATTTACATTTAGCACCAAATGTGGCACCATTTTGCATCTAGCCCACCTTATATGAGCAAAAATTTTTCAAAGGGGAGGGGGCACCCCTTCCCTTAGACCCCTCCCCCAGGACGGCGATCATTCACATCAGCCAGGTCAGAGGAAAGCACCCGGACAAAATTTGCACCTGCGGAGAACACTGATTAGTAGGAAGCAGATCACTAATTGGGGAAAATCTTGGTGCTCTTGCCCCCTCTTGCAAAAAAACCTGGCTACGCCACTGACTCTCTGGCGAAGAGCTGAAGGGCGAAACCAAACGTTTCTCCCGAAGTTCAGATCTGCTCCCCAAAGGAGGCATGTCCCCGAGAGGACAACAAATCGAATTCACGTTAATGTCGTTAACTATTAAATATCAGTTTTAAATGAAATTAATGCCTGAATTCAATCCGTCTGATTTTATCATTAAATAATTAAGCAGACATTAATTTGATTTAATGTCAACTTTCAATGAAATTTACTCTCCTTAATTTTTAATTGTATCTTGACCCTGTGATCTTCCCGGGATCTCATGTTCTATGAAAAAATTGTCATGTTAAAAAGTCTCTTTCAGAAATTGTTTTATTAGTATTTGTGCTGCCTAATCCCCCTAATTCTTTTCTCAAGAACTTAAACAGTAATCCGTTAACTTTGTTTGGAGTGGTAAGGGTGAAAGGATTCAAATGAAAATTTTACTGCATCCCTATACGGAAGGCAGGTTAAATTTGAAATGTCAACGAGTTTGTGAAGAGTTTGAAAATTTCCTGGGTTAATGGATACCGGTACACATCCCACGCTACCTGTCACTGGAAAGTTCTCTTTGATAAGGCCCTATTATAAAGGAACGGTCGTTCAGAGTTTTCTCTTAAGCCACAATTTTAAGGGTTCAGATATTGCTTAAAAAAGAAATTCTCCTCGACCGTCAATTGTTGTACCTAGAGTGACCTGACCTTTGAAACGCCAGTATCAAATTTTGGCGACCAGATTTTATGGATTTACAGCTTGGAAATGGCATTGTTTCACAAAAAATGTTTCAGTTTGGTAAAATAATTTCAGAAACTTTCGATTAAAGTTGTTTCAGTATGAAAATGAATGGGATTATAGAGCGGATGGATATCCGGGGATTCAGAAACAGGAGCTGTTACTTGGTTACGGAATGCTTTATCTCTCCAGGCCATCTGGATCTTACCTCCTACACTCTATGAAATAACTGTGGAGCAGATACTTCGAGATACTGCGTTGAAATTACACCATACTAGTTGGCCATTGTTAATCTTCACACAATGACACGGAAAAGGTAGTTGGTATGCACTTCTATTAACATTGAATAGAAGTTACAAAGATTAGCGAAACATCTGCAACGAGAAGCATGCTTTAAGGAATTAAAAAAAAAAGAAAAGACAATTCAAAGCCCTACACGGGGGTAAGTCTATGGAATCGTGGCTGTGTAAATAATCTGAATGGACAACAGAACGTGTGTACCTAAACTTGGTCATCTTCAGTCAGTGCGGAACTGTACAAAATAGTTAAAACCCACTCCAGTTTCTTTCTCATATTGGCGGATAATATTGAACCGTGGATTTGAGAATATTATGGACTCTTCGGCGAGAGACATCGTTTATTGTCATTTATGAATGTTCGTCAACACGACAAATAGTTGCACTAATGTACAACGACAAGGGTAGTGATAAACAAAAAACTTCAACAAATTTGTACTTTTATATTGGAACACCGTATAGCCAACGAACTATACTTGGAATGTTGAATGAGTTAACATATTGGAGCAGGGATGGATATTTTGAATGGTATATTGGATGTTATATATAGTCTACACCTTGTATACGTTTTATTGGATGGATACTACAGGACAAAAATGGAATCCTATTCGCCACTAGAACACTCACTGAGGTATAAACCTTTCTTTGCTTTACGATTTGGGCAAATAGTCATAATTTTGAAAATGAAAGAAAAATCAACATTCAAATGGAATCTATAAAATAGGCTTATTTCAGTGGTTAGAAACGGGGGCTGGGGGCCGAGGCCCCAAAACTTCCGCCAGGCCCCCCAAAATTTGAAGGTGGTTATGTGTTAAATGTCTAAATATCACTGACGGATTAGACCTATCATTTAAATTTCTATCTTTCTAAACTCTCACTCATTTCAAATTGTCAAACTTCCCTATCTAAACAAGTTAGGCCCCAGTAAAACTTTTAGGCTATAACAGGTTTCTGTTTCCAACCTTTTTTACAACGAGAAATACCACCACACCAGGGACCCTAAGGAGAACCCCTGAACCACACCCATTTTGGGCTTCGCTCTTCGCGCTCGCGGTGTACACTACGCGTGCACAGCTTGGTCCCCCCCCCAAATGTGCTCTGGCCCCCAGTTATGAATTTCTAGCAATGCCACTGGATTATTTCAAAGTAAAAACTAGCGGTCTTGTATGTCTCGTCTCCAAGAAAGTTGTGTCTGAAGGGGAGATATTATCGACACAGGAGTGGCGCCAGAAGTTGCCAGACGAGGCACGGAGGTGGGGGTGAGGGGGGCTCGAAGTTTTCATTCACGGCGATAGTTAGCAAAAGAAAGATTTTAGGCCCTCTTTGCAATATGTCAGTTTTCATTTAGGCCCTTTTCGAAATAGTTCAGTTTTAATTGAAGAAAATTAAAAACGAAAACGTTGGGATTTTACTTTTTTTGAGGTAGGCCTAAATATGAAGCCTGGGACATTTATTGCAGAAAATTTGAAATTACGGGATTTTTTTTATTGAAGATCTGCCTTTCTTGGGAGCAAAATCATGTGAACCGTAGGGGAGTCCATGTTTAGTCATGTTTAGTCATTGAGGCTCCCCGAAGAATTCATCGACGGGGGAGGGACGGAGGCAGTCTTTTCAGACTGGGGACATAGCGCTCTTTCTCCATTTGGCGCCACTCATGATTATAAGATGGATCTCAGGTAAATACTGACGCCATTTCGATCCAGTCTAGGGAGAAATCTAGTGTACTGAATGGTTCACCACCGCAGAATATGCCAAATATGTTTCTTTGCCAGTCGTCTGCTGATTAAAGGGGAAATGGTCTCACCGTCTCATACCAGACCGTTCCAATTCTCCCAACTAAGCTACTTGCCATAACTGTCTTTAGCTTCTCCTTGTGCAGACGCAAACATAGTTCATTGCCTAGGCTCACATCCTCGTGAGTATACAAGGCCCTAATATGTAATTAAAACTCTCTGTGCATGCCGTGTAATATGAGCTGCTCTGCATCTTTTGAATTTTGCAACTCTGATGCCAATCAAAGAGTAGTCACCAGTTGAGACTTTTGCTTACCCCTTTGTAAAAGTCATTCTTAGGGTGATGCAAATCTGTCTTTAAGGGATGACGATGGTCTTTTCTTTCTACCGTACAGTTAGCGTTCTGTGGCCAAGAATAATGAAACTTTACATGTTTGACCCCTAGAAAAATGCCCATTTCCCTCTTCCCTGCTCCCCCCTTGGCGGTACTTCTGATCCCATCCCAAGAAATCTCAGAGCGCTATAAACGCCATGCTAGTCTGTAATGCATATATTTCTGGAGGTAACAGAATCAGCAAGAAACTCGGTAAGCCTGAGCCTGCATTAAATATGTACTTGGGATACTTGTGACAAATAATGCCCCAAGCACTAATGACAGTCAACGGTCTCTTCCCCATCATGGAATCCCCGTCCACTTGTAGGCCTCCTCCATCCCCTCCTCCGCCCTCTTCCCATGCCCCTCACCGTCGCCTTCCTCTAAAATTCCATGTACTTTTTGTCCATGCGTGTCGAACATTCCGTACCCTCTGAAAAGGTTCGCTCCCTTGCAATTTTGCCGCTTGAAATTCCTGGCTAATGCCATTGCATGTGTGATAGCAAAGCTAAGATTATACAACATAAACGTTGAAGATACTTTTAAATACTGAATGGAAGTAGCAGCGCTCTCTAGAGGTGCTTGTACTAACTTTTTCCCGCACGCTCAGGAGGCAGAGAGTTAATAGTGTCCCAGAATTGATTCTTCCGGTGTTTTCAAGACTAGCCCTGATTAGTATCATGCTTTTTTTAAAGTATCTCTTATCTACCAAAACAAGTTTAAAAATGTAACCATTCTAACAGATCGTAGTGGCCTGTTATATTTGCAAAATGCAAGTTTAGCAAATTCTTTGTTGAAGAACCACACCGGTTTCTGTATTTGCAATATTTGCGTGAATGCTTGAAAGGCATGATCCTTAGTATTTTGGTTGAGGGCGACGGAATTCCTTTCATATGAACGACCGTAATATTAGCTCTATGGTCCATAAAAGGCCCATTTTTCGGCGGGCTTGGCGCCCATTGCCACATACATCCCTTTTGAGTACTGCAACACTCCAGGCAGAGAGACAAATATTCTATTCCACTACACATACAGGGCATTCACATTAACGTATTTAATAGGGATATACCCATGTAACTCTGCTAGTTGCCCAGCGCTCTTCAACAGTCTGATCCATAGGGGCACGAACCGGAACCTTGTCATATATTTACCCAATTTGGTGAATACTTTACTAGATTTGGTTAAAGGGAAAACAACTTCGTTGGTTTTTAGCCAAGTCTAATGAAATATTTGACAAAACTTCGATTCGTGTCTCTATTGATAACATTCTTTTCAAAGTTCTATAGGACGTACTTATATGATTGTTGCTATAGGAAAATAACCTAATTTACACTATTGGGTGAATATTGCGATAATTAAACCCCTTTTCCCCTTATACAATCCTTGTTACTGATACAGATTATTTCACGATGCATTTTGTAGGCGTTCGTCGCAAGCAGCTATCATCAGAGGGTGTTCGATGGAAAGGGGGATTTCATGTCCATAGGGTGTGAAAAAATTGAAATGTTATGATATTAAAACTCCTTGCATGGATCCTTTAGAAATTTCTTTTCATACTATCTTTTCATTTCGAGACTAGATAAACGTGAAAATTTGTTGCCATAAAATTTAGGCTAAACCTCATGTTGTTACTGAATGTAAGCAAACTCTACAGTAACATCACCAAGGAAGAACTAAATTTTGTAGTCCATCTCCATATTCCCCTTCCAACTCACCCGATTCTGGATGACTTTGACCAGTGAGTTGCAACAGTCTCCCTTCTTTGTAAGTGTATTTTTCAGGGCACTCTGCCCGCCAATTGCTGATACCTAACAATATTGTTGAGAAAAACGTAAGGAATTAACGTTCCGAAGGTAAAGTTTAGGTCTTCTTTTCATTAACTGTCTACATTCAGCACACTTTTTTCTCTACAGAAGTGGCCAGCTTTTAGTCTAATCATTTTCCAAAACAGGCGAAACTACCCTTTCCATGCTCGTCCGCCACTGAACTGCATTCGAATGTTAGCAACTTTTAAACGAGTGTCTGAGGTCTTCACCGTTACCGGTCTTTATCCAGTCCCTGCCAACCACTCAAATCAACCGGCTGGATTGAGCACATTTCGTTGCCAACCTAACATAACACATTAGTTTTCATTTCCATATACGTTTACGTATGTATACATATGCGTATACGTATACATGTAGGTGTATATATGTACATACGTACACGTATGTGTTCCTATACGTACAGACCATTTTGAGGTCTCAGACCCACGTCCGTATTCTTATAAAACGTAAGCCTTTTTCAGTTTGAAATGTATTCCCTAGATAAAGTAATAAGAAACAAATAATTATTTGATAGCCAAATCAAAGCAGGCTCGGGGATGTAGCATGCTGGGGTAGGAGCAGGGGGTGGGGCAGTTGCCCCCTGAGATTTCCAAACCGTAAATAAAAGTTGGCCCACTTGAGAAAAATATACTGAAATGGTGAAGATTTCATTGTCCAAATTATGATTTCAAGGCTCCCAAGGTAAATCTCATATAAAGGTTCCTTTTTTCAAAAATTCCCCGAGGAGGTCCCCGGGCCTCTGCTGTGGATGCGGTCTTTGGATTTTTCTTCCTAACAAATAAACCATCGTTTACAAGATAACACGGTTTGAATACACCAGCGTATATACACTGGTAAAGATAAAACAGCATATTATTATCTTTAATTATTACCTTAGCTCAAAGAGCTTGTAACGTAACTTTATACTTTAAATTGCGTAAGAAGTGGCGGCAAATTTACCTTGAAACAACAGCTAAATCTCATAAGTATCCTCTTACTTCACTTCAAGTATCTTTCATGATATGTTAGGACATTAATATTGCATGTTCAAGGTGGTAAACCATGTGTATACGTTATTTTCACAACTCGGTGAGAAACATACTTCTACATGATTCTCAAGAGCGATTCAACAAATAGGATACCCTGGTATACACTATTCAGCGGCGTAGGAAGATGTTTGACATGGGGGGGGGGGGGGCAAACCAGATACGATTTCTCAACCTTGATCCCTCTTCCCACACCAGAACATCATATTTGCTCATTATAATTTTTCCGATTTTAATTTAAGCAAATAAAAATATTCAAAGAAAAAGGAAACAACTACAACATCAACATCCATGCAGCAGTGGTGTAGCTAAGATTTTTTTGTTTGGGAGGCTCTGGAGGACTGGAGTTTTCTTTTTTTTTTTTGGGGGGGGGGAGGGGGAACTTCCGTTTACTATCTAAGTGGAGCGCCGCCATAGGTTGGCGCGGAGCGTACCAAGCAAATTTGAGATTGAATACATCCTAGGTGGCCGAAAATGGCACTTGCCAGGCTTGATAGCAGCCATGAAGATATGCAATTTTTGTGAAAAAATGTAAAGCTTGATTTGATTTTATTCTAAAACACATTTCTGTGAGTACGGATTACCTGAGCTGGCCGGACTCGGGGTCCAAGGATTGCATGTTTGAATCCCATTTATCATCTAAGCGGAGCGCCACCATAGGTTCGCAAGGAGCAAACCGAGAAAATTTGAGATTTTAATACATCCCAGATCGCCTGAAATGGAACTTGCCAGGCTTGATTGCAGCCATCAAGATGTGCAATTGTTATGGAAAATTTTTAAAGGTTGATTTGAATTTGTTCTTAAACACATTAAGTTTGTCATAATCTATCCGACTTTATTCAAAATTATTCAGAGTGAAGTTTAAGCCCCATAGATTTTGGTAGATTGATTGAAATGGAGATTTTCCACAGCCAGAGTCTATATTATTAAAGACAGACTGTCATCACCCCAAAGTATATTTTTAGTGTATGTATATCAAAATTCTCAGTTGGTGACTGCTCTTTGATTGACATCAAAGTTTGAAAATTTGAAAGATGCAGAGTAGCTCACATTCCACACAAGGCAGAGCGAGTACTTTTATTACATTTTATAGCCTTGTATGCTCACCAGGACATGGCCTTAAGCAATGAAACAGGTTTATTCTTGCACAAGGAAGAGCCTCATACAGTTATGGGAGGAGCTAGAAGATGCATAGTTGGGAGAATTGGAACTGTCTGGGATCATGAAAATTCCCCTTTAAGTTGGTGGAGCCAAGATTTGCCCGACAGGGCCACCGAACCGAAGCTCCGACAGCTCCAATGCCGTCGGGTATAAGTGGGGTTTGAAGAAAACCTGTGTACTATGCCATTTCATTCGGTGCATATATTGCATAAAAATTTGTGTACTAGAGAAGTATAGTTCCGCGTTGATTAAATGTTTTCCTCGGAATCTAAGCTGTAAAAATTGCAAAGCGCGCGAAGCGCGAAAATTTTTGGTAGGTTTTCGCAAAAAACCGATGTAAACATTAAGAACAGAAAAAATAAAAAAGGAAGAAAGAAAGTCTGTAGGGGTTCTAGACCGTATAGGAGATAATATGCATTGTATCAAAACTCTACCTTACCTATTCGATGAAATAGCCAAATATTGCTTCGTGAGTCCCTCGATCACCAACTGACCGTACCGCTTGACACAGAGAACAGTTACTAGGCTTTGCGATATGGGATGAAATTTGCAACCTCTACATAAACTGTGTACTTTTCCTACATGTTACTTGGTAAAGTGGAAAGGACTTGTGCTATCTAGCGATGTAGAATGGAACTATTGAAGAAACTAGAGTAGCTCTGCGCGCGTAGCGTTCGCGTTCTTATTAGAGAAATTGTCTTCTTGCGAGCAAAAACGGGTAAAACGAAACTGTTAACTGTCGCGATATTGGGGGGGGGGGGGCAAAATGACATTTGGCCCCCTCAAATCATATTGGGGGCCATGGCCCCCCTGGCCCCCGGTTCCTACGCCAATGCTATTTAAAATTGGGGTGACTGTATTTTCTCTCAATTAAGTCTAATTTTTCCTTTTGAAAATCTAAATTTGTCTTTAAAAGCATGAAATCTAAAAGTAAAGAATGTACAGATGGAACCTAACGGTTTACGACGTGTCTTCCCACCTCTTGGAGACATGTCGACTGAGCATTTTCTTGCAAGGTCTACGCCGGCTACGTGCCAGCCGATGGCGGCTCATCCAGCGGCGTACTAATAGGGCTAGGGAGAAGCTCGCGTTGGATACCAACCTTGTAGGGGTGCCATGCATGCCACAGTCGAAAACTTTGGTAAATAAGTCAATTAAAGTGCAGACTATGTTATCAGTCCAAAGCTTTTAACAAGGAAAATACCAATTGGATCTAGAAAAACTTAGAACAAGAAATGTTCATAAAAAGTAGAGGTGTCATCCCTCCCCTTGGACAACATCCCCTTCAATCACAACCTATCAAAAAAGAAAAAAAATAGAAAAAAATACTAAATAATGAGGATTCCTAAACGAATAACCAATTGAACGCTTTACGAAGCTTTACCGAAGATAGCATCATTTTGTATCCAAGCCACCCTACATAAACAAAAATTTCTCAGAGCATAGGGTGGCGTCCCCTTTTCTTAGACAGCACATATTGTCTTTCGCCCAACCAAAATATAGACAAAATATCACTAAATAATGACAATTTATAAAGATATAATCAGTTCAAAATTTTGCCAACGATAGTACAATTCTACACTTAAGCCTGGCCTTACATGTATACCCAGCTAACCCTTCCTCAGCACTCCTTCTCATGATGGCAATCATACACAAGTGAAAAAGGGCCTGTCCGGATGTTAACTATCTGTAGCACGCTCAAGCTCTCCTTACTGTCATGAACTGCCCCCTAGAGATTTCGTCCAGGCTACGGTCCTGAGGCTGCAACTCTTTTTTAAGGACTGGTGGCCTAAATCGATGTTACACCAGAACGACAGATAATGAAGGGCAAAACCTGTATGCTCTGTATGTTGTGTCAACTGACGGACGCGGACGTCCGTACGTAGGTATGCACGGTCAGTATAGACCTTATGCATATTATGTCACAGAGCAGAAAGCTTCCTCGTTTGGAGGAAAAGCGCAACATTGCAAGTAAAACACCAACAAATGCAGACAACTGATTTGTCAACCAATTGTATACGCGCGTCTTTTTTCCTCCAAAATGACGTCACTGTGACGTCAGTGCATAAGGATATATACGCGTCGGTACCTTACGTAGGTTTAAGCAGTACTATAAAGGCGGAACCTAATAAGGCGCCACTCTATTAGGAAGAATGTTAATTTATTCGTCTCAGCCAAAACAAACAAAACAATTTTCACGAGTGATATCTTTCTAGTCGACAAGACTTTACTGCAAAATGTACTTTTTGGTTATGGCTACTTGAAATTGTCACTTTAGATATTGAGATAAATTTTCCACAGTTTAACCTAAGCTGACTTCAGAAACGAATCTAATGAGGCCCCTTACGCATTGCGCTTATGCATATGACCTTAGGTGCTTGTGTATAATCCGTACATCGTCTGTCCGTAAACAACAATCGTTGACGTCTGCGTTCATATTAGTCCGCAGTCTGCTGACCTAGTATTTGGGTCGCTATGGGGCTTCCCATACTAGGTCAGCAAAATATCAAAATTTGTCAAAATTGTCAAAATTGGGCTGCCGCAACTTCAAAAATTTTGAATGGTCTCGATCTTTCTCAAATGCACATATTACTCCTTAGTAATTGACTTGTATGGGTCATTTATATGTTTAAGACCCTTCATTCTAAGAATAATTGCACTTAGTGTCTAAAAAGAAACCAAAAATTTTGATGTACACAAACGATCCAGTTTTGTTTAAACATTCTATAAAGCTGCGAAATCTTGTTACTAGGACCTTCACACTATTGTATGCTGAATAGCAGGAATTGCTGTTCAATTGTGACATAGTTCACAGCTTTGGTTACATCCATACACGCGCATACTCGTATATGGCAAAAATCACTGCAGCAACGCACGCAGAGGATGTTACTCTCACAGTAACATGCGGTCAAAAGTTTGTGTTGCAATAGCCTAGGCCTAGTTCAGGGAGCAAAGTGTACGTGAGAACTAGGCCTAGGTACCCTAGGCTACGTTCATATCAGCCTGCCTATCAAACAGAACAAAGTCTTTACGACACTCAAGAAATTTGAAAACGGCCTTATGTTATTTAGGTACATTCCCTTTACGTGGATTAATTGTACGTGTACATTCTTCGGATCTGATCGATACGCTAGCTATGTCAGCGGGGATCGGATAGGAAAACGTCATTTGGATGCTTAGGCCTATTCCTTGCATAACGTATGGATGATTCTTTGCATAGAGTTTCGACTTTTCCCAAATTTACCAGTTGGCTAGCGTAAGTGTCTTGACCATAGACATAAATACTTTAGTCAAAGGCAAAGTTGGATCCACAGATGGTTGCTTTTGTGGAGGTAAAGATACTTTTGAACTCATGAATATGCTAGCAAAGCGTGATTCAATGTCTATCTTAGCTTAACGTTAGGTTAGGCCTATAACGTCTTCCAACGTTAGCATACTACGATATTTAAGTTTGGCGTAGCTTTGTCATGGTCACCCTGCCTCGAGGAGACGTGTTTAGTTTTGGTCTTTTCACTTAGTGCCCTCATCGAGGGTAAGTGAAAGACGAAAGAAAGGGCGCCCTTCCACAGCGATACCCTGACTAGGTGTAGCCTAGCCCAGCCTACACAGGCCTAACGTTAGTTTTACCTAGCCTAACGTTAGGCCTAGCCTAGTTCTCACCTACACTTTGTTCCCTGAACTATGCGTAGGCTATCGCTGTACAAAGTTTCTCCCACCTGCTACTGTGAGAGTAACATCGTCTGCGTGCTTTCTGCAATGACTGTTGCTGCATACGCGTATGTGCGTGTATCAGCATAACTATAGCTATGGACTAGGCCTAGCCCTATGTCACAATTGAACAGCAATGCGTGCTATTTAGCATACAGCAGAGTAAACGTCCTAGTAACAAGATTAGGCCTAAGCAGTTTCATAGAATGTTTAAAAAACAGAACAGGATCGTTTGTGTAGATCAAAATTTTTGGAATCCTTTTGGAGACTAGCCTAAGTGCAAGTATCCTTAGAATGATGGCTCTTATATACTGGGCGTACCATGAGTCGATCACTTAAGGAACACTGTGACCATAAAAATATTAAAAACATTTACAAAAATCAATAAAACTTTGCTGTAAAATTTTGTTATATGTCTTCCTCATTGTGCTATATTTTGGTGTTGTTCGGATTGCATAATCCGTAGAAAATGAATCTTGAAATGTAGGTGGCAGTACATGCAACAGTGCTTATGAAGGAACCTTGAGTCAATCACTAGAAAAAACAAGCAAATAAAATGCTATAAATTACCACATTTAAGAACAGATATTCAAATAATAATAGAGAATAATGTCTTTGCTAACAAATTTTTTAATCAGAGCTTCATCAAAGACATTTTGGTCACCATTTTTTGTAATTTCTGCAAACTTCTAGTTCATACTTATGCCGAAACTTGAAAATTGGGCCATGAGTAACATTTTTGCTTTGGACATCAATAATAACAAGGCAGATAATTGTTTTTTATGTTGTTTGAAGAAAATGCAATGCGGGTCATGCGTACATTGCAATCACATTGCGCCTTCACGCTGTACTGGCGTTTAGAATGCAGTGATCGACTCATGATACTGATCGACTCATGATTACTTACTATGACCCGTAGAGGTCAATTACCTAGATATCCTACGTGAATAAGAGAAGGGTCGAGACCATTCAAAAGTTTTGAACGTGCGGTAGCCCAATTTTGCTATTAAATGGCGATATTGCTGACCTAGTATTTGGGTAGTCGGCAGTCTGCTTACCTAGTATTTAGGTCGCTTTGGGGCTTCCCATACTAGGTCAGCAGTATCATCATTTCATACCAAAACTGGGCTACCGCACCTTCAAAAATTTTGAATGGTCTCGATCTTTCTCAAATAATCCACGTATACTCATAACATAACATAACATAACAGGTTAAAGGGCAAAGGAGGGCTAAGGCCCCATAAGATGCCCTGAAGTCCATACAACCTTACCTGAAAACAAAGAACCAACCAACACCAAACGAGCCCAGCACAATTAGATTCTACCACACTTATGGAAGAACTTGTCAATGTTAACCTTAAAGCAGTGCACAGATGTGGAGTTAACTACCCACTCAGGCAGACTATTCCACTCGTTAACAACTCTATGAGAAAAGCTGAACTTCCTAATGTCGAGCCTTGCAAAATTCTTAACTAGCTTCTTACAATGGCCTCGAACCCGAGAATTACATTGAACCTTTAAATAATTGCAAGAGGACAAAGGATTCCTTTCAGAGAGAAATTTGTACACCTGAAGCATGTCCCCCCTAATCCTTCTCAACTCCAGGGTGGTAAGCCCAAGATGCTTAAGTCTAACATGATAAGGTAGGTGTCTCACCTCGGGTATAAGGCGAGTGGCTCTCCTCTGAACTTGCTCTAAAAGAAGCTTGTCCTTTTCATAGAAGGGACTCCAAGCCTGGGCTGCATAGTCGAGGTGCGGTCTTACCAATTGCTTATACAGATTTAGTACAATTTCTTTACTAAAACTACTGAAATTCCTCTTGATCAATCCAAGCACCCTATTAGCCCTGGCAGCAGCAGCTGCACACTGTCTAGATGGCTTTAAATCACCTGTAATAACTACACCTAGATCCTTCTCAAAAGTCACATCACTCAGAATACTACCATTCATGTTATAATCATAGCTGAAATTTTTAGGACCAAAGTGAAGGACTTTGCACTTATCTGCATTAAAAGACATTTGCCAAGTCTGAGACCAGGAAAATAACCTATCCAAGTCTTTTTGCAGTAATGAGGCATCATCATTATCACTTACCTTCCTACAGAGCTTAGTATCATCAGCGAACTTACTAATACTAGATGTGAGAGAGCTATCAATATCATTGATGAAAATTAAGAAAAGAAGCGGGCCAAGAACAGAACCCTGTGGAACTCCACTTGTAACTTCTTTCCAAGAAGAGAAATTACAATTAACAACAACTCTCTGAGATCTACCATTGAGCCATGAATTTATCCAGTCAGCACAACTGACCTTGATGCCTAACCTATGCAGTTTAACCATAAGTCTACCTAATGGAACTTTATAAAAGGCTTTTGAAAAATCAAGGTAAATGACATCAACACTGTGACCACAGTCAAGAGATAAGGAAACATCCTCAAGAAAGCTTAGTAAATTAGTAACACAAGATCTACTCGGTAAAAAACCATGCTGTGACAGATTGAGTAACCCATTATCTAAAAGATATTTAAGCAAACAATCCTTGATTGCAGATTCCATAACTTTGCACACAACACTGGTTAAACTGACCGGCCTATAATTGCAAGGCAAGCTCCGATCCCCTTTTTTGAAAATTGGAGTAACATTAGCAATCCGCCAGTCAGCAGGTACAAAGTTTGAATCCAGAAACTTCTGAAAAATAATGCAAAGAGGAACTGACAAAATCTCGGAGCATTCATGGAGAATGGCAGGATGGATCCCATCAGGCCCAGGGGCCTTACTAGCTTTTAAACTCTTCAACTTATTACAAACCAACTCTTCAGAGAAGACAACATCACTAACTAAAGAAGAATTATCAGAATCCCTACAAGTCCCCAAAACAGATGATTCCTTGGTAAAAACAGATACGAAATAATCATTTAACAAATTAGCCATATCCTGATGATCAGTAACTAGTGTGCCTTCATTACCTTGGAGAGGCCCAACACCCTCCTTAACCTTCTGCTTAGACCTGACATAGGCATGAAAAGATTTTGGATTTACCTTAACCTCCTTGGCCAATTGCTTTTCAAACTTAGCTTTAGTGTCAATAACCAAATTTTTAACTAAGAGTTCCTGCTTCTTGTAGACTGCAAAGTCTCGTTGGTAATTGACCTCTAAGGGTCGTTCATATGTTTAAGAGCCTTCATGCTATGAATATTTGCACTTTGTGTCCAAAAAGAGACCAAAAGTTATGATTTATGCAAACGATTCTGTTTTGTTTTTTAATCATTTTATGAAACTGCCAAATCTTGTTACTAGGACGTTCACACTATTGAATGCTAAATAGCACGCATTGCTGTTCAATGTGACATAGTCCATAGCTATAGAGCTTATGCACGTGACGTCAGCGCGTTTCAATTTGGCTTACTGGATGGAACTGCCATACGTAGTAGGTGTGTTAAAGATACGCGCTCACGATAGCACCTTAGTAACAGTTGTTGCACAATGTACGCTTGGATGGAAAAATAGAGAAACGTGACGTAGGTGCATAAGCTCCATATGTTACGTTGATACACTCACATATGCGTGTGTAGCAACAATCATTGCAGCAACGCACGCAGATGATGTTGCTCTCACAGTAACATGCGGGAAAACTTTGAACGGCTATAGAGCTTATGCACGTGACGTCAGTGCGTTTTGCTGGATGGTACTGATCATGCGCAGTAAGTGTGTTACCGATACGCGCGCACGATAGCACCAAGTAACAATTGTTGCGAAATGTACGCCTGGATGGAAAAACAGAGAAACGCGCGACACAGTGACGTCGGTGCATAACCTCTATAGCCTAGGCCTAATTCAAGGAACAAACGTACGTGAGAACTAGCCCTAAGTACCTTAGGCTAGGCCTAGCCTGTAATTTCATTGATCGACATGCCACATGGAGGCGGTGTAGACCTAACTTAAGTTCTTAAATTCGAAATGACACTAAATTTCACAGTGAGGGATGGTCTTAATATAGACCTAGACGTTAGCTAGTTTTCCATTCTTTGAGTCCATGTTTACAGAAATCAGTGGAATTATTATACTGAGGCCGACTCATTATATTTAGGCCTATTGGTGGTTATTTTTAGTCCATCTGGTACTCCCCATAGGCTAGGCGTAGTACTTCACATAGGCTCGGTAAAATGGGGTGACCGTCGAATGCACACTTAAGAAATCTATCGTTCCAAGATTGTGACATGGAATGTTAGGCTAGACGCGCACTCGACGGGCCCCAGCAGTCGACGGGCACCTTACTATACTTTTATTGATGATCTTTATGACGTGATTCAGGGGCGGATGCAGGTTTTGACTAAAGGGGGGGGGGGGTTTGCGATATAGTTACTATCTAAGCGGAGCGCCACCATGAGTTGGCGCGAAGCGTACAGAGAAAATTTTTGGTCCAGAAGACCCCCAGATTGCAGGAAACGGCATTTCCCACGCGTCTGCTAGGCTCTTTGATCCGTATAAAAACAAGCTTTCATTGAAATGCCTTGTGTCAGAAATTTTATGATAAATGTCCTGTCAGAAAGTTTTCTTCCTTTTTTTGTGAGAGATGCATGCTCTACAGCCCAATAACCATTGGCGTAGCCAGGATTTTTGATTGGGGTGGGTACCTCAGGACCTGATCGCCGGCCTGGGGGAGGGGTCAAAGGGGAGAGGGGTACCCCCTCCCCTTCGAGAAATTTTTGAATATTTAAGTACCCTCAGATGCAATCTGGTGCAACATTTAGCATCATTTGAAGTCATTTTTTGTTCCATTACAAAAAAATTGTTCTGCAAAGAATGGGGCCGGGGGGGTGCGTTCACACCCTGGATCCGGCCCTGAACTGTCATAAGAAAAATTATGCTTAGCAAATCAAATGTTGTCAGTACATAGGTGTAGTTGTGTAGTCAGGCCTTTCTCGAGATAGGCACTAGCCTATATGCAGATTTTTCCGGGGCTGTTGGTGTAACTCAGTCATAAGAAAATGTCAAACAAATTACCAAAAGTCATAAGCGTTATAACTGAACATAGCCAATATTTTTCGCTTCAGAATGTTATTAAAGCCATGGGTTGAGCACTGGCATAATAAGAGCAAATGGTCGGCTCTCCAGAACTCAGTGACGTTACCAAAGTAATGATATGTCGGGATAAAATAATTTGATATAGAAATAGTCAATCTATATCTCATAATGTACAGGAGTAAATTTTCAGGAAACCAGTGTAGGGTATACTTTATGTAGTTGGTTGACTATTCGTAGTAGTAAGCTATAGCGATTTGGCTATTGCTAAAGTTTTTGCCTTTTAACAACACAGAATTGTAAGTCCTTACGCGCACTACGCTTCCAACCCATGGGAACACTGGTCGTACTATGCGTTTGTAACAATTTCATTTAAAGTGTCACAGCAACTTTACCAAATCTCTTCCGAATACAAATACACTGAATAACGGCGTTTTCTATTTTCATCGGAACATCACTCGTATCGGAGATGTGCTTTGTTTATCTGGAGAAATTCACATCATGAGTATTTTTCGCCTCTCTGGTCATACCGATAAGGCGTGTATTATCAAAGCTAATATAAAAATCCCAGAAGAATTTTTTTATACTTTACCAGGGAGATAAGCTATCAAGGTTTATCTGCACTCGAGAAACTTCCTAAAACTGAAACATATCCTTCTGTAAATTCAGAAAACTTTCGACACCTTCAAAGAATTAGCTCTACTTTATTTTGGAAAAATAATTTTACATCCAGTCGGTTACATCCTTGCTTCTTTCACCGCAATTTTATCCTTTGTAAACCATTCATAGACGCAGTCTTGTGCTACGTAAATATCCATTCACCCCGTAATATTTCTAATCGCTACTGGCACAAACTCGACATACAGTACCCGAAAAGAAGCATTGAATCGTAACACTCTTAAATCATTCCATCAAGTGAAGTACTGCTTTTGGGAGGGGGTCTTGTTGTTATCATGCAACCGATTTGTTTTTCTCCATTGCTAGCTATGCACCAGCTTATCGAAAAATAGGAGAATTCAGATTTCACGATTGGTTCACCAAATTTCTACGTCAACTCGTTGGCATTCTATCGCCGACTTTACCCTACCGCTACTGATGAGACCTGGTACTTATCTTCCATGGTCAAAACGCGTCTAGCAATAGCATACCAACTATGACTTACTACCAAGTAAGGTCACTCTATACCATTTAAACCAGACCCATCCCTGGTATGATGATAGTCCTATTTTAGTTACCATAACATGGTAACTTGACGGTTCTAGGATACATTATAGGTATCTTGTATATCCCGACATATCATCACTTCAGTCACGTCACTGAGTTCTGGAGAGCCGACAACTGTTTTTAATTCCTAATTTTTTTTCAGAATTCGATGAGGGGGGCATGGCCCCCGTGGTCCCCCCTGGCTACGCCAATGCCGATAACGATCTTGGGCGTCAGGAGTTAGGAGCATTGAGTCATTTGTTGTGCTCTCTCTAGGCACTCACAGTGACTCACTGAAAGTTGCTCGCTTGTGCTCAATAAAGAAAATTTGGTATCTCTTTTTGAAATCTCCTGCAAGTATTTTGGTATTGGGGCCTCAAAATTCAACTGGTAGGCTTGATCGCATGCATGGGATTTTTGGTTGTCTCGTTATCTAAGCGGAGCGCGACCATCGGTTGGCGCGGCGTGAACCAAGAAAACTTGACCCTTCTCAGACCTTACAATCTATACTTAGGCCATCTTCATGTTTCATGATTTGTATGTTTGTCATTTCCATGGAAACATTACGTTTCTTTGGTGAGCTAATCATAGAGCTGGACCTCCTCCTGAAGAACTCACTGACTCTATAAGGATTTTGAACTAGAGAGAATCGGGACGATAGAAGGAAAAATACGCTGTCAGCAAACTTATAATTATGGCATGTTAATTGCATTGTTGTAACTGAAAATAACCTTCAAAACATACAGGGGAAAACAAACAATATATTATACAAAATGGAAAAAAAAATCCTCGAAAATCAAAGGGGGGGGGTTTAAACCCCTAACCCCCCCCCCTTGGATCCGCCCCTGTGATTGACATGGTCTTAAAGATGCTGATCGGTTTGTCAGGGACGGACATTTTCTGAATTTTGATAAAGAAAAGGGCTACAAAAAACATTTACTGATATTTGCACTAAGGTTATGGGTTTTATGTTAAAGGGTATCATTAACTCTACCAGAGTCTTACAAAAGTTGGTTACCATGGTGCGTTACTAAAAATAGAATCAACAAAACATCTGTGTCATGGACGGACAAGATAAATTTGAGGTATTTCACTTTTTGGTACTCTTGTCACATTTCTATCTAAACTAATGTAAGTTAACAAATAATTTAATATAGAAACAAAAGCTGTATTAGTTTCCTTGTTTAACAGGTATGTGTCATTTTCAAGCAATCTTTCATTTCTGACTGTCAAGCAAATCAAAAGTATTTCTGGGCGTCATGGACGGACGTCATGGACGGACAGCTAAAGTCAACGAGAGGGTAGCCTGCTTTGAAAAAATACAAAAGTTGTCAGTTGGAAGCTCCTTGCCAGCTGCACAGTGTTTTATAAAAAATAATTGGAAAAGTCTGTTTATTCCAAGGATGAAGGGTTAAACACTGTATTTTGTCATGGACGGACATTTTCCTTGTCATGGACGGGCACTCACCAAAATTGTATCGTAGAAACTGTCGTGATTCAGTACTAAACAGGTTTATTTGAAGAGTCAAACACAGCAGCCTTCACAGGCAATACAGTGAACCAGAAATAACAGCAAAATTTTTGACTTTTAACAGAAAAAGTGCTAATATGCAATATATTCCCTGAAGCACTAAACTGAGAATTTGAGTAGAAAATGCAAAAATGACATCAACAGTACTAACAATAAACATGCCCTTGTTTCGAAATTAATTACAAATTGTAATACATTCAGTTCAATTTTCAATTCTTTGCTTGATACTGTATCCTCTCAAATATTTCAAAAGTAGAGCTCTAAACCTTTTTAACTTCAGAAAGTGGTAATATACAATATTCTTTGAAGCACTAAATGGACAATTTGCACAAAAATTTCAGTGACAGAACTAACAACTTCCATATCGATTACAATATTACAAACTGTAAAACTTTCAATTCAATACTCAATTCTTTGCTTGGTACTATGTGAGCTCTTAAACATTTCAGTGTAGGTAAAATGCATGTTTGCATGGTTACTTAGTAAAAATTGTAGTTCCATTGTGAAAGAGCACAAAATTTCATATCCATGGAATAGACAATGTTTCCCACTAACATTACTGTAATTGGCAACAAGGAAACTTTTTGGTATTTTCAGTTACTAAAGGAGTATAGTCCAAAGTTGCAAAACTGTATTTTACTCTAAGTCTAATTTTTAATGCTCTGTGTAACGTTCACTGTATTGAGCTGACCACAGCATCTTTGGAATATTTGGTGCTGAGAAGGACAAGTTACAGCAAAATCCCAACATGGGAAAAACATTAGTTGAATGCAAAATGATGGCAGTCACCTTCATCTGTATGGGAACAGGTTTTAAATGTTCAATGAATGACTGTTTAACACATTGATATCATTCTGCTGAAATACTAAATGGAGAAATATCCTTTTAGCTTTTGAAATGTCAATGGTAAAGGTTTCCCTTGTAGCCGAGCCTTGAACACTATTTGGTGCTTTGAGTATGGCAACGAGGCTGAATAGTGGCTCTCTCATGTGCAGCTGGCATCTGCTTCAAAACTATGTGCAGTGTTTCCAAAACTCAAATAACACTTTCCTGAAATAAAGTCCCAAATTTCTTGAAACTGATTACTTCAAGAAATTTCAATTGCATTAGCTGTAGTCATCAATTTCTCATATGCGAGCACAAGAAACAAGGGAAAACTGAGATGCACCATACATCTTAAAAGAATAGGAAAGGAAAACAAGGTCATAACTGCCCCACTAACACATTTTCCATGTTTGGTTATTCTACTGTAGTCAGAGGGGGGTTTATGTTGCTCAGTTTGATTTGTCATGGACGGACATTTGATACTTTGTCCGTCCATGACAAAATTTGTATTGCAAATGTAAGATATGCAGTAACATTGCACTTTTATTAAAAGGCTGTGAACTGAAGTTAATATTCAGTAGAGATAGCTCAGCAGATACTTTCCTTAAAATTCTTCCCACAGTAAATGGAAATAAATTTTCCCTCCCCTTTTTGTGTCATGGACGGACATTACTAAATCTGCAATAAAAAATCATGTGAAATCACAAGTTCAATTCAATCTTTTTCTTTTAAATTCAGCATGATTATAGAAAAAGGTCATTTGCTAAAATACTACCACACAAAACTTCAACAAGTTTATGAAGAATAAAACTGTCACAAATTAATTGAGATGTAAGAAATGTCCGTCCATGACGTGCTTTTCACAACCCCTTACCTAAAATGGTACATTCCGGGCTGTTCGGAATTTGTGAATTTTTTTCCCTACTTTTCCAGAAAGTACACATGTCTATCAAACATATGAGACACATTTGAACACTGTAGGTTGCAATTGAAATTTTGGCCACCAGGTCAACATTTAACCGATCAGCCTCTAAATGCTAAAAACATGTTTCTTCATAGAAGATTTTAATGTTGACATTTTGAAGTAGGCTATGGGGAGGACCTAGAATCCATATTGCGACAGACTTTTTAGACCTCATGTATTTTTCATCTTTTATGCCTCTTGTCTGTAGGCCTAAAGTAGTATCCTACAAAGGATTACTGATTCTTCCGTGTCCTTGATTGACAATATTTTTTGTAATGATATGACACTATTCTCATCAGCTGTGGTAATTATTACCGGAAATATAAGTGATCATATGCCGTTTAATTTACTATATTCATCAAGTCATATTAAGAGGTCACGTACTGTAATTTAAATTTTTCCTATCAAATGCAGGAAATGAGCACTCGTTGCATTCCCAACTTTCTCCAGGCTTTAAAATGTTACTTGGACTGGCTTTACGTAATCTCAGACATAAACAAGGCTTAAGATAGTGTTATTCAGACGGCGGTATCTTATTTGTTTGTTTATCATAGTCCTGTAAAAAGTGTGTGAAACGCAGCCTATCTAAACATTGTACACCGGTATAAAGTGGTGATATTCTTACTGGAACAGTGAACACAAAGAGAAGATTATTTTACATTAGTAACTACTCCACATCGTAAGCAAAAGTAAGCTCATAAATATCATAAGGGTGGCTGAGACTTGTCACTATAAACGTAAATTTTAAAAATTTCAAATTAAATATAACAAAAATCTGGTAAATTATTCATGGAATCATTAAATCTTCAAGTCAATGTACTAAGTACTTTGATAAATATATAAAGCACTGCCAGTGCACATGCATTCTCAACTTATCATTCGATATTTACGTCTATAGCTTGCTGGTTAGAAACTGAGCCGTAAAACCTCATCTAACTCTAACTCTAAGCTTACTGAAAGCATCCCTGATGTGTCATGTTCGTTTCATAATTATTTACAACGAACGAAACGAGTCACCAGACTCTCCCCTTCATATTCTGCATTACATCAAATATTTGAGAGCTTAGATATATACACTGTATATATCCAACCAGTCCCTCTCAAATATTTGATGTAATCCAACCAGTCCCTCTCATATATGTGATGTAAGACAGCCATAGAAATAAAAGTAAGGGAGAATGACGTCAGCCGATCTGGACTGAAGCCATTGATTTGGCCAGTCTGTACGGCAACAGAGCACCTGCGCGTAATACAAATATCACGTCATTGCTTTTGCCCCAAGTATTGGCAAAGAAATTACAAGTTTTCAAGTTAGGAGTATAAAACAAAATACTTAAGGCACCATGACTTATTTCTGTTGTGAAAATTACTCCATATCTTTCGAAAAACGCATAAAATAAGCTATAACTTCTGCAGCAGAATGCACACTGTACGTACGGAGAGACATCAATCAACCGGTCTTTTGCCGTACAACGAAAGCGCCCTTACAATTTGCGTGGCTCCACCGGCTAAACATGCATTGTGTTAGCGTTCTCCCATACTTTTATTTCTATGAATACAGCTACATCATAGTGGTGTTGATAAAATTTCCATGTATGCATTGAAAACACTGAGTATTGTATACTACGTAACCATAGCCATAGTTTTCAACTCTTTAACATGAAGATATTTCTCACTTACTCTATAGTACCGAGAGTATGTTTGATGTAGTAGTCATTGCCGAAACCTGGATTCAACCAAAAACTCCAGTTCAATTGTTATCTATTCCTCATTACAATTTTATTCTTAACTGCAGATGAACTATACGAAGCGGTTGATTTGCTGTTTTTCACCAAATTTTCTATAAGGAGTGAACTTAGTAACTTTTCACCCCATTGTAAATCTATGTTTCTTGAGATATATTGCGCCAATAAGATTGCTAATCCTATTGTTGCAGTAACTTATCTACTTCCTGGAAATCTTGCTTCACATTGTGTGAGTGGTTTGGATCATTTAACGTGTAGACTAAATGTTGAGAAGAAAGTCTGTCACATCTTAGGTTATACGAATATTGACATGGTAAAATATTCGACTGACAGTAATGCTACTAATTTCGGTGTCCTCATATACTCATTACCGTTTCTTCCACTTATCACTAAGCCAACTAGCATTACTGAAAACTATAATGTGGTTGGGAACGTAATACCTTTGTTCAATTTTCCTGTAGAAGTGGTAAACTGCAGTAATATTTGCTAAAATTGGTCTCTGTGAGACATAGCCCCCTCAAATTATTCGTTAGGCAGGACAGAGTATCCTTAGTATTTTGGCCAAACCCGCGGGTATATTTGCTAACCCCTTGTTGTTTGCATGTAGTTCCAAAAGGCATGATCGTAGTATTTTGGTTGAGGGGGACGGAATGCATTTCATACCATCCCATTTTTTGGTTTACGTCCCTAGCACGTAGCTCTATTGACGATGAAAGGCAAAATTTTCGGCGTGCTTCGCGCGCATTTATTGTCACAGTATACATGCTTGGTGATTACTGAGACTTTTAGGCACACACAGGCAAATATTATTTCAAATCCATATTCGGGGCAATCAAATTAACACACTTTATAATTGGGACATCCCCATGCAACCATGGACGTTGCCTTAGCGCTCTTAAACAATCAAATCCATTGGGGCACGAACAGGAATCTTGCCAAAAACTTGCCTAAATTTGTATCAACATTTGAAGGTTTGGTTAAAAATGAAACACCTCGGTTCATTTTTAGCCTAATCTAGTGAAATATTTGAACAGAATTCTATTCATACCCTTTTTAGTAAGATTGTTTTCAACGTTTAATGGGGCATTTTCAGATGAATGTTTCTTCGGGAAATAGCGTCAAACTTATTTCAACTATTGCGTGAATATTGCGATATTTTTTATTATTGTTTTTCGTATCCCCGTGTTTCCGATCCCTTGTATTGATACATCAAACTGAATGACAACAAATCCACAGTAAGATTACCACATTTTTAAGATTGCTAAATTTTGTCGTTCTTCTCCATAACCAAACCCAAATGAATCTGGGTGTCTAATTTGATAACTAGTGTATTTTCAGCTTATTCCGTGCAGTTAGTTGTTATTTGAAAGGCGATACATCGCTTTGAAGCGAGGGCTTGCACCGCCAAGGTCACACAGTAATGTGCCCCTTGTATCTCTCCCGACATTTCTGTAAGACTGGATTAGGTAGTTCATACAAAAGTATTGGTATTTCACCGGCGGAGCGGAGCTCCTCCCACTTATTCTACACCTCCCATGTCTCTTCACGACATCAGACTAGAGTCAAGCTCAACAGGGTCTTCTTTCCCCGCCGATTTTGCCAAGCCCGTTCCCTTGGCTGTGGTTTCGCCAGATAGTAGATAGGGACAGTGGGAATCTCGTTAATCCATTCATGCGCGTCACTAATTAGATGACGAGGCATTTGGCTACTAAGCTTGATGATCTTTGAACAGATTAATATATAAAATGACCTTAGACCATTCATTTTCTCACTATTCTTAACAATAGAAGTTAAGTGGAAGTGATCAACCAAAGTGACTGAATGGATTAACGGAATGGAAGAGACCCACTAGTCCCCATCACCCACCCACAGTGTACCCCCCAGCCCCCCAACTGGCACCAAGGGAATGTGAGTGACAAAACCGGCATACCATCCACCCGGCCCCTGATAGAAGGGACCACCACCATCAAGTTTTAAGTGACACCTAGATGACACTGAACATGACGGCTCAAGAAGACCAAACTGGGGGGGGCAGGTCGCACACCTGCGCCGTGCCACACGGAATACTACTAAGAAACAAGTGAATACAAGTGCAAAAATATACAAATACCTAAGCCACTAATTACTAAACCCGAAGCGACTACCAAGCAGGAGTGGCACCAACTGCGTGAAATCCGTGAGGCACGACAACAGGTTGCTAAGGGTGGCCAACGGCCAAACAAAGGCAAACAAAACGTGTAGTGAAAAGTAATAGACTGTAGTGGGTCAGGGGAGGAACTGAACCCAACAACAGTAAAACTAAATATTCATAAATATATTGACAATCTTCAACGTACCGGTCAGGGTTCTGAGGCACAAATCTTTAATAATATTATTACCCAACTGGAGAATTTTCTCCACAGTACGATTACAATTAAGCCAGGAACCCCTGGCCCCCATTACTACAGGCAGAACTTCGCAGGATTCTGTTTTCGTAAGAGTAAGCACCTGCGGAATTAGACAGGTGTACTTATCATGCTTACGCTTGAACTCACGTTTTAAAACCTCCGGAGAGGAATCCCAAATGACTGTGGGATCAATTATAAAGCTTTGATTACCTTTAAATATGATCAAATCGGGCTTGAAGAAACGGCCCTGAGATTGTAATTTGGGCTCTTCAATAACATTAAATTCAAGTAGTTTAGCCCTATCGACAAGCTCCTTAACAATCCGGTTGTGTCTGAGTATTCTATTGTCCGTAAATAATGGACAAAAACCGGTGATATGCCCGAGAGTCTCGATGTTTTTATTACAATGTCTACAGTTGATATTAGTACCTGGCCTGCCCCTTCCGCAGGCTTCCCTGGTAGGGTAGGTATTGGTTCTAAGTTGAAGAGCAGCTATAAACTCTTTTTCACTTAACCAGGATCGACTGTTCAACCAAAAGTTATGTCTTCGATCTCTAGAGAAGGTACGAACCCCTAAACCTTGGGAAGGTTTCTTTTCCCATTGATATAACATCCTTCTACGCCACCAAGTATTCTTGACACCCTTAGGGCTGTCTTTAATATTATACTTCACAAGAAGATCATTTACTTGACTATCCAGATGGAACAAGTGAGAGAGAGATTTAATAATTCTGTCTGTAGATTTTAAACAGAATTGCCTTCTTTGAATCTCATGTGTAATAAACTCAAACTTGAGACAAGGTAAGCCAAGGCCACCCGTATTACAATTAGATCTCGTTAATCTATTCATGCGCGTCGCGACCGTGCTCCTCGGGGCGGTGCGAGGGTTCTCGTCGCCGGTACCGTCCTCTCGGGGACGGGCTGGTCGGCCCGGTCCGCCGGCGCTCGTTCTCGCACCCGTGCACAGCCTGGCTGTCGCGGGGCGGGTCGGGTCCGGCGGTCAGGTGTCCGCCACCGCGTGATGGGGGTCTGTCGGGCTTTGGCGCGGCCTCCTCATTCGACCCGTCTTGAAACACGGACCAAGGAGTCTAGCAAGCTCGCAAGTCGCGGGGGATTCGATCCCTTCGGGCGTAACGAAAGTGAAGGTCGGCTCTGGCCGGCTCCTCGAGGCGAGATCCCGGCCCGCTCCGTTTGGACGGCCGGGCGCATCGCCGACCTGTTCCGTCCGGCTCTGTCCGGTGGAGCGGAGTCAGAGCGAGCGTGCTAAAACCCGAAAGATGGTGAACTATGCTCGGGCAGGAGGAAGCCAGAGGAAACTCTGGTGGATGTCCGCAGCGGTTCTGACGTGCAAATCGATCGTCCGACCTGAGTATAGGGGCGAAAGACTTATCGAACCATCTAGTAGCTGGTTCCTTCCGAAGTTTCCCTCAGGATAGCTGGTGCTCGGGAACAATTTTATCTGGTAAAGCGAATGATTAGAGGCCTTGGGGCCGAAACGACCTCAACCTATTCTCAAACTTTCAATTGGTAAGAGGTCCGACTCGCTGGCCTGGAGCCGGACGAGTGAGAATGAACGAGTGCTCAGTGGGCCACTCTTGGTAAGCAGGACTGGCGCTGCGGGATGAACCAAACGTCCGGCTAGGCCGTCGCACTCGGTCGCTCATCAGAGCCCACAAAAGGTGTTGGTTGATACAGACAGCAGGACGGTGGCCATGGAAGTCGGAATCCGCTAAGGAGTGTGTAACAACTCACCTGCCGAATCAACTAGCCCTGAAAATGAATGGCGCTGAGCGTGGTGGCCGTGCCGGACCGTCGGGGGAAGAGTTTGCTTTTCGACGAGCGTGCTCCCGACGAGTAGGAAGGACGCCAGTGTGAGCTTTGAAGCGGTCAGGGCGAGAGCCCGCGTGGAGCCGCCGTGGGTGCAGATCTTGGTGGCAGTAGCAAATACTCCAGCGAGAACCTGGAGGGCCGAGTTGCGGAGAAGGTTTCAATGTGAACAGTAGTTGCACATGGGTCAGTCGATCCTGAGCTCTAGGGAAGTTCCGCTCTGAGCGGGACGCGACCGTGACCGTCGGCTCCCGCCGTGGACCGGTGGACGTCGCACCCTGGGCGAAAGGGAACCGGGTCAATATTCCCGGACGCACAGGCGGAGTCTGCCGTGGTTGGCTCGGGACCGTCTCCTCGCGGGTCGGCTCTCGGGTGGGCCCGGCCAAACGCTGCAAAGCGTACTAGCCCGGAGACGCTGACTGGGGCCCCGGGTAGAGTTGTCTTCTCTACTTAAGGAGCATGTGGCGCCCTGGACTGTGGTTTTTCCTAAGATAGGGACCTGTTGCTCCGGAAAACGTCGCGCCTGCCGCGGCGTCCGGTGAGCTCCGGTCGGCCCTTGAAAATCCGGGAGAGTGAAGGACATCCCTGTCGGACACTGGCCTGGTTGTCGTACCGATAACCGCAGCAGGTCTCCAGGTGAACAGCCTCTGACCAAACAGAACAATGTAGGTAAGGGAAGT